>OY744602.1:75179184-75729184 GCA_963556255.1 Allolobophora icterica | reverse complement strand
TCCATATTGCCCCTTTTAAGTGTGTCCATATTGCCCCGACCATGGGGCAATATGGACCTTTTGGTAAGTTTTAATTTCTTTTATATTTTGAAATAAATTGACGTTAATTGTTCACAAACAATAATGTTTTTGCTTCATTATAATGAAAGCATTTGGGTGCAATTTAATTGGACTGTATGGATGCTTGATTTTGCTCAGAAATGGTCATTTATGTTAAGGGGTCCATATTACCCCAAGTTACCCTACGTGCCTTAATTACTTTACAGCCATACAATAATACATGCATTTCTTAAGCAGCGCCCGACAAACAACAGGTATAGGCTCCTACTATAAAGGCCCATTACATTAAAGTGTGATCACTACAAGTAGGCCTAGTTAAAGTGGCCTTTTGCAGCACTCAGGGAATGTCTGGCTTTGGGCCACAATGACTTTCCATTTATTTTGAAATGAGAAAATGGAAAGCAGATAAACACATGCAGTGAAGCGCTTTATTAGAAACGTTGCTTGCTAGACAACCTACTGATGATTTGGGGTATCAGAAGTCAGGACACTATCCCCACCAGCGCGCCGTAGGCTATAGGCAAGATATGGACAGGGATGGTATTCGCATCTGAAATCAGAGCTTGACAAATTTAAAAGAATGCGCGTCGAATGCCGCGTAAAAATATACGTCTAACTTATACATGAGCAAAACGCTGATCGAGCAATCGACATAATCAGCTGATAAATGTATGCAAAGATGTAATACAGTATACGTAGGCTTATATATATATATATATATATATATATATATATATATATATATATATATATATATATATATATATATATATATACATATATATATATATATATATATATATATATATTCTGTGAATAAATAAGTCTATAGATTGAGGAGAACTAGATCCGCATTTTGATCTTCAGCGCTCGTGAATAAGCTGGTGCCCCATCTGCGTTTAGCTTTCAAATGGCGCTTTAGAAATGTGGAGTTTGAGTTTACAATTATGATTACGATCCCAGTGAGGGCTTTGGTGTAAAGCTCGAGAATTTGGGTGAATTTTGATATCTGAAAGCCTGCTGACTTGATTTACCAGAGCTGCCGAGAAGAATAGCGAAAGTAGTGGGAGGAATGACTCGTTTCAAGAACATTTGGAGGAGCAAATAGATTATTATGGGCACCAAAGCTCACACTATATAGATTATGCGAGTGAAACATGGCCTCAACACAGGAAAGACAAGGACGGACTGTTAGGCTAATTGACATTTGAGATATGATCATAATATGATCATATTGACAGCTGCCGCCGACAAAGATCCTTATGAGACGCTACAAAAGGATCTTTGTCGGCGGCTGCAGCCATGGAAGGCAATAAATTGTCACAAACGACGATGGTCGATTGGGTTGAAGACGGAACATCGTGCAGCAAATAATGGAAAGAAATATTAATTTAATTGAACACGTACATTTGCAGGATGGCGAACATGAGGGTGCCAAGCAAGTCGCGCTTGGAATGATGGACAGTAAAGAATGCAATGGTAGGCGTACCAAGCATAGAATGGCCGGATGACGTCAGAGATTGGCGCGACACGATTGTGTACAAGCTGAGCTTATTGGTACAAGAGATTGGTATCCAACAGACAAATAGGTAGGCTACAGAACAGAAGTCAGTGGACAAGTAGGTACAGGACAGCTTGGACAGATGTCAGTGGACAAAATAGTTAGGCCTACTACTGGACAGAAGCCAAGGGACAAATAGACTGTCTGGACAAAGAGACACAGAACGGAAGCCAACGACGGCTGTATAAATTGGTGTAAATTAATGCACGCGTTTTTCTATACCGACCTCGACCTTAAGCTCAGTTTTCAATTAATAGTTCGTGAGCTCCTTCGAAGCACCACCGCTGCCATTAAATTTTGAATGGATGCCACACTATTTCAGGTCCGAACCGAGCTAGCCCACGATTTTTAAATCTCTGAAAAAGCCACCGTCAGAGTGTACTGCAGAGACATAGGCTTACGATCGACACTATCGCGCGATGACCCCATGAACTCAAAGCAGAAGGAAGAAAGAAGAAATGTCTATACGTAGGCTATAGTATTGGCCATTGGCCTGTTTATAAATGTAGGGCCTATTATAAAGGCTAAAATATAATAAGTCGGCGGATTAATTAAATGTCTAGGCCTGTAGATGTTAAGACTGATTGTAGATATGGATGATACGGTCGACTGATTCTAGAGTCATGGACACGGCATGAATGATCAGAAGCAGATGAGGTCGCTGCCCATCTTCCTCTTCTTGTTGGCCGAGTAGAATCTTGTCTCAAGGTTCTGGATTCGACGCGCGCAGTCCGTGTTCAAACGAGACCCGTAGCTGGTGCCATCTGTGTTCGGAAGCGAATTCGAGTAAAGGCTGACCTTGTCCGGAAGTTCCTTCCGCGGCTTTGGATCACCCTGGAGAACAATACATCCACAACACGTCGTCATCTTTATCATCTTAATCATCGTCATCATCACTAGCACCATTATCATTATCACCATCGTTCCTAACTCGGTCACGATTACTATAGCCTATCTTCATGATCATTCATCGAAGTATTAACTGCACTGGCTTGATGATCATCATGATCATAATCATCGAGCCCAGTTCGGTTCCTTGAATCACGATGAGATCATGAACGCAGTCGTCTTGATCGTACTTATGACCATAATCATCACCATGAGTAGTCGTGACCGTGGCCTATTACCATGGGCGGCGATCCCGGGAGGGTCGAGGGGGACAAGACCCCCCACCTTTAAGAGTGGGGGGGGACACGCCATACATCGGCCCCCCCCCCAATTTTGAGGAAACCCGAAAAAAAGGTCATCCAATTTTCGCGCGAAATATTTTTTTGACCTCTTTTTTCACCAGATCAGTTCAAAACTCTTTTTTTTACCAGATCAGTTCCAAAATGTCCCCCCACCTGTCAAACAAGATCGCCGCCACTTCACTGAAATGGAAAGTTTGGGGAGATAAATCGGTGAAGATGAAAGTGGGAAAAAGTTAAAAAAAAGTGGTGGGAAAAAAGAAAGGAGAGTGTACGAAAAAGTGTAAGAAAAAGTTGTAAAAAGAGGTGATCAGGATCGAAGGACTTAAAAAAAGGTCATCAACAGACTTCTTTCGGAGATGAAATGGAAATTTTTCGGAGATAAGGTGGCAGAGAAATTTTTGGGGGGACAAGATTTTCCAAAGACGGTCGTCGACGAGATCGTGGCCGACTTTGTCCCCCCCCCCACCTCTCAGACAAGATCGCCGCCACTGTAGGTAACGGAACCATTCCCCTTGTCCGCGCGTCTGGCATTACCGATTTACCGTCAATACCTCATTTGTGGCATCCACACTCCAAAAGAGTATTAAGGCAGGCCTAGATTAGGCTACTCTGCTGTCTGCTGATCGTGCATGGCTTAAGCCTTAATGTATTGCGAGGGTGGGTAA
The DNA here is from genome assembly GCA_963556255.1 of Allolobophora icterica. Lineage (NCBI taxonomy): Eukaryota > Metazoa > Annelida > Clitellata > Crassiclitellata > Lumbricidae > Allolobophora > Allolobophora icterica. The sequence goes on along the minus strand of OY744602.1, from coordinate 75,725,708 downwards.
TGGCTATTTCATACTGCTACGTTCAGCAATTAATGGGAATTGAACTAGATCCAATGCGGTTTGGATAAGAAAAATTGCGTCATGATGCACGAACGAGCGCCAAAGCAGTGAAACGGTGGGTCGAACGCAGCCTATGATTGGATGTATGTTGCACGTGATATAAATCAAATAACATGATTAGCCAACTATAGAAACAAACAAAAAGTGATGACGTCAAATTCGTTACCACAGTAGCCTAACCCGCAAAGGTTTACCCGCGTACGAAGTTTACGGACAGAGCTCTCGGTAATAATAATTATATTATATTTGTGCTCAAATCGATTCATTTTCGCTGATAATTGACATGGAAGTTTAGGAACAGATGTTGGACAAGGTAAAACAATAAAGTAAACATATTATAATTGTTTCTTATCGAAATAATTGGAAGAAACGAGCCCATCGTTTGAGTGAAGGATGAAAGAAAATGACCTAGTTGTCGAGTAAATTTGGCTTAGTTAGACCTAAATCTTGTTACAAGACCTTATAAAAAAACTGATTATTAATGTTTGAGTTAAGCAAATTTGTTTAAGTAATTTGCCCAGCTAATTAGAAAACAATTTGCTGCATTTGATGAAGTGAATGAGCTTTAAAACTTGTAGGCCTATTATGCGTGAATTTTCGATATGATCGATAGGCTGATGGCACGGATAGTTTGCAAATTTTGTCTGCTTTTGTGCTTGATACCTGACAGATTATGTTTCGTAGGTTATGTTGCCATTTCGTGAGGCTTTTGTGGATACGTCGACACTCGATACGGTCCGTTCTTCTCGTCCAGTTTGATCGATGGAAGATGACTGCGAAGACCGAAGTCCAGCGCTGCCACTAGAAGCTCATCTTCGCCAGGAACAGGTAGGCCTAGGCCCCTATAACCTGACGCTTCTGTTAAGGACGGTTTCTTATCATATGATCCTCACCCTGCTGAGATCAAGAAGGTCGAAATGCTGACCGCTGGATGATGTCGCCTGCATCCACTGGATGATGTGACCCGTGGAGTGGCTCGAGCTGGAGATGTCGCCGTTATAAAGGTTATGGGTTATGGAATATGTCGCCTTTGTAATGGTACTGGATGATGTCGCCTTTGTAAGGGTGCTGGAATATGTAGCCTTTGTAAAGGTGCTGGATGATGCAGTGGCGTGCTGAGCTGCAGTGGCGGCGATCTTGTCTGAGAGGTGGGGGGGACAAAGTCGGCCACGATCTCGTCGACGACCGTTTTTTGGAAAATCTTGTCCCGAAAAACAGTTGATGACCTTTTTTTTAGTCATTCACCACGTTTTACTACTTTATTCACCATCTCCCAACACATAACACTATAACCCTTCCTTTCTATCATTTATAATTTCCTCTACATACTTTTACTTCTTTTTTTTACACGAATTCCGTCTTCTTTCTCGTAATTTTCGGGAGGGGGGACACTTCTCCTCTAAATTTCGATTTTTACCTCGTTTCGTCACAAAATCTGCCAAAAAGCTGCGAAAACCCTCACGCGCAATTACATTTCTCAGCCTTTTTTTGGTATTTCTTCAAAAGGTGGGGGGGGGGACAAATGCATGGAGTGTCCCCCCTACTCTTAAAGGTGGGGGGACATGTCCCCCCCTAGATCGCCGCCCACGCTGAGCTGAAATGCCGCCCGGGGCAAGGACTCAAAATGCCGCCTTGGCCACTTGATTTTCGATATGCTAGTTTCTCTAAGATATTGCATGACGATCATATTACATAATTTATACAATTTATTTTATACAGTTTATAGCCTTTCTATATTTTTCACTTTTCACTGTGTTTTCTAATTATCCGTTTTAGCTATGCATTTTTAAAATCTATTTCAATCATGGGCAGCGATCCCAGGAGGTCGAGGGAAAGAAGACCCTGACCTTTAACAGTGGGGACACACCATACATTCGCCCCACATATTTTAAAGAAACACCAAAAAAGTCAGCAAATTTTATCACGCGTGAGCGCGAAGCAATTTTTTCACCTCTTTTTTGACCAGATCAGCTTAAAACTCTTTTGTGACCAGATCCTTTCAAAAGTGCCCCCCCTCCTGTCAAACAAGATCGCAGCCACTGAGTCAGACTTGATGTCGTCTAAGTTGCATTGTTTCTTCGAGAGAATCGTCATCAGTCGACAGATGGCGGTTCTGGTGGCGGGAAAAACGAACGACACCTGGTGACAGCTGTGCTTCTGCTTAATTGATTTCTTATCTAGACAGTTGCTATGCAAATTTGCAAATAAATTTTCTAATGTAGCCCTCTTTCTGTTCCTGTATAGGAAGAGGACGACGTGGCTTGAAGATCGGGTAGTACAATGTTTTCCACTCAAAATTTCATCATTGCTTTTCCGACCTCTGTTTCTCTCATGTCTTTGTCTTAGGTCTGTCTGCTTATCTGTTTCCTTCGCTGTCTTTGTCTTAATTAGGTGTGTCTGCTTGTCTGTTTATCTCATGTCTTTGTCTTAAGTGTGTCTGCTTGTCTGTTTCTCTCTTTGTCTTTATCTTACTATAGGTCTGTCTGTGTATCTGTTTCTCTCTTGTCTTTGCTTACTATAGGTCTGTCTGCTTATCTGTTTCTCTCCTTGTCTTTGCTTACTATAGGTCTGTCTGCTTATCTGTTTCCCTCCTTGTCTTTGCTTACTATAGGTCTGTCTGCTTATCTGTTTCTCTCCTTGTCTTTGCTTACTATAGGTCTGTCTGCTTATCTGTTTCTCTCTTGTCTTTGCTTACTATAGGTCAGTGTGCTTATCTGTTTCTCTCCTTGTCTTTGCTTACTATAGGTTTGTCTGCTTATCTGTTTCTCTGTTGTCTTTGCTTACTATAGGTCTGTCTGCTTGTCTGTTTCTCTCCTTGTCTTTGCTTACTATAGGTCTGTCTGCTTATCTGTTTCTCTGTTGTCTTTGCTTACTATAGGTCTGTCTGCTTATCTGTTTCTCTGTTGTCTTTGCTTACTATAAGGTCTGTCTGCTTATCTGTTTCTCTCTTGTCTTTGCTTACTATAAGGTCTGTCTGTTTATCTGTTTCTCTCTTGTCTTTGCTTACTATAGGTCTGTCTGCTTATCTGTTTCTCTCTTGTCTTTGCTTACTATAGGTCTGTCTGCTTGTCTGTTTCTCTTCTTGTCTTTGCTTACTATAGGTCTGTCTGCTTATCTGTTTCTCTGTTGTCTTTGCTTACTATAGGTCTGTCTGCTTATCTGTTTTTCTCTTGTCTTTGCTTACTATAGGTCTGTCTGCTTGTCTGTTTCTCTTCTTGTCTTTGCTTACTATAGGTCTGTCTGCTTATCTGTTTCTCTGTTGTCTTTGCTTACTATAGGTCTGTCTGCTTATCTGTTTCTCTGTTGTCTTTGCTTACTATAGGTCTGTCTGCTTATCTGTTTCTCTCTTGTCTTTGCTTACTATAAGGTCTGTCTGCTTATCTGTTTCTCTCTTGTCTTTGCTTACTATAGGTCTGTCTGCTTATCTGTTTCTCTCTTGTCTTTGCTTACTATAGGTCTGTCTGCATATCTGTTTCTCTCTTGTCTTTGCTTACTATAGGTCTGTCTGCATATCTGTTTCTCTCTTGTCTTTGCTTACTATAGGTCTGTCTGCTTATCTGTTTCTCTCTTGTCTTTGCTTACTATAGGTCTGTCTGCATATCTGTTTCTCTCTTGTCTTTGCTTACTATAGGTCTGTCTGCTTATCTGTTTCTCTCTTGTCTTTGCTTACTATAGGTCTGTCTGCTTATCTGTTTCTCTCCTTGTCTTTGCTTACTATAGGTCTGTCTGCTTATCTGTTTCTCTCTTGTCTTTGCTTATTATAGGTCTGTCTGCTTATCTGTTTCTCTGTTGTCTTTGCTTACTATAGGTCTGTCTGCTTATCTGTTTCTCTCCTTGTCTTTGCTTACTATAGGTCTGTCTGCTTATCTGTTTCTCTCTTGTCTATGTCTTACCTAGTGTAAGACAAAGACAAGCAGAGATGCAGAGTAGCAGACATACCTATAGTAAGTCAAAGGCAAGCAGAGATGCAGAGTAGCAGACATACCTATGGTAAGACAAAGGCAAGCAGAGATACAGAGTAGCAGACACACCTACGGTAAGACAAAGGCAAGCAGAGATACAGAGTAGCAGACATACCTATAGTAAGACAAAGGCAAGCAGAGATACAGAGTAGCAGATACACCTACGGTAAGACAAAGGCAAGCAGAGATACAGAGTAGCAGACATACCTATAGTAAGACAAAGGCAAGCAGAGATACAGAGTAGCAGACACACCTACGGTAAGACAAAGGCAAGCAGAGATACAGAGTAGCAGACATACCTATATTAAGGCAAAGGCAAGCAGAGATACAGAGTAGCAGACATACCTATAGTAAGACAAAGGCAAGCAGAGATACAGAGTAGCAGACATACCTATTGTAAGACAGAGGCAAGCAGAGATACAGAGTAGCAGACATACCTATAGTAAGACAAAGGCAAGCAGAGATACAGAGTAGCAGACATACCTATGGTAAGACAAAGACAAGCAGAGATACAGAGTAGCAGACATACCTATGGTAAGACAAAGGCAAGCAGAGATACAGAGTAGCAGACATACCTATGGTAAGACAAAGACAAGCAGAGATACAGAGTAGCAGACATACCTATGGTAAGACAGAGGCAAGCAGAGATACAGCGTAGCAGACATACCTATGGTAAGATAAAGACGAGCAGAGATATAGAGTAGCAGACAGACCTATGGTAAGACAGAGGCAAGCAGAGAAACAGAGTAGCAGACAGTCCTATAGTAGTAAGACAAAGACAAGCAGAGAAACAGATGAGCAGACGGACTTATGGTCTTTGTCTTTCTATAAGTCTGTCTGCCTATGTCTTTCTCTCCCTGTCTCTGTGTGACTGTAGATCTGTCCTCTTATCTGTTTTCCTCGGTGTCTTTGTCTGACTATAGGTCTGTCTGCCTCTCTGTTTCTATCAATGTCTCCTTGTTACTTTTGATCTTCCTGCCTGCTTATTTCTTCTGGCTTTATGTCCTGCTTTCTGTCTGCTCTCATATCTCTTTCTAACACTGTGTGTTCCTTCGTTTACGTCTGGCTGCATATCACATTTGGTCACTTTCTGTGTCTCACGTGAGGTCTTCTTGCTTGCCTGTTGCTACTACTGTATATATCTGTCTATGTCTGTGCTTATCTGTGTCTGCTGCCTTTCTGTTATCATTTCTGTCTACTTCTGACTTTGCACGTCTGTGTGTCTCCCAATCTCTTTTCCTGTCTGTGCCCGAGTTTTGTTTTACATCGTTCTTATAAGTGCTAGTGTTAATTGTCTCCATGTGTCAGTGATTCAGTAGACGAATTATTACCATTTCAGTGTAGCGTGATAGAGAATGGCCTACCGTATTAAAATAATCTGCCCAGTCTAGAAGGACACATGCTCTTACCCATTCGTTTTCCATGAAGCACATGAGTAGGTCTCTTGAAGAGGTGCTATATAAATATCCAGAATGAATGAATGATGTCAATAGGAACAGCAAGAGCTGCGGATTCTGTTGAATGAATCTGCTAGATTGAGATTGAAATGGGGAGACTATAAGGAGTAGAAAGATAGATGGGTGTTGAACCCAGGCGAACAGTTATTGAGTTGCAGGCAGTTATTGTCTAGCAAGTAATGAAACTCAATCCAAGCTTTATTCGTATTCTTGAATTAAGCAGTGAATGTTATATAGTTGATAACTGTTGCTTGTTGATGTTTTGTTTGGGAAATGTGATGGGCCAAATGCATCACATTTTCTCAGTATGGCCTTAGTTTACCCAAATGTACTTCTTGTAAGAAGTACATTTGGGTAAAGTAAGTGCCAAAGTTTAGCCAAATGTACTTCTGACAAGAAGTACTTTGGGTAAACTACATTTGGGTATCCCCTCCATGGCAAGCGTCTCAGGCAGTTTTACTTTCCATTTTGACGTTGTATTTTTTAAGCTGGCCTAGTCGTCTTTGCTTAAAAGTTACGCGAATAAGCAGAATCTAAATCTCTGCTTCATATAGGCCCTACTCACTATCTCTATCTTACTCTATACGTATCTCTCATGCACACATGCTCTCTCTTTGTTTCTTCCTTATTCATGCGTTTTCAGACGCTCTTACTTTCTAGTGTTATGCTCATTTAACTTTTTCTCAACATAACGGCGTTTTCCGTCATTCTCGCGCTATTTATCAATCTTTCTATCTGTCTGTCTTTCTGTCGTCTAAATGTCTGTCTGTTTGTCTATCTGTCTCTCTGTCTTCATGTGTATCTATCTGTCTAGCTAGCTATATACCTTTCTGTATGTCTGTCTATCTGTCTATCTAACTGTCTTTCTGTCCGTCATCTATCTATCTGTCTATCTCTCTATCTGACAGTCTATCCATCTCTCTCTCTTTCTCTGTCTCTCTCTGTCTCTCTCTGTCTCTCTCTGCACCTTTCTTGCTCTGCCGTTTTACCTTGTCTCGGGTCTCTCTTTTCCTCTTACTCTATTACTAAGTCTCTGTATATCGTTCTCCATCTTCATTTCTCTGTCCGTCTCGCTCTGTCAACATCGCTCTCTTGTCCGCTCTCTCGCTCTTCATTTACTCTCATTCCATTTTACTCTAGCACGCAGGCCAAGTCTTTTCTCGTTCCCTTAGTCGCTCAGTCTTTGATTTAAATCCTTTTGCATTATGACACATCCGAGCTTTCTCCCGATCTCTACGTATTCTAATGCCTAGTAGTTGTGTCGTTTCTCACTTGCATCAGTGCTAATGTTTGTCTTGCATTCCCATCCAAGTAAAAGGAAATTACTCAAATTGAAAATATTTCTAAAATTGGGCTTTCTGTGGGTATACTGCCAAACTGGCGATGAAATTCCACTGCCTGAGCGCTGAAATGAAGGGGCTACGGAGACCTTTGCCAACACCTCCTCGTGGTGGTCTCTGGGCATGCAGTTTTACCTGTAGGTTGACTGCATGGCGAAGATTGGCAGCGGCACGTCATTGCTCTTTTTCTATCTTCAGTGTACCTTACAATCTCATTGGTAAGCTAGTTCTTATTCCACTTTTCTTAGTTAAGGAAAACAGTGGGGGGAACTGGTCACATGTTACGTTTTTGGCCAAATTGTCGTGAAATTATTATTGGAAGTGACATATATAATTAGCAGTAGAAAAATAACTGATAATTTAGGTTATGGTACACGCAAAATTACCTTAAAGCGTTCCAAACAGGACTACCATGTTTTAATTCTTCTCCTACTTCAAGTTTTCACTGACTACATCTTTCGATGCTCCATCCGATCACCGGTATTATCGTTCACGTTTATTTCATTATCGTTCACGTCGTTGTTATTTATACTAAAAGAGGTCACGGACTCACCGAAGACCCCGCCGCCAGAAGAGTCTCTAACTTGTGGGTCACTTTCACCCATATATAGGCGTTGTTTGTGAGGGGTACGATGGGTACCCGTGGCCCACTTTTTAGACTGGGGTACCGTACCTCCAAATTTCTTAACAATGCCAATCAATATTTTATTATTGTGCCTTCCCAGAGATCTCAGTGGGGAAACGGTACCCTCCAGTCCAAAAAGTGGGGGCATGGGTATCCCTACAAGGGCCATGCCCCCACAAATTTCGCCCATGTATATGTGAAGAATTGAATAACAATCATTGCGGAACCTATGTAAAGCCAATGACATTGGTAGGAATTGGCAAAAGTAACGGGCGTAAGATCCGATGCCAGTTATCATTACATGTATACATAACTCTCTAAAAAATCCATCATTACACTAGTACCCCGCAGTGACAATGGTAACGACAAGAATTTAATTCTGGACCATTGCATTTTACGACATCCGCTCCGAGATTTCGGCTACGGCGTTGGTCTTTTTACGACGAAGGGTTTCGTGGATGGTTGACGAGATTTGAAAGGGTCGAAAGTTGAACGATATATACTCGCCAGTAACTGTAATTACATGGCTCTCTCTGCCTTTGTGTACGTAAGCTTGTCTGGGTCTGTCTGCGTTTGTATATGTGGATCGATAGATAGTTGGATAGAGAGCTGTGTACTTGTCTGGCTCTCTATCTCTGTCTACCTCAGTCTGTCTTCGATGGTCGGTCCAATCTAATCTGGAACTTACAACAGCGTAACTATTTCTATACATGACTGCACCAATCATGGGCGGCGATCCCGGGGGGCCGAGGGGGACAAGACCCCCCACCTTCAAGAGTGGGGGGGACACGCCATACATCGCCCCCCCCAAATTTTGAGGAAACCCAAAAAAAACGCGAAAAATTTTGTTGACTTCTTTTTTTCACCAGATTAGTTCAAAACTCTTTTTTCACCAGATTAGTTCCAAAATGTCCCCCCACCTGTCAAACAAGATCGCCGCCACTGCCAACTACTACCACTACCATCCTCATTATCATCATCATTATCATCATCACATCACCACCACCACCACCACCACCACCACGTCCATCATCATTATCATCGTCGTCGTCTTCGTTGTTGACATCAATGTCACCATAACAACAACATTTTGACGGAATAAATCATAGTCACCGTCATTATCATCAACAGTATCATTCACCAAAACACCCCAACAGCATCATCGTGGTCCTCATTAATTTATTCATAACGACTGCAGTGTCATTTCTGCGCCAGAGAAACAATCTAAATTCAGACAATCGTCGTTAGGCCTACGTACCTTTGGATCGAGTTCTAGCACGAAGCCCCATTGTGTCTCCCTGCATATCATAACAATCACAAAACAACATTTACATTAGCAATATTAATAACCACTGCAGAGCATTGGCTTAGCATGATTCTCAATTAAGAGCATATTCTATGTGTAGGCCTATATACATATTCTACGTATAGGTCCTATACGCTACATATGTAGGCCATTTAGCCTATAATATATTTGCATAGGCCAAGCACACGTTTATTTTAAATTCAGATGTTAGCATGCAGATGACTTCAGTAGATCGTTGGACTAAGTCAAGCCTCATCAACGATGATGTTCAAAGGTTACCCGTCCATTCGCATATTATTTCAGGACACAGCAGCATCTGCCCTAACTATATGCCTATCTCTAATGTCTCCTTTCTATCTAAGATGATAGAGTAGTCCGTATATACTTAGCTCTACTCTTACCTATCTGAAAACAACCTCGGGCCTACTTCCGCCTCTTCAATCGGGATTCAGGCAATTCCACTCCACGGAAACAGCCGTCCTGAAAGTCCATAACAACCTTGTCCTTGCTGCTGACAAGGGATATGTGACTGCCTTGATATTCCTATAGTTTTCTCTTCTGCTTTTGGCTGCGTAGATCACTGTATCCTACTTAAAGTCCTGCAACGATCCTTTGGCATCTCTGGCACTATCCTCAAAATATTGGTTTGTCTCCTACCTCTCTAATCGCACTCAGTACGTTCGCGTCAACTCCCTCATATCTTCAATCGCTGCTGTGCTTTGATGACCCACAATTAGGGCCTCTGCTATCCATCCTCTATCAATCTATCGATCGATCGATCAATCAATCGATCAATCAATCAATAATCAATCAATCAACTGAACATTTATATACCGCTCCTTCAAGGACACTATATATTCAGAGGCGCTCCCAGCCCAACTCCGGCGAAAGAGAACCGTCTTATAGGGCAGAGAAGAAAGCGGTGGACGAGTCTCGAGGAAGAGACCGCAGCTCAGGAGGAAGTCCATTCCAAATTGTGAGCCCAACGACGGAGAAAGCGCGCTGCTGCATATACATCTATAGTAGCGGTGCGTGCGAAAGAAACATGTCTATATATCTGCACTGTCAGCCATTGCCTCTCGTCATGGCAGAGCAATCCATCTCTATGCTGATGATACCATACCATGTACATCTGCGACTACATGCGGTTGCAGGTGCTACAGAGACTTGTGCCAGCATTGATGACATGATACTGTAGAGTATGTATTTATAAAATTATGTGCCTCAAACTTAATCTTGGCAAATCCGAGCTCGTCTGGTTTGACCGTTCTTCTAAGCGCCTAGTGTTTCTCCTCTCTACTCTCTCCACCATCTACTGTTTGGGATCTTGACTCGCCACTTTCCCTAAAGGCTGAAGCCTTTTCTCGGGAGTGCTTGTTTCACCAAAGAATCCGACAGCTTTGCTCAACTCTGGATTCAGCATCGATTGCAAACTCAGATCTTGGCATTTTATCATTTCCAGTCTAGGCTTACTTCTACAGCGTATAGCTATGGGTCCCCATCTGCGGGGTAGCACGGACCCTGGATCGATCTGAAAAAAGGGGCCCGATCAGACTCTTACGAATTACGAACTTTTATCCGCTCGAAGGCACATTTGAGTAACCTGCGGGTCCCGAAATTGGAAGTTTATACATAACTATGCGAAACCCTTGGTGGGGGCACCACGTCGTAATCACCTAGATCAGAGTACGCAATATGGTGTATTTTTTATTTTCAGGCTAGTGCCACTTCTATCTATATAAATAAAGAGAAGACTCTGTCTGTCACAGCGATCTTTGACCGCGATGCATTTCTACAGCTTTGGACCTTTTCACTCCAAACCTTAACTACTGTCTCGGGGTGGGCATTACACACCCAGTGTGAGGCTTCGCGCCCCCGTTTTCACCGCTACCATGGTCTCCCGGGCCAAAACCTACCCGGGCAATGCATTCTTAGCTGGTAAAAAAACTTACACTCAACCTATTTTCACTCGCCAGATGGCGCCGCCGGGTTAAGCAGCTACAGTACGGATTCGCTAGAGGGATTGTTGCCCGGGTTTCGGAGGTTTTGGGCCGGGACACCATGGTAGCGGTCAAAACGGGGGACGCGAAGCTGTTTAACCCGGCGTTTTGGATGTTTCAATCCCTCTAGCGAATAAGCAACGAAACACTGCTTAACCCGGCGCTACCATGGTGTCCCGGCCAACGTTCCCTCTAAGCTGCGCGGCTGCGCGGCCGCGCAGCTCATTGGAAAATGCCGCGCAGCAGTTTCAAAATTCCGCGCACAAGTTTTGATAGCAAATATATATGAGCTAAAGTTTTGTTTAACTTAAGGTAGGCCACTGAATTATTAACCTACTTACTTATCTTTGCGTCAACGGAAGGCCAAGATCTGTGTGCGCCCGTAGAGGAGCATACCAGCCACTACCGTTGGTCACAACCACGGATTTCTATTAATGGAATCACACCTCCACATTCAGTGTCTGTCTGTGTCAATCTCTCATTAACTGGGACGTCCTGCGTTGACTCATAAGCAGCAGACTAGCTTAGTGGGTCAGCCTATGGAGAGGGATGCTGATAGCCCGAGGTTTTCTCCACTGAGTGGAAAGATCTTGCTGATAGTCTACTGAGATTTGAGAGGGATGCTGGTTGTCCAAGGTTTCTCCACTGACTGGAAAGATCTTGCTGATAAACCTAATGCTAGAGAGCTGCCTAGCCGCTCTGCGGCTTTGCCGGCTAGCTAGCTTCCAACCGAATCACCGATGATGCCTTAATTACTATAATTAGGTCTGTGTGTCCATCAGATTATCCCTATAGGATTCCACTCTGAAAGTTGCTACCGGTTTCATACAGCATAATATTTCTTTGTGACTAAAATTTGTAACCGATGTCGAAACGTAAAACGAACCAGACCATATTAGATTAGACAGTTTTTCAAGAAAAAGTGTAGTTCTAAGTTTAAAACCGAATGGCTTAGTGAGCTGGTAGAGACAGAACTTCCAACGTCAGCAGAACACAGACGAAGGAAATTGGACGATGTCTTCATTTATCGTGAGAGAACTGATGATGTCGTTTGTCAGTTGTGTCAACAAGCTCGTGCTGTTGGCGATTTCAGTAACGGGAAACGCTGGGACGATTGGAAAATGGATTACTTGAAGCGCCACCTTACTCAGAAAATTCATTTGGATTCGGTGTCTAAACTAAAATGCCAAAAGTCCAGAAGCCTGCACAGACTACTAACTGGAAGCGCTGAAGATCGAGAAAAAAGAAAAGAGTTTTCAAAGCGGAAGATTGCTGACATCAATGAGGTAATAGTTTTGATCGATAACGTATTGCTGGCCATCTCTATGAATGTATCGTGATCTCAGATTCGTAATTTCTGAAAAAGCCCGGTTTAATGAAGACAATCGACGACGTAGTCCATTTTGCACTCAACGATGAACAATTTATCATGTTGGCTCGTCTACTGGATGTGTGTGCAACGTTCCAGGCTTCAAGTGCAGACTGTGAACGCGGTTTTAGCCATCAAGAATAAATCTCGGAACCGTCTGGAAACTGACCACTTGGACACGATGATGTCTTTGATGAGGATAAAGTCTTATCAAGGTTCAGAGTGTTTCAAATATGGTCATGTAGGCCTATAGTTTATTTTATTTATCGCATTCGTAATCGTAGCATAATATTTTCACTGCGATAAAGTATGAAAACTAGGCCCTATACGTAATTTATAAGCCATACATGTCTTTAATAAAAAAGACATTATTACAATTAAACGTGTAGGCCTAAGTAATTACAACTTAGAATTACAACCACAAATGTTTCTGAATAGGCCCCATGTGTTGCTCACGCGGAAATGAGGCTGCTCAAACACCCGCCAGTTCCGCGCACGCAAGAAAAAAATTAGAGGGAACGTTGGTCCCGGCCCAAAACCTCCGAAACCCGGGCAACGCCGGGTAAACCAGCTAGTATAATATATAGGCCTAATTTTCACTGCATGGCGATGCTGTTTCCTATAGGCTTACATTGGGACCAATAGCTTCCAAAGGACAGATCAGTATCCAATCCACGATCATTGGCGGATCCAAAGTAAAAGAATTTGTGAAAATTCCTTAACTGAATACAAATATATTACCGGGCGACTAAGAACCTGCATAGGCCTATGGTCGATGCTGATAGACGAGACTGAGCAACTCCAGCAGTCGCGTCAGTCTCTGGATAAGACACATGCTAAGCCTGGGCGATTCAAACCGAACAATTTCGATAACGGCTACCACATACGGTGTAACCTACATGTATTTAGCAGAGGCCTAGTCGGCCATGGCTACTCGCCTTTTCACGTTCATCGAGTCCAACGTGAACTAAATCTACTTTTCATTCCACTCCGTCACTCGAGCAACACCTACTCTCAGGAACAGGCTACATTTACACTCTCTAGTAGTTTCAGTTTAACGACACTATGCGATAACAAAGATATTATTAGCGTCGCCCTCCTTTACCCAGGCTTTGGGCTGGCACTGCCAGAGTACGAGCAGTGGCGGAGTCTACACGCACCTACATAATATGCAACTGAGAAGGAATCGTAGGCAAAAGCTGAATTCTGGAAACGAATGCTCACCATAGTCTGTCTCTCCTCCTCGCGTTCAGAATGGTGTTCGTCAAGATACGGTCACGAGCCACGGCATCCATTTCGCCTGGAACGGTGGTAGCCGAGCGCACCCCTGCAGCAGTGCTTCTCTGCGGGGTCGGGTTAAACCTCGTCCCTGGTGTCTTACTCGCCGTAGGAGGGTGCGAGGTCCGCTCTTCGTCGAGTGTACGGACTCCGACCGTCGTATGAGGACGGACGGGAGGGAAGCGGTACCCCGAAGACGTCGTCCGATCATAATAAACCGTCGACATCTTAAAGTCGAACAATTGCAGAGGTGGAGGTAAACGGTCTTTTGAACTAACAAACGGGTAACTGAAAACGACTTTTGAAGAAACACCGACTCACAGTATATACGCCATACACCTCAAGCACGCCAATCTGCTTGCTCTATCAACACAAGAAACCTGCAAAGATCTCGGGTTTCGCCAAATCCTTGTGTTTACATTCGACCCCTATTCAAACACAAAATCCACAGGCGTTCAAGTAAAGGCAAGTTTACTTCCTCCGAGATCCAAGACGACCATCAAGCACCAGCCAAGAAGCGACGTATGACTAACGGCCTATTGCTACAGAACTTCAGTATGTATACATGTACATATAGGCCTAAGTATGTATACACATACGAATATAGGACTATCTATCTAGACTATATATACGGGTATCTATACGCATAATTTGTCAGGGCCTGTTTTCGAGATACAAGTAATTGGAAGACTCGTCCACTGCGGCTTCGAGCCACTCAAACGATCGCTGCTACGGCACAGTCGATAGCAGTCACTGACGCAGTCGGTCGGTCGCTAGGAGCGTATTTACTCAGCCGACCAACTGACGCTTAACTCCGCATTTCGTCGCTAAGGCCGTCCGTGTGTTCACACACTACTCGAATTCTACTCGGAAAGGCAATCACAGCAGGTTAATGCAGGTCAACGACTAGCTCAACTGGTCCTGTATCATACAATGCTAACGACGGTGGTGGGGTGACAAATGAAGCCTCTTAAAAGACACAAAGTTGGGTTCAGGGACCAAGAAAACTCTTTGCAGGGCAATTTATATGCACATGTCACTTAGTGGCGCCATAGCCACCTTAAAGTGTAAGCCGCCGACTTGTACTCCAAGTACTTAAAGTGCTTACAATGCAACTATCTATCGCATGACACGAGATTAGCTATGCTTGTTGGGTCGTACGACATCGACTTATCTACATACTTAGACTGTGCAGCAATTGAATCAAGACTTCCGCATGCAACAAAAAGGCTCCTTCAAACAGGTCGATTAAGATAACTACACTCATAAAGGGTTACAAAGGTACTGCACCATGCAGGTCTAATGGGATTACTGTACATGTATATTACTATTACATTGTATATTATATTGTTAGGATCACAAGCAAAAGTGACGTAACTTGTGATCAAAACCAGAGCTTGAATGTGGATTGACAGAAGAAAGGAGTTGGCCAGACACAGCTGTAATTTTTTGCTTGAACAACATCAACTGTTGAAAGTGTTCTTAAGTTGACATTAACTGCTTCAATTAGTGCTAAACAGAAATTGCACATAGATTACATATGAGCACATCATAAGCACTCTATGAAAAAATGTACAATCCAGTGAACAAATTCAACAAACATTCCATACTCCAAGTCCAAAATATAAAATAGCTTCATGGTCTAAAACATCACGGTACAGGACAACTAAACATCCGGAAGAATGTTTAGTCTTCATGACTTTTACCAGTCATTGTCATTGAAAGTCATTGCTATATCTAATTCAACTAAAACATAATGGACAAGAAAAACAAGTGTCAACGCCAATAAATTTGCACCTAGCTTTGAACAACTGTTTATAAAGATTTAGAGCAGCCTATGGTGTATAAACTCTTAATAGAACTTGAAGTACTGGTAGTACATCGTTTAAAGTTTCTGGGAGTAGCCTATCTATGCAGAAATTGTGCTGGAAAACAATGGTGCAACGCAATGAACTATTTCTCACATAGATACAGCCAGAATAACCAAACTAGTAATTGGTGCCATAGTCAACAAATCAAGTGAAAGTCTGCGTGTTCAGCACAACACTTTTAAAACGCCAAGAATCACAACATTTAAATCCAAGATCAGTTGCCAATAAAAGTAGTCCAGTAGTTTCCTTCTTTAGTTGGCAATTTCCATAGCACTTGATGTCTGGACCGACCCATTTACAAGTTCCTACAACAAAACAATAGCAAATACATTTTTTCGCAAATTCTATTTTTTTAATATACAAAATTCTGCAAATAGCCAAGAATTTCTAGAAGCTTTGACTAGCATAACAGGGTCATATTCCAAGAGTGAATTACATAATAGAAATACTGATAGACAGAAGCAATCAGGAAGCTATCATTTTATATAAAATATATTAGCATACACACAATCTCAGAATGACACCGACTTAGAAAACAAATGGGGTATATCACATTTGTATTTGTCAAACAAATGATTCTCACATTAGTAAGGTTCCATGACACAGTTCCACAGACAACGGTAAGCTGTCTCCAGAACCAATACGTACACAATCTACTACAAAATAGAAGAACTCAATTTACTTCTGTTTTTTCGACAGGCAAGCTGGTCTCATCTGTTGGCTCAAGTTTTTTGGCTCCATTATCCTTGGATTGGGTTTCATCTATGGTTTCATCAGTCTTGGATTTCTTGAGTCCATCGTCCACTGGTTCTTCTTCGTCCAACTTCCTCTATAAAATGAAAACAGGATTTAGAACATTAACATCTTCATTAATAGTGCATTTACATGAGGACATTCATCACTATTTGAACACCTCTTTGCAGATGTTAATGTTGGTAACAAGGACATTACTTCAAAGACCAAGCCCTTAACTGAACTACATGACTGTAGCTGCCATTTAACACACTGAACGCGAGGTACGAGTTAACTCGTATGTCATTTCACGGGTCTAGGCGCGACGTACGAGATAACTCGTACCTCAGCATACATCATTTCCACAGCGTCTATAGGCATATCCAGCGTGCTGGCAATCCATTCTGCCGCGTCTCTGTTACTACTATGGTGAGTACTGCCATCTGATGAATAGAGAAACAAATTTTTTAATTTTAATTTTAATTTTTATTGTATCTGCAGCCATTAGACTACGCATATGTGCACTGTCAGATGTCCGCGTTCTGGTATAAATTTATGTCGTCGCGTAATATAAATTATGTTCTACACAGTCTTGATCCCATATAACATCCTACTAATGTATGTTTTCCTCACCAATCTATCGAATATTTTGATGATGTTTGCAACAAGCGTGAACAGCGCAAAGAAACGCGTTATATTTGCGGCGCGTGTCGCCGCGTGTGCTTCTATAGCCTTCACGCTTCAATGATTATCATTCAAATGCAGACTTTTAGTCAGTTTACTGTAGAGTAGAGTAGAGTAATAAGCAGTTTATTTGCATTTTCATTCATTTTATGTAGATTTTCAGAGTTACTGTCGATAGAAGTGACAATGGCCGTTGATATCCGATATCCTTACATTACCGATAATTGATTACAGGGCTGTCCCGCGTCATTGTAATAATTGATCCAGCGTTCAAAGTGTTAAGAGGTACAGAATCTGCACACTTAACCATTTAATTTAATGTTTAATATTTTGGGGCTACCAGGTAAAATAACACGACAATATAAACCACAACGAAAGCAATGCTATAAATTAATCTTGGTTGCAAGTCGATTAATTCAAAGTAGAAGTCAGTCTATTCTTATGCTTTACATAGAGCCATTACAATATTGCAGAGGGAATCCCATCCAAAGTCAATGCAAAATCTAGGAAAATGGCCACATTTATGAAACTCACAAATGAAAATCAAAAACCACTGTTAACAAGCAAGTGTAGCATGTTATTATTGCGAATTTTTAACCGCCACTATCTAAGGACCAAGTATCAAATGATGGCACCGAGCAACAGTAACTGTTACAGAGGAGGCTTAAACGTGTAACCTCTGCATTACAAGGCGAGCGCTACAACCAGTCGGCTACAGAGTTCCACTAATTACAAGTAAAGTGTGAAATGAGATCCAAAGACCACCATTCACTACCGATTTATTTTGTCAACACATTTTGCATTACACTTATAGTGAATTTATTCCATTACCAATAAATAAATAAAATTTACATCGGAAACATTCAACAAGACTCACAAATTGTATTGGCGCTGTGTGTAAGAGAATTTTATGTGCTAGCTTGAAAGTGGAAATTACACAGTAGTGATAACTATTGCAGTCCAGTAGTACAACGTAACACAACACAATTAGTCACATGCCGCCATAGAAATTCTTCAGACCCAAAATCCTGGCAGTATGGCTGGAGCACCTTTTGGCACAGTCCAAAAACAGCACGCTTTTAGCAACCAAGAAGCCAAATTCACCTCTGCCTGCCTTTATTTATTATGCTCTGGAATCCAGAAACACAGAGATCAGTAATTATCACCAACCCTGCTCAACTAAAGACTGTTTATTTGTTAACACATTCTGGGACTAGACTACCGGTACATGCTAACTCTAGCTGGGACATGTCTTGAATTCAATTTAGTAAATATACCACAAATCAACCAGAACCCATCAATGTTCCTCCAACATACCAGAGTTGAAAAATTACTCTTTATGTTGAAGAATAGTTTGGACATGCACACAGCTGCCATAAAAAGATTAAATAGTTCTTCTGCCATTTACCTTCTTTCTAACGAGGTGAGATACATTTTGAACAGGCTTCTCTGCTGCCTAAAATAAATACAAAGCTCATCAGAGATCACTAACAAGTTTCTAAATTCCAAGCTATCATTATTCTGGAGTCACAATTGTTTAAGATAAAATTTCACAAGAAGTATAGCTAACAATAACTTTATATATCTGTCAAACAATATTTTTGTTGCAACTCTTTGAAGCCAGTGCTAATTAAATCATTTTATGCATGTTTCAATTACAGAGACATTTTGATGGCTGGGAGTGGGGTCATGGTCATCAGCAGAATGGCAGTTTCACTGCTCTTAGAACTATGACTATATGTTGAAAGACAAAATTGGTTATACTCACAGAGGGCGATGAAGAGCAGGCAGATGATTCGCCCTGGAAGGCATTTGATGATGATGTTCCCTCTTCTGAACCATTACTACTGGCTTTGAAACTCTGTCGGATGACTTCCTTCAGACCTTGAGCTTTCTTCTCTTCTTCTGCATCGTTAATCTTGAAATAAAACATTGGAAACTTGGTTTATACTTCTTTTAGACTTAACATAATGAAAAATGAAAGCTCACCATTAACTTCATTCACAACATCAATATAAACAAATCAATCAAGAATATGTTACATATTTGCTATTTGGGATATTTATAATTGTCATGTAATAGTACATCCATTTATCATAAGTTATTAAATAGCATTATAATTAGGTTCTTTATTTATTTTTTTTTTAAGTTTGACTCTTTAGTTTCTACTTTAAAATATCACTGCCTTTGACAGGTTCACAAAATGCACCGGAGGCACATCGGAATACATCAAACCAAGAACATCTTCAGCAATCGTTTCTAGATGGCAACTCAACTTACTAAATTTTGGTTTACTTGATGGTCAAAGCAGTTTATTTACAGGGTTTTATAATACAATGCCTACAGTTATATTTAGCAACAAACCCTATACAGTTAAAATATCAATAGCATAAATAAATTAATAATATGACTCTTAGAAGAACATTAATATGACATCATTACTGGATAAATGGTTCAATGAAAAATTCAATGTTCTTCACAAAAATGTATATAAAATAAAAATATATTAGATAAACTTATAAAATAGGAGAACCTTTCTGGGGTGTACACATGTAAATACTTCAGGTAATGACTGTATTTTGTGACATGAAAAGTTGGTCATTTACCTTAACCTGGATGTCTGGTATCAGACTTTGTAGTTCATCCAGTTCCTTCTTTGCCAATTCAACTGGATCATCAGATTCGGGCTCCTTGACTTCATCACTTTTGTCTCTTGTTTTATCTACCATTCCTTGCAATTCCGCAATTTTCTGTTCAATTATTTTGATTGCTGAGCGATAATGAGAAATTGCATCGTCGAAGGCATTGTTATAACCACATGCAACACCAATGTTGTAGTGAGTTGATGCAAGGCGGCGGTTTGATGGCTCGACGGTTTCCTCCAGCAGACGTAGACATTCACCATAATCTAAAGTCGCCTGACTGTATTGCTCTGTAATGCATTTTCAGTCAGGAAATAAATTGAATTCAATTTTTAAGACTATTCTGAAACACATGTTACCATTTGCCATGAAGTTCTAAAAACACTAAATAATATAAACATTAAATTAAAGATTGCAACTGGTTTGGATTTGATTAATTGCAACGGAACAGGTTTTAGACATATGACTAAAAAGCACTAAAATTACATGAGAAAACTCAATTTAAAAAATTTCCTTTATTGCTACATGTATATGCTGACAAGATTCCAAGACTAAATACAATAAACTAGAAAAACACAACAACCGAAGCTAGAGCTTCACGGTCATAACAAAGTTTCTTACCAGTCTCCACACCAATGTCTCCTAAGCGTGACCAGCAGTCTGCCTCCTTCAATTTCGTTTCAGCAGAATCATTGCTATAATTCAAAACAACATCCAAAATACAATTTTAACACAGTGAAGTGCTTCTTCCCACTGTGCTTCCAAGCAGAACATAACAAGAGAAAACAGAAAAAAATAGATTTGATCAAAGTGTCTCATTTCCAAAAAGTGTCCCTTACTATATGACTGAACATTTAAAGAGTAAACATTAATGCATTTATAATCAAATACCTAAAACCTCTATGCAAGTTATTTCCTCGTGATTTTAAAACACCACACAACCGAGACAGATTTCTGTAACTTCTGTTCTTTAGATAAAGTAAAACTTTACAAATGTTTAAATGAAATGTCATTCATTATGCTACTTGTAATCTTACCGCTTGTAAATCTTTTTGGCTATCTCCAACATTTCCCAGGCCAGCTGTAGGTTTGACACATCTTCCTACAGTCAAGTAAGAAACAAGCCACACCAAATCAAAACTAAAAATATTTCATTACGAAATGCTCACTTATTACAAGCCAAAGGGGTTGGAAATTCATTCAACTAACACCCACTCGAAACAATAGCAACCAACTTTTTCTGACAAGTTACAATACGAAGAGTTGAAACACAAAACAGAAACATGAGCTATCACCCATTGCTACCTTCTTGTGACCTGTAAAGCTGTAACTATTAAATGAACTTGTTTTAAAATTGAACACGAACAACTGAAATTTGAGTTGAATGTTTAAAGTGCTTCCGCAAAAAACCAGTTTAAAAAAATAAAATCTCAGGCTTTGGGTAAACTAATCTCCTATCCCCTTCAAGAATGGATTCAGATACAAATCTCACTTGTGGTTACTTTGTAGCCTACAGACTGGATTCTCAACTACTCTTGCACACAAAAGAGGTTCTGGGCTGCTCCTGTTGACTGAGAATAAGATACAAACCTGGCTTGTGTTTTCTAGGTCTTCATCCATTGCTTCTTCTGCAGTGTCATCACCGGCATCATCTTCATCCCCTTCCTCCTCAGCTATTCCCTCATCAGCTCCCTCCTTCAGTTCCTCAGCTTCCTTCTCCTCTTCAGCTGCAGCAGCTTGTTTCTCCTCTCCTTCAACCTTCTCCACCTCTGGATTCATTACTTTTTCTGCAGCTCCTGATGGCACACACCACCATAGCAATTAGCAGTATTGTATCACAATTAAAACAAATGGAAGTCACAGTTATTCAATAAGTGCCAGAAAACTTAGAATCCAATACTTGCAATTTCTCCTTAGATATGAAGATAAGAACAGTCCCTTAAGCTAGCCCTCTGGCAGCCATGGGTATGAAGTGTTAGTGACTTCATTTTCATAGCCTCGGCATATGAGGCAGATGGTCAGTCCTCTCCCTTGCCGTCTCATCCTTCCAGTGTACTCATTATATAGCTGCGTTGGCTATTGGGTGCAACTGGAGTATAAATCTCAAACCAAATTTCTGCCCTGGTGGGGATTTGTGGGTGATTTAAACCCCCAACTTCTCGACTGACAGTCCAGCACGCTAACCACTACACTATCAATCAGCAATAAAGCGACCATTAAAAAGAAGCATACTAGCTATACTGAGAACACTGCTTGCTTTGGAAACTCCAGTACCTACACAACTGAAGTACCAGTTTCTGTTGAAACAAATAATAAAAGCATATTCAAATCATTACCAATCAACCAAATATTTAGTATCAAGAGAGATTGAGATGTTTACCAATCGAATCTTTGTGATCGCCACTTTCGCCAACTTTAGGTAAAGATTCTTCTTGTTCTGGTTTCTTCGCTTCATCCAAAGGTGTAACATCTTTTGCATCACCTTGACAACCACCGCTTGGCTCTACCATTGCTTCAATGATTTCATCAGTAATTTTGTCCTTTTCCTCCTCTGCACAATTATATGATACATATTTTCTACATAACAACTGAACTGAATATAATTACATTTTAATGTGTATAACAAGTTTTAACTATGACCAGTGACTGAACTAGAGTTTTTGAATGTGGATAGTTGTCTACTCAATAAAGCAAGCCTTGTCCAACCTATTTCTAATGCATGAACTTTAGCCTTGCACATAGCAATGCCAACCCTTGATACAAAAACAATCCTACTAGTTTAAAACCAGCAAAAAATGCAATCAACATCTTCCGACACTAGTTTTCTGTGCTCAGTAAGTTCTCTTGGTGTTTGACTAATTTATCAAACCTTACGCTCGCTTAAGGGAGTCATTTCTGAATATCCTGGAAGCGATATAATTAATAGCCATTCAAATAAGTTTCATGGCTAAATAAAAATAAGTAAAATCTGGCTTGAATATGCCTGTTTTTTCCCTGTTTCCTTAGGTCCTTATTACAGAGATATACAAAATTTTAGCCAAATGTTACACAGTGCAGCTCATCTAACCAAGGAATCCACTTAATACATCATCTTCCCTTGCTTTTGACTTGACACATTACTATAATAGATCTGCCCATTAATACACAAATTTTGCTCACTTGCCACATAGTAAACAAAATTGTAGGTACATTTCAGAATAGACCTCTTAAAAATGGTCATTTTCCACAAATTATATAGCATCTTCCCTGACATTCGTGTAAGAAATTTAATTAAATCTTTAAAAAAATTGAAACACTGATCTTATAAACATCAGAATCATCAATTCACCAGTTGTGTTGTCAGGTTCCACAAAAGGATCATTTTCTGCATTTTCTTCCTCTTCCTCAGGTTCATCTGGTACTTTAGAACAAATTCGGTAAATATTACACATTTCAGCTTCATTTCAAAGTTCTAATTCAGTGATATTATTTACCTTGCACAACTGATCACTGCATATATGCAACCTATTTCTGTACTGTTGAGTTAAAAAGAGCCTTGACACAAGACAAACTGACCAACTGGAAATATAGTAACTAGCGAATGCAGTTGCTAGCATGCTTGAAATACCTAATGCAGGTACCAGATCAGCCAAGGACATTTAAAATGTAGTATAACAATTTAAACATTTCTTTGTATTTTTATTGAAAGAAATGATTCTGTTAAATACTTACTTCCTGTTAACGCATTTCCAAGCACGTTGTTTTCAATTCGTGCCATCTCAAGCAGCGCTGTTCCATAGTAATAGTACACTTCAGCACATTCATCAGCCGTCTCTCCAAACTTTTCTGCACTATATAATAAATAATATAAAATTAACCATCACCTTCACTAAGATTTTTAAACCAAGCTGCAGCTGCAAGAAAGTTTATTTTCAGGATATTCATGTATAATGGCAGTAATAATGGGACAATCTTGAAAAAGTCATTAGACTAAAAAATTCTACTGAAAAAAATTAATTACAATTAATAGAGTTGCCCCTGATAATCAGACAATGCAAGCTGCGGAAAATCATTGTATATCAAATCACACTACAAGAGAGTTACAGATTTTATCTAAAATCTTGTTCACTGATAAATGATAGATAACATGTTACAAAACTTTGTAACACTTAACTTTCAGTTTTACAACTTAATCATTCTGGGTTTCTTTGCAAACGCAAGAAATTTAAAACAAAGCTTGTACACTAATGAATTATTCCTATTTGGCTCGAGCCAATTCTTGCTATCTAGGAGCAATCGATTTAAGTCCAATACTTGAGTTTAAATTTCTACAGCATATGCACAACATTATCTGAGAAAGATATTAAATTACACGAGTCTTGAGGCTTGCTGGAGCTGGTTAAGAGCTTGTGGAATTTCTTTGCACATCAGATTACGCTTGCCTTGAGCAAGGAGCTCCTCGTAAGACTCATTTGTCGATGAAGTAGTTTCTCTGCAAAACAAACATTTCATTTGGTATTAATCTATTTCTTCTTAAGACTACTAGAAAAACAATGCAGCTCATCGAGTTAAAGTAGGTATAGCTTAAACAGCGGACTCTGGGATGCTCTTTGTTTTAATTCCATTTAACATTTTTTTAAAAGTTTAGTGATGATAAGCTAATATTTCGGAACATTGAACTGAATTCTAAAACTTGGCACCTTTTCATCAATCACGATTAATCATGAAATACTATTACAGTCAGTTGAGTATTATGCAATATTTTCTTTGCCAGTGTTCAGAATATTCCACTAGAACTCATCATACTTGTTAGTGCTCAGTCATTGTTTAATGTGTAATACCCGTATCACAAAGATAACAAACGTACCATATAAAACAGAATTCAGACCAGGTAAAGATAATATTTTCTTTGTAACTATTAATCCAAACAGTGTTTTAAGACAAAACACAAAAGTATCACCACACACAGCTGGTTTACTTTGCGCTATTGTCACAGGATCGAGGAAGGTTGAAGACATTGTCACATTAACTTTACAAATCAATATGATTTAATGATAAACCTAGCAATGTTAGTCCCAGGATAAACGAAAACAATTCAATTATATAACAGTCACGCAAGACAAATACAATATTAATCGAGGCGCAGTATTGTCAAATTTAAAGAGACTCTTGTCGCTCTTTGTAAGGCAAAAACGAAAAGGCGGGCGGAGGCTTCCAAAGCAAGTTGCATGTACACTACCGATTTCTATCATAGAAGCGTAAATCAAAATTAGCAGTACTCAAAGACAAGTTCGCTCACCCTTCAGTTTTGGCAGACAAAGATGTCTCGACAGTCTGAGCGGTTTCGGCGGCGATAGTCTCGGACATTTTCAGATTGTTAAAGAACGACTCGGTTTTGCTCACAGCACGATCTCTTTACTCAAATGCGCGCTTCGCCGAGTGACATGCGCGCTAGATACGAGATATTCTATACATTCTCAGAGTCCACATCCCGAACTGATACAGAGCGCTTCATACGATTGACTGAATATTGCATCAATGGTATTTGTAATTAAATTATTAAATTCCATAAAAGAATGGACGGGATTGGCAATTGGAGAATTGTTAAGACTGACGGAGGACAGGAGGCGTTGGAGGAACATTGTGCATGATGCGGCCGAAGCCGCCGAACCTCGAACCGAGGATGGCTGAGAGCAGAGAGAGAGTATTTGTTACATTAAATGATTATCCTGAAAACTATAACCATCTCATTCCCAGAATGCTGTGAGTAAATCAAATTAATAAAACAAAATTTGATTAATCATAGAAGATAAAACAAACATCAGTCACAGAAAGTGATTGAAATGTCATTCCTCGGTCGGACTAAGTAAGAACTGTATTATTGAAACTTTGTTTTAGTTAGGCTACTCTAGCGTTTCGAAATTCCTCTAATGCACATGACAACACAAATGCTTTCTACCCAAGCACACACCTGATCAGACTCTGTCTAACCTGCCTGCAAATTCAACATTGCAGTTAAACCCTGCACCGGCGGCTCCTGACATGGCTGAGGAGGCAGACGAATCCCTATTTGCAACCACAAGAACTAACGAAAGCCATGTAGGGTCTACTACATAGCCTAGGCTATTTCCAGTCTTGTTGTCAAGACCTTAAACCTCAAGACCAAGACCAAGACCAAGACCAAGACCAAGTCCTTGAACCTCAAGACCAAGACCAAGACCTTGAACCTCAAGACCAAGACCAAGACCTTGAACCTCAAGACCAAGACCAAGACCAAGACCTTGAACCTCAAGACCAAGACCGAGACCAAGACCCAAAAAAATCACAGTCGTATCCAGACTTCTATTCCTTACTGAAAATTGTCCAGTCGGACTACTCGCTATTTTAATGAAAACATTAGTTTTTTTCTTTTATTCAAGCAAAACAACTCTAAATGGAGACTGCAGAGAATTCCGAATTCGTATTTACAAAAGTCCTTCATGCGAAATGTTATTCCAAATGCCTGTTGAATTTCATAAAAACCAATTTGCTCAGAATTTTCTGACCAAGACGTGACCTGTGGGGCCTCATAAAATTCTGCCATGTGAAAAAACACGGTCTGCAAGTGCTGAAATCCCTAGCACACAAAGCAGCTTTTCAAGAACCGGATGTAAATGTACAAATTAATCATGAGTCTGTTTTGAAATCATTCCATGGTAAATAACCGGAAGTCAAAATAATTGTCCAAAACAACAGTGAAGCCTCATTCACACCGTGTAAATACTAAAGCAATAACTGTATAAGTAATTATTGGATAAATTTTTAAAATTCTAGCCGTTTGTTAAAATTAATGACTGTTCATATTGACAGCCGGTCTTGGTCTTGGTCTTGCAAATCCAAGACCTGGGACTAACATTGCAAGGGATACGAAGCCGATGAATATAGTGTCTTTGGTCTAGATTATGTGTGTGGCTGAGTTTTACTTCCGGGACCCTTGTACGGATCGGCTAGTCAACATTATTTAGTCGCTTATAGCTGACTTTATAACTAAGAGTTTTATTAATAAGAAAACCCATAATTATGTCCTTAATTGTAAATCGCTAAAAAAAAACGTCTAGACCGATGCCATGTGGTGTATTTACTTCAAATCACACACCTGCTAAGTACCCGGATGACAGCCACAGACATCGCCTGCGACGAGCTCTGAATGGCTGAAGCGTTGCCGCTTCATATCCCTTTCAGCAATATTAGTCCCAGCCAAGACCAAGACTTTGAACCTCAAGACCAAGACCTTGAACCTCAAGACCAAGACCTTTGGTCTCAAGACCAAGACTTTTAAAAACGAACTCGAGTGCACTCGAGACCAAGACATTGGTCTCGAGGACAAGACTGGCTATTTCCGGCGCACCTATACCCCGTGATCGATCGAGTCGGTCGCAGTAGGGTGGACAAAGTCCAGGGGCCCCGAGCTAGGTCCCAAGGGCCTCCAAGATTTTTAACTAAAAAATTTCATGTAGCCTACTTCTTCCCGTTTTCCCGTTTGCCATCAGGAAAATATGTATACCAAACCGCATAAAGGGCCGTCTTATCCAATTATAGGAACAGTATATAGGCACTGTGCCTAGGGCCTACGAAATTTTCAGAGAAAGTCTGAAAATGAGATATTGACCTGGAAAATGGAAAAAGGAAAATTGCAAATAACAGTAGATTCAAATTTAATACTGAAACAGTTTGTTAATCCTTGCTAGCCTACATTAGGCCTATGTGAACCTTGGGCTCTTTGCATTAGCGAAATCGCATATAACGTCTTCAAATGTCATTTCCCGCAATACCCGCATTAAGTCGTTTTCAATTAAAAGTAGGCCTAGTTCAAGACAAGTAGGGCCAACGACAACCTAAAAACGGCCCTGACGTCTGACGGCATATCCTGACTCTCTGTGCGATGTCTGGCTTTCGATCCTGTGTTGCATAACATGTTGAACTTTCCTGTTCGTGCGACAATTAAAGTACCCGATTTTGTAGCCTACTTAATGTGTTCGCCTTTAACATAAATGACAGGTCACCTTTTGTTCACCCTATGCTCACAGTATAAATAATTACACTGTGCTATGCTTCCAACTACTCATGTTAGATAATATAGTTTTAAAATGGTCTTTTATTATGATGCTTTGGATGTAGTGTTATTTAATAGTAATATATTATTTTAAAATTCTTTTAACATTTAAATCTCTTTTTACAAATCTTATTATCTTCTTATTACTTCCATGTTTTATACTTGTTCACCAATGTGCGGTTAGCATTTGGTTTTCAATAAATAATAATGATAATAAAAATAATTGTATTAGTAAGAATAGAAGTCTGGATATGGTTGTGATTTTTTGGGTCTTTTTCTTGGTTTGGTCTTGAGGTTCAAAGTCTTGGTCTTGCAGTTCAAAGTCTTGGTCTTGAGGTTTAAGGTCTTGACAACAAGACTGACTGCACGTCCTCTACCGCCGTCTTATTTGTTGAGCTGGTACTAATTTCTGTACTGTACTGCTACTACTGCAGATTCCTTTGTAGAATAGCTGATCCAGTCGACGGCGACAGTGTGGCTTAATACTTTCATGAATATAGCAGTCCCTTAAGCTAGCCCTGAGGCAGCCATGGGTATGAAGTGTTAGCGACTTCGTTTTCGTCCTCGGCATACGAGAGCGGGTGGCCAGTCCTCTCCTATGAAGTGTTAGCGACTTCGTTTTCTTGTCCTTGGCATACGAGAGCGGATGGCCAGTCCTCTCCCTCGCCGTCTCATCTTCCCACCAACAGTGTACATGTACAGTCAGTGTATTCATCATAGCCGAGTTGGCTAGGGGGTGCAGGTGTAACAGAAATCTTGAACCAAATTTCTGCCATGGCGGGGATTTGAATCCCCGACCTCTTGACCGACAGTCCAGCGTGCTAACCACTACACTATCGAGCATTTCTGAACTTTAGGACGGCAGTATCAAAATAAAAGTTGCTCTGCCTCTTCTTTTGATCTGGTCCACTGGAAACCGGACTTGGACCTCTTTTGGACTACTCTCTGGAAACCCCCTCTGATTTGACATAGTGCTCGTGAATAGCCTGGTTGGTGCTCTGCGCTTGGCCTTCAAGTGGCGCTTTAGAAGTTTGGAGATTACGATTATAATATTGAAGTTAAGCTCAGTAAATCTGCATGCAAGGCATGAAGCAATTGTGAGACTGGTTTAATATCCCTACACAATAATTGTCACAGAGGAGGCTCGAACCCATACTGTCTGCTTTACCACCCAATTGTTCTAACCATTTGGGTTTTGTGCCCAACAAATGATCTCCATTCAAATAACGTGCTTCTCTCATGTGTAGTCCATGTACATTGTCTATCGGCACAGTCATCGTCTTTTGTTCCCATTTCCTTCGATTCCTCAATGTAAAGGCATTGTGTCAGATTATACAGAAATGAGTTGGATATGGTAATTTACATGTAAAACTGACTAGATGGTTTGATCTGACACAAAACACATGCACATGTGAACTGAATGAAAAGCCAATTATAAACAGAGTAAATTAATAAAAACACCCAAATGGATTTAGTGGAAATTCAATCAACTGGAACCAACATGCAAACTCCATGAAAATCACAATCAAAATGCCAGCCTTTATAGCTAAGTAATCAGATAACACAAAACAACTAATACTGCAACAAACTAGATCAAAACTCCTAAAGACAAAACTTTTTTAAACAGATCCACCACCAAGTAGGGCTTTTTAAGTACAGCTGAAATTCATTCCCCCACATAAAAATTAATATGATCTCTTGCCAGAGTATACAATGGGAAGCTGTGCACAAGTCTCCAGTTACATGTACATGTAGTATGTCTGGTCTGAACCAATAGTCTGGGGAACTTGACCACATCATGCTTTTTCATGTATTGTTCTTTACTGAACAATCTTCCACTGCACATTCAAGTCATATAATTGCTGTGGCTCCTCAAGAAACATTTTCATTTATCGCGAGTGGGACCTGTTTAGAAAAATCAGACAATCATGCTGCAGCATTTTAAAAGGCTTTTGAAAGCAACCACATAAACGTCCAAAGACATACATAACTGGCATATACATTCAATATTATTCATACATAAAGTTCCATAGCTAAATACAATACAACTTTAATACAACTTTTATTTTGATACTGCCCTCCTTCCAAAGTTCAGAAGTGCACACAACCATATGACAGAACATTGATGGCGCCGAGCGATTGTAAGGACTTGCTCAAGTTCCCTACACAGTAGCTGCTTCAGACGAGGCTCAAACCCGCATTCTGTGCACTACAGGCCGAGCTGTCTAACCAATCGGCCACCGTGCTAGAATGGCATGTAGAATAGGTGTGACAATCAGAATCCAGTGGTTGCCGATGAAAAAGATAAGCCATCCATCATTTGGATTTAAGGACATTTTTTTCAGTTACAGAATATCTTCTTGACGTTCTGACATTACATAAGCAGAAGCCAATGAACAAATAATATCAATTATCTTCGATTAACCATGAAACGAAATATTCATGGCATTAACGTGTGTCCAAATGTGTCAAGCCTGTGCCATGCGGTGGTCAGTTCAATGGTGTGTTGTTGATCTGTAAGTTAAGTTGACTTCATGTAATGATACTGGGCAACTTATCTGCACTTGTGTGCTTCTGTAGGTTGGCACATGAAATGCCACAAGCTGGGAAGTAAAGGACATGTCCTGTGATGCACTGGACATGGGATTCATTCACTACTGGCTCAAGGGCCTAAAAAAGCAATGATCACCTCGCTTTTATACCTGTACTAAGAAATGTCTGAACAGTTTACAAAGCAAAAGCAGTTTACAAATGATCCACTTGGGCAAAATAAATTACTTTTATGGCTAACGTGGCTGTTTTGCTGTAGGTCATTACTGGTAAAGGCAAATTTTGATGATTCTGAGAAACCGGTTTTAGTTAACTCTGAATTACTTTTTTAAGTTCTAAGCTCTACAAGTTAAGTATTATTTATAAATGTTACTCATGTGTTATATTGCTGTAAAGATCATGAACTGCCCTACAAAGTATGTTGAACACAGAATGGCGAGGCGAACAGATTTAAATTTTACATAATTTCACACAATAAACTCAGTTACAGATATTTATGGTTCCTAAAGTTTCAGTACTAGTATATTTGTTACAAGATGACTTATTACAAGAATCACAAATCAAAAGCTTGTTTTATATGGCATATATGTGTATAACTTATAACTTAGTTTTCGAGAAATGTCTACTCTTTAGTACAGTAGATCACATTTTTGTAAACTTGAATTACGCAACAAAACATTAAAACAAATGAATGAGAGTGCCACTTCTCAAGCACTGTCGACACCATTCTATGGTACTGTATGAAACACCAGTCCTACTTTCCCACCTACGCCCCACTGCCAGTCTCATCGATATCATACCATACTATAGTATCAGGAAAGTATCTCGTGTTACACAGTCTGAAATGCCAGCTTTACCGAAACAGACCACGCTTACTACCGGTACAACATATATGTACAGAACATCTAGTGCCACACAAATACCGTATCTAGTGCTAGCTTTGTGGACATATTCCGTGAACTGTATTATTGTTTACAGAGTCCCTAGCGCTAATTTAATGTCTAACGTTACCATAAAAGTTTCTTTATTAGATATTTATGTCAAATGAATATTGCTAATCAAATATCCATTGAATACTGGTAATAGAATTTGCAAATTCTTTACAGAAGGAGCAAAATTCTGTTAACAATACTTAAATTAAAAAAATTCCTTTGCATGCATGTTATACAGTGCAATTAAATGGTTCCATCTGCAAGGATCTTAATTTCTACAACAAATGAACTCTGGTGCAGTAAACAAACAGTATTTATTCCTGAAGAAGACAAACATGACATCTAGAAAAACATGTGAAATGTTATTTCGACAAAAGTTAACTTGACAGACTGTTCATATGTACATCTTCCTGCAATGCCACGCAGTGCTGTATCTACCTGAAAAGAAAAATGTGGAATGGTGACAGATAACTTAAAATTTTAATTAAATTGTTATTTGATATTTCGTAAATTCTGTATTCAGTTTGCTGACACTCGCTTACAGAATGGCCAACAGTGGCTTTTCATCACAGACTTATTCTGGTACCATAAATGCTAAATCTTCTTAGGCAATCTTCTCAGAATTATCTAAGTCCTACTAGCAGAAATCTTAACCAAAAACGAATTCACAAACAGTTTCAAAAGTTGAAGAGCTTCTGGAACACACTTCTTGAATAATTCAGTGTTGTTCACAAAGCAGATATAGACTCAGGGCCGCATTAAGGCTAGTGTGGGCCCGGGTGCTGTGATTATCTATATAGTCATCAGCGTGGGGCCCAATTAAAAGTACAATACAAGTTTTTAATGTACTTCCCAAAATGCGGGCCCCTCAAAACTGCGGGTCCGGGTGCTGCAGCACCCTTAGCACCCCCCTTAATGCGGGCCTGTATAGACTCAACAAGGTAGATTGCAACTGCTTACATCGTCTTCCATGGTTGTAGTTACGATGCTGAGTCACGCTTTCGCTTGTTAGCCTTGTTGTTGGAGGTTACTGCAGCAGGCAGTGGATCCATGTCAAGCACTTTGTGGATGTCACCAAATGCAATCAATCGGACTGCATGCTGTCAATGACACAATAACAACAGACTACTTGTAACAGGTTCCACTTTCAAGGGTTTCTCGATTAACAAGAAATTAAACTGCAAACATGTACTGGTAACAGAAAACTATCACGCAACCAAACAACTGGTGTACCAGAACAATTTCACACTGTATTGCTACTGCAGCAAAAAATCTACCAATCCCCAGACAAGCAAAATTTTTTGTTTTCCATAAAGGACAAACCACGACACAGACATCAAGTACAAGATTTGCCAAGCCAAGATCACCATGGCCAATTACCGCAAACAAAATAAAAGACGCAGCTCTGTTTTCATCCACCACTTAGCGATTTGTTACAGGGAAGTAATCCTGCTTCTTTATTTGAATTGCCTCCTTCCATTGTTTAACTCTTTAATGACGAGAGGGATTAGTTTTCCATACACTTTAGTACATGCTCGTTGTTAAAATGATAAAAGTTCGTGTGTTTCCAATCATTCCGAAAAATGCAACAATGATTACTAACACAATAGCAAAGATGATGTGGTTGTTTGCCTGTATGCAGTGCTCAATCATCATTCATAAGTCTAGTGAATTAGACATAAACAAACTGGAATATGTTGGCTATTACATTAGAAATTAAGATTATAAATTTTTAATAATTAAAAACACAATTCGGTTATTTCAGTAGTTTACTTTTCAGTGTTGAATACAATTTTAAAAGCAGACTAAGCAAGTGTTATGCATAATATGCACCTCTGAGTAGTTCCCTTGAAGGGGCACTATATAAATCCTCGAATGCATGAATGAATGAATATGTAATTCAATCAAACCTGTGCACTGTTGGTCAAGTCTTCTCTTTCTTGACGTGAGAGATAATCAAAGGCATCTGTTGGCGTTTTCTCACATGGATCATAAATACCTGGTCCACCTGTTTAAATTAACACCATCCAACGTTCTCATCTGGATCGTTAATACTCTGGCGCCCTGCTTTCATCAATGCCTACTGGGCAACGAAAACTTTAAAAAGCATAAGCAGTGCTGAGAACATCTGATCTGTCATAAGTCAGTGAGGTAGCATCACTAGTTCAGTGACAAATGTAAATCCCACGGTTTATATTCTCGTATTTTAAGTTAATCATATCAACAAATACTAACTAACCACTTGGCTAAAACTCCCTATGCTTAACATTTATGTAAAATATCAGGATTTTTGAAACTGAGATACTTTAAAATAAAACCAAAGAGACAGATACACAGAACCAGTAAGGATAAAAAGTTAGATAAAGAAAGTAAGAAACAAAGATAGAAAGAAATAGAAAGAAGAGATAAAAAGAGAAACAAACAAGAAAGAGGAACATACAGCAGATAACAGACATTATTGGAGATGCATACCTGGCAGAAAGATGCCACTGGCCACTGCTTCAAACACACGCCGCAATGCAATTGCTGGACCCACCTTGGCCGGGTCACTACTAATGCACTTCTCAACCAACAGTTCCAGACTCTACAGTAGAAATGCATTGCAACAGCTTTCAAAATTAGAGTATCTGTCTGTCTCCTTTACAGCAACACAAATGGCACCTTTTTAAATCATCATAATACAAAATACTATTGTTAGTTAAATAACTTGCTAAGTAGTTGCCATTCCTGATGTAACTCTTAATGTCCAAACTTTCAAAACCTCAAAGGACCATTTGTACCTCAGGAAAACATAAATCATTTATCTCAAGAATTCATTGCTGTGTTTTGTAAAAAGAATCCTAATCAAATAATAATAATCAAACAAGTTTCTCTCCTAAATTTTTTCCTTGATCTTCGAATATCATCTTTTGGGTTGAAAACAATAATAATAAATGATTATTAAAACAGTCTACATGCATGGTGGAATATTTCATTACTAACAGCAACAGACTGAGTTCCCCACCTGCGTCCATTAATTACGTAAATTTACTGATAAGTTTATTTGGCAGATAATTCCACTCAACGACGATGCCAAAATCTCTTACCAGCCACTTGGTGCATCAAAATACTTTAGATCAGTGGTAAAACAAAACCCTTGTATGTACGACAGCATCATATGTTGAATTGTTGTAATGTTTCACTGAGTGAAACTGTTCCAATGACTGAACTGCAGCACACATCACTCAAGCGATACACTACTGAACATCTGAACTTACCCACTGAGTGACAACACTCCATGTAGGAACTCGTTTACAGAAGTCCATCATGATACGAATGACTATGACGCAAGAAAATAAGTTGTTAGCCTTTGCCTACAACACAAACACCATGGTAACGAATCAGCAAATGGCATCAGCTCCTACAGGCCTCTTTGAAGCAGAAGACAGACATGTGACTAGGCATACTGATTACTGAAGATCACATCTAATAATGCCAGTAAATTACTCATCAAGATGATGTTAAGGATTATGAGGAGAAAACTATTTCACTTGTAAATTTATTTTATGTACTATTGACATTTATTTTGTAAACTTATTTTCCTCATATTATGTACTATTTCACTCTGACCCACTCATTGTTTTACTCTAACCATTCCATCACTTCATTGCGGCCCCTAATATACATACATCTGTGCCTCAGATTCTGAGTGACTGACTCTGTATGCATAATCAGTGCATTAAATAAATAAAGAGGAGGAGGAGGCAGAGGAGGAAAAATATCGAGAAGAGGGAAAGGAGGAAAAGGAGAACAAGAGAAGGGAGAGAAGAATATATGAACAAAGAGGATGATGCATACCTGGAACCATTTGGCATGTCTCAGTGCAGCAAGCGACCTGAGACACGGCTTCACCTCAAAATCATCTGGATCAGATTTCTGGTCATTGCCTACATAAACATCGAATGTAGACAGAATATGATAACCATAGGATGTGGATTCAGATTCAGCTGCAAGTCCTCATGTACCAGTATTGGTGAAACATAACCGCACACGTTTAAACTCCTCTGTTGAAAGTAGTGTGGTCAGGAACTATAAATATTTCTAAGCTGAAGTTCAAACATATAAAGCAAGCAACCAAAAACATAGCAAGTGTTTCAATTAATGGCTCAACTCACAGCCATAGTTTAGTTGCTAGTTTGAGTGATTAATTATTGACAAGGAGGGAAAGAGGAGGAAATGAAACCATTTGTTATGCCAACTTCAAAATCCACTACCTCCTAAATGCAAGGAGACACAAAGAATATCATCGAAGACAGGTAACCATTCCCAGCTACGGCTCAGTGCCAAGATTAGGGCATAACCGGGTAGACATTTTCCACTGAGTACCGAATCTGAGTATTTGGATGTACTATTTGCCGGATCCGGGTATGAGTCGAGTACCAGTTGTTTCATAAGCGAAGCTTCACATTTTCATGTAATAAAAAATTTATCGAACAAAATTTTTTTACTTGTAACAACTCACTAATACATCTTGAATTTTATAAATAAATAATCAATGAAATGGACTTGACATCTGTTGTGGACTTCAGCTTTGGTGTTTTTTGTACTTTTTCTCTTCAAAATGAAATGCTAGATGAAGCTCAAAGCTAATATTATGAGCCTCAAAATTCCGGCATGTGAGGCAGACAAGCAACTGCTTGCGTGTACAGTATTTGCCGAGGCAAATAGTGCAGAAAAACGGGATATTCGGCCGAGGCAAATGTCCGAGGCGATTTCCGGTTATGCCCTAGCCAAGATAAAACAAGCAGTGACTTGTTTCATTGTCTTACACCTAGTTCTCATTATGCTTCATATAAAAGCTATGTACTTCTAGACTGTTCAGTTTCAGTGACCCTGGAACATAAATAGACTCTTTGCATGCCATATAGTTTTAGGTCTTGCTCTGACCCCAGTCAGATACTTTTGGGGTTTTGGTCTATTTCATCTCTTAAGTGTAAAAACATTATTATCTCATCAACCACTGAAGACATAGCTAAAGTGCACACACAAAATTTATTTAAAATTCATTTCTGTACAAAATATATGACCCATGTTGTACGAGCTTTTTCAGAAACAGCAGTCTGAGTAGGAATGCAAGCATTAAACTAATGATTAAAGTTAAAACAGAAATAAGAATAATCTGCAATTTTGCAAAAGATTTTATTTTATGAACACATCCAAGAAAAATGGATCATGAAATAAAGACAGGGTGCATGAGACGAGCAAAGACAAACAAACCAGAAATACCTGAGTCCTGGCTCACAGCTGGAGATGTAAGTGAAATTGAACAGGTGATATTCTGTTGAACTTCACCTTCTGTTACACACTGTAAAGTAAAACCTGGACCATCTGGTGTAGTTGCCAGATGAAACTTCTCTTCTGTGAAAGTCTACAAGTTAGACAGATGCAAAAATGTTGTCTAATTTATTAAAAACTGAGAAAGCAAAGAATACACAAAAAAGATCCAATCTCTGAGAAACAGCTCAAATTCCGTCTAAATTCCCTCATCCAAAAGTCCTACACACACAGTCAAAGTACTGAATGCAGGTCTTGCTGCTACATATGTGGAGAGCTAGCTAACAGTGGCCTCACAATATTCAGCCACCAAGGCTAAAATGGCATAAACAAGTGTAATACAGAAAAGGAACAAATGTAACAAATGTAACTTTGAAAGAGAATGCTGGCAGAGAGTAAAAAAGACACACAGCATACCATTTCTAAATGGTCTCTTCTGAATGACACTAAATGAATTTAATTACACTAGCCTAGCAGACTGCAGAGTAACGAATCTGGATGGCTTTCGCACAGAAAACGAAGCCTAAGAAAAAACTGATCTTTACCATCCAAATACAAATAAACAATTGTATCATTAATGACTTCACGAGATTACATCACAAAACCTGGACTTAAATGAGAAACAATCCCGTAGAGAACTGACTTTCAGCTGTTCAGGCAGATGGTCCATAATTTCCTTAAGAAGGGCCTGAGTAGGTCTGCACGAACAGAGGACAACTAGCTCAAAGTCCAGCCTGTCGTGCAGCAGCAGACCCTTGGCCAGCAGACCAACACGCATCACACCCTTCAAATCGCGTTCTATTTTCCTACAACATCAACGACCAACAGCTACAAACATCTCAGCTGCTTCAGCCTTCAAGAAACATTCCGGATTTATAAGATAACTGCATTGGCTTCTTCGTGAAATGTTCTTAATGTGCTATGTAAAACTACAGACAGTTTACAAGTGAATTACAGCAGAATTTGACACCAGTGAGAGCTGGGATGTATTACGCGAAACGGCCATAGAGCTGGGAAGTAACCATAAACGTCCATTCCTTATGCAATGGTTCCATATAGGATTTGAATTTTAATTACTGTTCAAGACCAAACAACTGCATATGCAAGAACAATCATAAGTCTAAATATTTTGCACTGTGCCTAATTCCTACTAACTTCTACA
Source organism: Allolobophora icterica (assembly GCA_963556255.1). Classification (NCBI taxonomy): domain Eukaryota; kingdom Metazoa; phylum Annelida; class Clitellata; order Crassiclitellata; family Lumbricidae; genus Allolobophora; species Allolobophora icterica. The sequence goes on along the minus strand of OY744602.1, from coordinate 75,688,354 downwards.
GTAATAAACACAAATGGGCTATCTGTCTCAAATGGGTTGTACTTAAAAATTACAGAATACAACTCTAAACACTCAAAATGATGAACTACAGAAAATTTTACCAAAATCCACATGCAAATTAACTTTTGCATCGGCTTAACTAAATATTTTAAGGAACATACGTTGCTGCCAAATGGTCAGAGACCAGCTTCAGTGCTCTTTCACTTGTCGACACCAGATTCTGCACCACTTTGAGCTGCAAACCAAATCAAATTTATGATAAAGCTGCCTGCAACAAAGAGGCATATTGTTGATATGACAATACTTTAACCCTTTAACGACAAGAATGAATTAAACGTGACTGAGAAAACCAATGCAGCTTGTCGTTAATGGGTTAACTCAGGAAGGCGATGAAGGAATTGTATGAGCAACTCATAAAGCACATGCTCTTCAGTCTACTAAATCTGAAAGAAAACATAATTCATGTATTCATACAGTTTGTTACTATTCGCTACAGAAAATCAAGCAGAAATAAATAAGAGTTCTAATATCAAAGCAATGAAACTTACATCTTCTTCTGTGGGATAGATGGCTGCATGTTTTGCATTGACATGATCAGCATCTCGCTTGGAGCCCATCTCAACCAAACGAAACTTCTCACCAGGTGGCACCACAACAGACACTGGTCCACCAGATGTTGACATAGAGTCAAACCTCATTGCCGTCTTTTCCAGCTGCCACTGGAGCAACTCCTTCTCATAGCGCAAGTCCTCTGCTTCCATCCTAGAAGTTTACAACCACAAACATTACTTTTTCAATGTTCAACCATTAATTTGCCAGCAGACTGTCTAGTAATCTACAATTATATACACCTTCTCAGGTGTATTCACTATTTGTAAATACCGTCCCTAAGATGATAGCCTTGTGTAGGTATGTATGTACGAGACCACTTAGTAGCAGGTATCCTTGCACCTGAATCTTTATACAATGCAATTTTAAAACCTCTCAAAGGACTGAAATATGGCTAATCTACAACTAGAGTTTTAAATGTGACAAGGTGTGACTTAAGCTAAGCTGAGAATGCTTCTTAAGCTATTGCAATGGCAGAGTTTAAATTTTCAGTATCTCAGGACGGTTCAATCCACAAAATAGCAGTGTGCCATGGGGGTGTGTGACTATCAGGTCTTCATGGGCTGCAGAGTGCAGTTCATTGACTTGACTAGTTTGATGTGGGTACAAGGAGCTCCTTTTTGATCTCTAAACAGTCAAGAATTTAACTCTCAACTGAGATTCAATGCTGCATCTCTGGCACTTAATTCAAAATATGTGAGAATTTAGGCAGATTGGCCACAATCGATGCCACACAGTTGAGAAAAGACTGCAGCAGACATATCCAGATTTACAAGTACAGCATTGCAATGGTTCAAGTGCGTCAGGATGAAGCAATGATTGAGGGTCACAGAGACGTTACCCAAACAATTTGACAAACAACCCTGTGATCAAACGCTTGATAGCAGAAAGTTAACAATAAAGTTTAATTCTGATTTAGTTTAAAAAGCAGTTAAATATTAAAGGAATGAATTTTAGTACAAAATAGGAATCTAAAGAAACTCAGTGTTGTCGCTGAATACAGACTTGTAGCTATCTTGTATTTCCTTCTTCCTCCAGTATTCTCCAGCTGCAATGCGACGCTTAACTCGTTCCATTTCTGCTCTCGACCCATAGGACGTCATTTTCATGTCAACCTTCAGTGATGGGTCCACTTTTTTCTAAACAAGAACCACAATAAGTAAACTGACATTAATCATCGCTCAGAGCCCTTTTAGATTATAATCGAAAAGAAACATTCTGGAAATAAAATTTTTCTGTTGCTGCTGCTGTGCTCTCATTTTGGCTGCTTGAGCTCTATAAATGACAAAGTAATGCTTTGAATCAAGAACTGACCTTATACTGAAGCCGATGCCTTCTTCCCTTTGTATGCATCACTTTGGCATGAGGATCAGTGAAGGAACAATCACACAGCTTGCAATAGAAATTTGGTGCAGTGCGAGTTTCATTCATCGATTCTTCAATGTATTCCAGGCCTAAACATGACATCCATAAATAATAATCAAAGCCAAAACCCAAAGCATTATGTATGAATCTGAGCTGTGTAACAGAGTCCTTTGGTCAAATGAAAACTGTTTCAGCCATAGAGAAAAGGCATATGAATTCCAGTCAAATGTAATAAGTAGGCATGCGGATTTTAACGATTAATTAATCAATTAATCGCTAAAAATTTTAATAGATTAATTTCAGCTGTTTCAATTAAGTGTCTTTCTTATTTCATGATGTCGAGTGGCACATTTCCAGAGAAAACAATATGGCAAACAATGAAAATGTGAAATGTTTGATTGGAAAATTAAGCGATCATTTTGCACTTAAGGTAGCCTAAATGCTGATGGAAAAGCCGAATATGGTGACAAAATTAACTGTCTTCATTGCAATAAACAGTTCACTTACCATGATTCAAACACATGTAACTGACTCAGTGACTACATTTTTAAAAGTTTTTCATCCTTCACATAACAGATACCAAATTAGTCAAAAGTAATCAATTGATCGAAGCTAAATTTAGGAGATTAATCGATTAATTTTTTAATCAGTAGTAGCCCTAGTAATAAGGCTTCACAATGCCGAAAACCACATTAGGGATAGGCAGAACCTAGACATTCACTTGGTAGGTTGGTATGGGACGAACATACACCAAGCAGTCTGGAATTTGCTAGGACTTGCATTTCACAGACTTACAGTCAGAAGCTACCTTGAATTGAAGTGAAATATTCTGCTTTGCAAAGGAGTCACCATTGAATCTGCCACCTATCACTGAATAGTTAGTTATAAAATGTGCAGTTGGTGGTACCAGCAATTCCCAGATGGATGACTTGTGAGATGATTTGGTGGTGGGCTTTTCTGCAAAAACATACTTTAGAAATTGGGGTGGCCGCTACAAGTTCTGAGTGTCCATTATGGGTGGCAGACCCAAGTGAAACAGGCCTAAACAAACTATTGATGCCAAAGCCCAAGAATGGATGATTCTGTAACAAATGCATCCAGATTTCTTCAAAATTCTGAATGAATTCAGGCGTTATCTAAAAAATCACCTGCATTTGTATCCTGATGTTCATAACAACTGTTTTACTACAATCTTCTGGAAAACTAAATGCTGTTCTTTGAACAGGCCTGCCTTTCGCCAGCACTCGATCACAGCAGCTGTTTCCACTGATCTCAGACGACCTAACTCTATGTCTAAGCTGTGTTTTGGGAATTGTGTTTTTACTTTCAACGTTTTTCAAGTGATTTTTCTCCTTACCAACAGGCTGGGCATTCTTGTCCTCGAGATCAAAATCTAAAAAACCAACACAAGCTACATGCAACAAGCACTAAAAAGGTAACATTAAGACTTCTGAGTCTTTGAGTCTTTATATCCTAACATAACAATCGATCACATTTGAATGACTGTGTTTGCCATATCAATTCAGGCTATGCACTGAATAAGTTAATTCACATTTTGCTCTTTTTGCAGAATTCTAAACAATAACACTAATTTGTTAACATAAACACACAACTCCTAAGCCAAAACAACTAATTTAACCAGTCTAATTAAAAGCTATAACAATGTGAACAGCACATGAGCTACTCACTGAGAACAATGCGCTGTGCAATTAGGTTATTACATATCAGGTAGTCAGAAAGATATCTATTTTACAACAAATTGAGTTAAATGAGGATTTTATCGGAATGCAAGTTTTAATGATATTCACATATTATGAAATTATTAATTAAGTATTATTTTGAACTTTATCATAATATGGAAAATAAGCTAGTCAATAATAATCTGACACAGATCTGTAGCTTGCAGACAACAGAGAACAGATTGGTAATGGCTCACTCCTTCCCTTCCTTGATCAAATAAGGCCAAGAGGTGAGAGAGAAGGAGTTTCTATTCATCTCTTTAAATGCACTTGGTTCCTCTGTTGGATAGTACATGTATATACACTGTCAGATACGAACCATTGGCTGACTGATAATCACTTGTATCCTCTGATCTATGTGCCTCTTCGACAGGTTTCACACTGACTTCTTCCATCTTTCCACCTGTCGTCTGCAGCTGAGTTCCTCCTAAGAAAGCCAACATTAACATCATAACTATTAGCAGATCAGGATGCAATATAACCAGTCTATTACTAGGACCTCAAAAGTAACCAGTCTGTTAGGAGGACGGCATTGCTTTCACACAAGTCCCTCCTATGAAGCCAAACTAACATCAAACTTTTAACTGGTCATGACGCAATGTAACCCGTCTATTAGGAGGACCTCAAAACACCTGCAAACTTGTCTGTTAGACTGATCAAAGCAGCTTAAGTTGAAACTGCATCCTGAGCTGTGCTAAGTCGAACAGCATACATGCGTGGAAGATTAGGAAAGACTTATTATGGTATGATTGAAGAAGACTACAATTTCTATAATTTCTGTTGTTATGTCCTTGAGTTTTTCAAATCAGCTTCAAGTTGCCAATTTGCCTGTTTTGGCTAGGGAAAAATTTCCTTGGTTCTTTTCTCATTTACATCAACTTGCTCTTTTTCCTGGATTTCTGGACTCTTCCTGTCTTTTTAAAAATTTAGAAACACAGTTTTCCACAACTCTTTCTTCTTAGCTTTCTTATTTTCCCATTTATTTCTTTTACAGTACTAAGAGAGCCACATTTCACTTCACAGTTTCTGTGTACCTGGCCAAAACCAGTTTTGGAAGCAAATTCTATGGTGTCTCCTGTAAATCAAAGGAGAGGCCATCACCATCATTGCATCCAGGAATCTGCCCTGCTCCCTTTATGTATGCAGTGATGGTTGGACCTATAAGTCTGCCCTAGCATCAGATTATTTTCTTGATCAAAAACTAATGCAGTGCCTCTTGCTTTGTAATACACACAATGTTGTTATCAGTACAAAATCAGATAACAGCATGCAAGCATAATAAAAGTTTTAATTTTAATAAACTATTAAAGCTGCCGAATATTATTCATGAAACAATGAAAGTATTTTAAATTTTGTAACTCTGGTGTAGTGGTTATATATACAGCATTGACCCATTAACACAAAGTCATTGAGGGACAAGTCATTCAAAAGCACACGTTAACCAGGCTACTTGCAATAATGGTCTATAACCGGAAATGATCCAAAATATTCTCCGACTAAATCCATAAACAGTCTAGTATGCCTATCTATCGTTTGCTTTCATTCACACAAGTAAAAATATTTTACATGTAGCTTATGATCGAGTTTTAAAACCCAACAAAGTAAAATATTAATCTTGGTAGCCTTATTAAATAAGAGTAAACAATAAATCAGATTTAACCGTATATATACAAAGTGGAATGTTTTAAACATTAAGAGCACAAACTAGATCCTCTGGTGAATGATTCAACATAGGGTCCACAGAGTTTTTACACCAAGAGTCACATCTTAATTTATGTTAGGTTCACCTAGTTTAGATGGTTGTGCTTAATATATACTCTTCTATTTTAACCCTACACTTTATTTTTATTTAAAAAATCAGCCAATCTGCAAATGCTTACAATTCTTATGCAAGCAATAAGCTTGCAACAACAGCTACTACTGTGCTGGAATTCAGCAAATGGCAGCAGCAATTACCTCCTTAAGTAATCCAAATTCCACAAATGGAGCATGCCATTCTGATTCAAAGCTGACTTCAGAAACTACATCCTTCACAATTCATGCAATCTGGCTTGCATTTTGCCTCAATGTAATTGCTCTTTGGCACCTAGTTTTTATCTACAATGTGAGATCACTGATACTTGACTCTACCATTATGAAATAAGGCTTATTCAAAATATCTAAATATGCAGCATGACTAAGCACAATTCATCTGACAAAAATGGTGACAAAGAGGATCCAAAATAAGCCTTCCAGCGAATGTTCATTTGATTTAATAAAACTTGCTTCCAATACACAGCACTACACTGCTCTTCTTTGAACTGTGCGTTAAACACAGCATGTAAATTTAACAGCTTTGGGGACATGACACCACTTCACATTATGCAGAGTCATGGGCAAACTGGTAGTGCGTAATCACATCGACACTATAACACTGACTGCATTGGACAAAGCATACCAACGAATGTCATCTTGGGAGTACTGTAGACCTTTCTGACACCACTCGATGCAGTCTTTAGGATCTTGGCAGATGGTGGAGCTGTTGCCTTCCTCTCGGTTGCTGCTGCTGACTCTCTCGCTTCAGACTCCTGCGCTGGGATCGGCTTCCCCATCTTTATCTGCAGCTTCAAAATCTAAAACAGAACAAAAACCTGGAAAATATCAAATATACAGAAGTGAAAAGGTGCGTTTTCCAATCTGTAATCTAATTTAAATCTGAAACCTTGAAAGTTCTATAATTGTAGTGCACAAGGCATGTATTGATGGTCACTGCTAAGCAGACAGCATTATGAAAAAACAGTCCTTTGGACAGAATCACACGATATCCACGAGCCCCCAAAGACCGGAAACCAGGCTATGGAGGATAAGTAATCTGAAAGACACCTTTTAGCCAAGACCTGAAAAAACATCAGTGAACTTACACAGGGGACAGAAACTGGTAGAAAAATCCACTGTTGAAGCTGGTACAGATAAAGCCCAAGAACCAAGCAAAGTTGAGGTTCAGGGTATGCAAGTGAAAGTGATTGCAGCATTAAGAGTCCGAGGGGCTAGAAAGGAAAAGACGTAACTTAGCTGACCAATATGCATTACCTTGTAGCGTGAGATTTTTTAAACTAGACTATCTGTTCAACTGGAAGTCACTGCAATATCTGCAGTATGAGGGCAGACAAAAGGTGCAGTCAAAAAGTGGCCCAGACTAAAAAAGGCTGCTTACTCAGGTAAAAGAAGAGAAAGGCATACGATTTTGATAATTACAAAACATAATTAAACTAAAAACAAGTCTCACGAACAAGTGTCTTAAAAATTCTGCTTAAAACCTTTTTGAAAATGAAAAAGAAAACATTCCAATAAATAGTTGAACTTAAAACTGCAAAATTAAAAGAAACAGAAATATCCATAAACAGTGATAAAAACAACCAAACAACAACAACTTTGAAGAACTGAAAGAAACAGAGTTGAGCTGACAGCATAGGATCGATGATCCGTACCCTCTGATGCTTGGAGCCACGCATATGAGCCGCATAGGCATCTGAGCTGGAGCAGACGACATCGCACAGCTGGCAGTACAAATGGCTTCCCAGAGCCCCTTTGGAACTTCCTTGCTTCGTATCTACACTGCTCTGAGCCATCACTTCCTTCTTCTTGTGTGCCTTGCCAACAAGGTGTGCCTTATATGCCTACAACACAGCAAATTAGTACATTCAATTCAAAGATTTTTCAAATACAGTTAGTCAATCAAGCAAATAATATATTAAGCTTTAGAATCTGATTTCAAAGACATTATTATAGCAAAGATGATGACCAGTCTACAAGTCATATCCCACCTGCAAAGTTTAAAAAGTTCACAATTCTGTGACTTATACTTGAGCATTTAAGCACTTGAGCAGTGTTCGGGATTTGGGTGTGACCCTTGATAGTACCCTCTCGTTTTCTGAACACCTCTCCCACCTGACACGTTCCTGTTTCTATCACCTGACGTTTGAGGGCTGTAAGAAGATCAGTTTCTCCTTCAGTATTTACTACTATGGTCCATGCCTTCATTTGCTGTCGCATTGACTATTGCAATTCATTGTTTGCTGGGCTCCCTAAAGTGTGCCTTTCATCTCTGCAGTCTGTTCTGAACGTGGCTGCCAGGCTCATTGCCCATTTTCCTCGCTTCTCTCACATAACTACCTTTATGACTGATGTACTTCACTGGCTTCCTGTTGCTTCCCGCATCCAATACAAGGTTCTTCTCCTGGTCTCTAGGACTCAACTGGGAAAAGCTCCTAAATACCTCTGTGACCTAATGCGCAAACCTCTATCTGCTCTCTCTTCCCGCCCTCTTCGGTCTGCTGACCGCCTTGATCTACTTGTCCCTCGCGCAAGGACTTTGATGGCTCAGCATCGTGCTTTTGCCATCCTTGGCCTTCCCTATGGAATGACCTGCCCCCCTCTCTCCGTAGCAAGATACTACTTGGGATCTTGCCCTCTTCTCTCCACTGCCTAAAGACCTTTCTTTTCCCTTGGGGCTGACATGCTGGGAGCGCCTCTGAATAGTCTATGCTGTGAGAGGCGCTTAATAAATAATCATATAAGATAAGATAAGATTTAAGGTATATACATACACACATACATAAATAGATCCATATAAATATACAAACAGTCAGACAGATGTACGCAGTTAAGTACAGTCATGATTTTAATACATCAATGCCAATCTGTGTGCAACAGAAGAGAACTTTAGATTACCTGAAGTCCGGCACATGTGCACTTGCAGAGCTCACAGTACTTCCATTGGGAAGGATCAGGTGGACCTCGAGCACCACCCCCCTTGTTATTCTTGAACCAATTACTTCCAGCTGGTCCTCCTCTCTGCTTCTGTATCAGGTAGTTGGTAGCTGCACTGTAGACAGCTGCATCCAAACCTAAAAAACAGCACATAACCAATTCAATTGCTTCTAACCGATCATCGAAATCAACATCGCGTCCGTGATCTTGGTGTGCTACTGGACAGAGCACTATTTATGGCCATTGAGTGAACTTCCAAATCCTGTCCTGTTTCTATCTGCTGCACCAGATAGGGCTCAGAAGGCGCAATCCATCACACAATTCTTCATCCTATTGCGTCTTGATTATTGCATTTCCAGCATTGCTGGCCTGCAAAAGTTTCAGTCAGGAGCATCTCCAGTCTGTGTTTAACTGTGCTGCTAGAATTGTGGCCAAAATCCCCCAAACTCACACTATCCTAACATAAATGAGACAATGCACTCAATTCCTACTGCAGAATGAATAACATACACAAGACGCTCAAGCTGGGATTGTAATCACTTGCTGACGATATAGGATATTGGTCAAATAATGTACATAAATGCATATATTAAAGAACTGTTTTCTACTCTTCTAGTCAACAAATTGGTAAGCAAACGCTTGCATACTGAAATATTTAACAATGATCATTTGTAAATCTCAAGACTGTAAAATAATACTAAATTATATCTGCTCTACTTGAAAAAAAAGAACTATTAAAAAATTCAACAAACCACTGTAAGAGCTTGAAGATGCACTTGCAGTAGTTGTGCCAGAGGTACTGCCTCCAAAACTCTGAGCAGCAGCAGCATAACCCTGGTTGCTGCCTGCCGATGTAGTAGCAGCACTGTCAGCATAGTTCTGCTTTGTAGTGTAACTGCCACCATAGTTCTGGCTTTTCTCTGGTTTGTTTTGCACCTGCCATTCTGAACTGGTCACTTTCTTTGGTGTTGAAGAGGCTGTGGAATATGACTGTTCATGGGTCGTTCCTGTTAAAAACACACAAGCAGAAGAACTTAGCAAGGTAGATAGTGTCACAATACTAGCTTACACAGACCTCACAGAGCAGCAGGTTATTCATCAAACTGGAAATTGCAACAAAGCAATATTAAATTATTTTATTCAAACATTCTAAATTAATTCATTTGTTTAATCAGTAAAAAGATACTTTCTAGATGTCTACACAAGGTGAAGCACTCCCCACCCAGCCTCAGTGATAGAGAACAGTTAAGTGTTGTTCATAGATGCATGTAGTGTTTCTAGCCAAGAAAACACACAAATCTAGTGGAAGGTTATTCCACGTAGATGGCACAACCCAGGCATGATGCTGCAATGTCAGAGAGTGCACAGGGAGACAATTTCTCCCCAGGGCATGGAGCTCAAAGCTCTCTATGGTTCTTAAAACTGCACTAAAATAGACATATATACATACACTTAAAAACAAGACAATTCTCCAAAACAACTCTGTACAACAGTGTACACAGATGCCCACTTACGTGACTGATATGTGGCAGAAGATGGCTGGTGAGACTTCGATTTCTGTGAATAGTACGAGTCTCCTGATGAGCCAGCAGATGACGCTGAATGAGTATAATACCTGTTTTCCTCGTACCCTTGCATCTGACCCTGTATATTTAACCAAAGATGCTAAACCAGCGATATACTTTATTTTCCAACAGATGGCGATTTAACTGGACACTTATAGTATTACATAGCACCACTTAATGCATGCTCCTCAGGTGCATTACCAACCTGGTCAAAATAAAATCCCATTGAAGAATTTGATTTACCTTGAAAGTCCAGTAGTTAAAGAATTAAGAAGCACTAAAATTCCATTTCTGCTTTGCAGTAACACAGCATTTCTCATTGTATACATCATATTACATATGCAAATGCTGAAAGATCTCTGCACAAACGTAAAGGCTGAAAGCATCAATGGATGTCACAGAAATCAGGAATATCTAACATTTTGAACTGGAAAGGAGTCAAAAGGAACGGCAAGTGGTCAGAGTCTCTGAGCGATAAAAGTAATTATGTTAACCACAGGTGAAACTTATAATTATTATTAAAGCAGTGTTATAAGTGCTCCTTCAAGACTGCCTACTCAGAACTCCCAACCACAGTCGAACAATGCAGTTTTCAAGACAGTAAGGAACAAGGTGAAATGACCAGTGGATATTTGGCAGAGAGCATGGTAGGGTACCCATTCCAGTTCATGGAGGCAGCCACAGAGAAGGCACAGGGCTGCCGTATGGCTGTCCATGTCTGGGGAACAATAGCTCAGCTTGCACAGCTGAGCGGAGAGAGCAACAACGCTGCAAATATGAAGTGGGACAGCAGAGCTATGATGCAACTAGAATGCTAGATTAAAAGGATTTTGAATAGTATTTTAAAAAGCAGAATATATTGTATCATTGGGAAAACTAAATTTTGATGTGAAGAACATTACACATGTCTGCACTGGAGGAAGATACCTAATAATTAATTAAATACTTCAAGTAATGGTTAAGCACACAAAAAGGACAATACGTCACAGCTTTATATAATTTCCGTTGAAGAAAATCTAAATTGCACCTAACGAATTTCTTAAATTCACTATGCAAACAACACTAATTATAATAATACTAATAATAATAATATAGTTAAATCACTAATGAAAAACCTTCAATTTGAATTCAAATCACAGCAGCTAATATGGATAAATATGTTCCAGATGTAGCATACTATCTTAGTCAGAAGCCCCAGTACAGCTCGACACATCCATTTGACCTTTTGTATAAGCACTGTCTGCAGTCAAATCAGAAACAATCACCAATTTGTGCCATACCGAAAGGCAAAATCATACAGATTTTAAAATAAACATACTATGACAACAAATTTAGGTTTTGGAAAGAGGGCTATACATTCTCGCATCCTCTTAGTCCCAAAGGAATTTACATAATTAAACTTGCCTCTTTGTTTAAATTCTGTTCTTCGAAGTTCCAAAAATTTTACCAATTTAATTTTTCCCGATAAACCATGAACCCAAGCAACCCTGGTATTGTAACAGAGGGCAAGAATGTCTCATACCGTCGCTTGGCTTCTTGTGCCATAAGGTCCATACTGTACTGTGGTTTGTGATGGTGGGTATGCAGACTGAACGGGTATTGCATGCTGAGCATGAGCACCAGTTGCATACCCACTACTGCCTGTAACAGTGCTGAAAACAATGCACCATCACATCAGAATAAGGTAAAGTAAGTACAGCAATCATACATTTTTTACATACATGTATACCTCATCAACGATAGTTTCAGAGGCCTGCCTGAGGTCCAAGCTATGCCTTAATCCTCAAGTTATACCAGATAAGTGCTAAAAGCAGGGTGTAATTTGTGGTTGGAAGGACTGGGTAAAGACCCATGAGCAGAAGTGTAGTGACTAAGGAAAATGCATCTACACCATAGGATAGTTCTTACAAATTGCATCGTGGGTTACTGTCTTATTCACACAAAGGTCATCAAACTCATCATGCTATTGATAACCTTTTTCATCTCATCAACTCAATAGTATTAAGGTAGGGCAAACATTTAGCAGTCTGCTTGCTTTAATACAAGTGTTTATGAGATCAACCTGAAAAATCAGTAACAAGTGACTTCTGATGACAGAAAGTCACCTCAGCCTAGTAATCTACATGAATGTAATCAGGCCCTTAGCCAGAAATAAAGAGTAGGGCGTCCAAAAGCATTCGTGACCACCCGATGCCGTGAGCGTATGAAGACACGACCGCCCGATGCCGCTACCATACGAGTCCGACTGCAAGTCTGCAATGCCCCTGCACTAAATGACCTTTGGGTTTTGACCACAACTGTAACAGTTTTGTTTTACACACAATGATACAAACAACAATCTGTTAACTTCAGATTGTAACTTTTAATTCCCTTATTTGATTATTATAACCTTGGGAACAGACATTGATCGTATGTCCCATTACTTGTTATTAATCCAAGCCCCTATAATTATTCATAAGGTCAAGGTATTTATATAGTCAAATCAGTTACCATTTACCATGAAACAACCTCATCTAATTGGCACTTCATTATATGTATCCTAGATCATAAATAGCTGCTAGAGAAGTGTATCTTGTGTGGGAAAAGAAACATCATTATACAGATGAAGGGGAATGGATTATACACTATATCACATTTAGGACATCATGTCCATGCACAATTTATGCCTGTCCACAATGATTTACACCCGTCCAAAGGACGGGTGGATGGCTAAGGGCCTGATTGTAGTATATTAACATTTGCAGTGTGTGAAAATCTCATTACAGCAACGACCAGTTACAGGGTTTTCAGTATATTGTAATGTAAATGTAACAGGATATTTAAATTACCACTTAACAACTCATCAGCACTGTAAGAAAGCAGATAGTTGTTCAACAATGAACAGGCTAACATCAAGCCTGGTAATGCTTGTCATACCCCAAGCAACATAATCCCACTGTATTTATGAATTATGAAATGTTTCCATATATCTGGGTATACTTATACACCACAATTCAGGCACCTCTCAAGGGTTTTATGCACATAGCATTCTGAAAAAGGTGCAATGCAAAATAAAAAGGCAATGTTTAAGTAATGTGAAGAACTGCATAATGCATTCTGGAGTGATACCGAGTTTAGCACCCACTCCGTCAAATACCACGATACTCACACTGCTATACGCAATTTAATGAACTTCACTGGCTCCCTGTTCCGTTTCGAATTAGCTTCAAGGTCCTTCTTCTAGTCACTAGATCCCAGTTAGGCTTAGCACCTATTTACCTTTCTGAACTGATGAGCAAACCAATCTCTTCAAGCTCCTCTCACACCCTTCGTTCTGCTGACCGTTTGGACTTGTTTGTACCTCGGTCGTGAACCTCATTAACTCAGCATCGGGCCTTTGCTTTGGCTGGCCCTTCACTGTAGAATGAACTCCCTTCTGTGATCTGGAGCAAGATCCTCGGGGCGTTTTCACAAGCTTCACTTAAATGCTTAAAGATGTTTCTTTTTACACGAGCCTATCACGTTGACAGCGCTTCTGAATAGCTCTGCTGCGAGGAGCGCTTTACAAATGTTTATATTACATTACATTACACTGTATCCTCTCAGTTGACAATTCATCAGATCCACCAGTAGGCTGTTGCAGTAGTGAACGACTATGAAGCTTGTGACCAAGATGACAACAGTTCAGGTAGGAATGAAATTTGGTAGTTGGTAGATACAAACTCAAATGAGTCAACACATATGGGCCAACAAACGCTGTCAAAAGTTTGCAGATGGTGTCTGCATTACGGAGCGCATATGCACAGCCACTGAGTAAATGGGTATGCTGGTGGGTGGTGAACCATAGGAACTCCGCCTTTGAAGGATTAAGTCCAAGATGATTGGACACCATCCATTCTGATATATGCACTCAAACAAGCACTGTCTGTTTCAGTTCAGCTATTTGTTATGGTTCACAGACGAAGTAAATCTGTGTATGATCTGCATAGCAGTTGTGAAGGAGACAATGTGCTTGGTATGATTCTCTCCACATCACCCATATATACCAGGTAATACACCTTGTGGGACGACACAGGTGACCAGCCGAGAATGTCTTTTCCCATGCCATGGACAGATTGTGTTCAACCTTTTACATCAGATTCAAGCCAGCCAAGCACTCTTTCCTAGGTTCCAAACAAGCAAGATAGTTGCTGAAGTAGGATGTAGCGGTTGACTGTATCGAATGCAGCCAACATACTCATGAATTAGCAACAGACGCTGTTGAGGAAAGGCGAGCATTTCACAACCACGCTTCATGTCTGATTGACAACATTAAGTATTACTTTTATCCTGATGTTGAAATTATATGGTATGGAGGAATAATTGGTATGGGTGTTTATTAAGGACATGGGTAAAACCGATTCAAAACCTCAAAATCACGTTACCTCAGACAATAACAATCAAAACGCACCTATTCTCAACTCGCGCTGACGATCCGGCGATTTTCTAGAAATTTTGAAATTCTGTAGAAACCCATGTTGAAAGTCGATTTTGCCATATTTACATAGAACATATATCATTCCCGAGTCTGCAATACAATCCTTCCGTAAAGTAACGTGAACCCCGAATGATATATGTTCTATGTAAATATGGCGAAATCGACTTTCAACATGGGTTTCTACAGAATTTCAAAAATTTCTAGAAAATCGCCGGATCGTCAGCGCGAGTTGGGAATAGGCACGTTTTGATTATTATGGTCTAAAGGTATCATCACTTTGAGGTTTTGAATCGGTTTTACCCACGTCCTCAATAACCACCCATACCGAATAATTTAGGACACTTAAACGATAGCAGTTCGCGCATTCGTTTTTGCACATATTGAACCAGTCAATCACAGTTGCTACAGAAGTGTGTGCCTCTTCTGTTGTGACGTTTTATGGCGCTACGCATGTCGTCGTCGGAGCAACTTACTGATTTACTCCACTGGTTAACAGCTCTACTATCTCTCGCATTCTGGGGTGGCCATACTGTTTACAAGTATATCGCCGACATGCGGCAGTTTCTCGAGAATTACTGAGAACGAGTGACGACATAAAGAACACGAGGGATAGTCGGCAACACTGCTCATCATTAATGAGTTTGCTAAGATTGGGAGCCTGCGCTTTAAATAGGTTCTGTGATCAAGTCTACTTGTGCGTTTAAAGTTTGAGCTTTGCTTCAGCAGTCAAATCACAGGCCTACTGGAGCGGAAAAAACCGGGAATCGAAAGGAAAGCGAACAGAATACCAAGAGTTAGACGTAAGCAAACATCGCACGCGTTTCCAACGATATGAATTAGCTGCATCATATAATAACAGCTCAAATCTTTAGCCAGTCTTCTAAATACCTGTATTGACTCGGAGCAGAGTTAAAACTATAACTATAATAATTATTCGCCGACATTTTGACCAAACCGAAAAACGGGAAAATCACGTGACTCGGAATTATGTCGTATTCCTTTCATGTCGTTGTAAATTCTAGGGTCGTCACGAGTCGTGACGTCGTGCCAGAAGTCGGAGCAATTCACTTGTAATCATAATGCATATTCTGTGCCATGTACCGAACGAAGATCGTGACTGTCAGTATGATATTGAAAATTTGTTTTAATAGGAAGCTATTGAAAATGTAGGCATACGGGACACAGCTTTTGTGTTGTGGCAAGAAGTTTCACAATACATTAACATTTTATGAATAACTGGGTGGTGAGTGTAGCACAAGACCCCTAAAGTTGACTTTTTTGCTTTGAAATTCAGATCACTAGAGGCCAAACACTTCTGGTTAGCTCTAGGTTTCCGATGGATTTCAGACAGTCCCGTTCTAATAGTTCACCCATGTCGCCAGTTTTAAAGAAAATATTGTTGTATATGGCATTATGAAATTTCAGTTGTATTAATAATAATAATCTTTTTCTTTATTAATTCAAACCGACAAATGCAGTAAGATTACATTGAGACTGTATTGTAAATGTCAGACAGGTATAGACTGCAGGGAGATATATATATGTAATTAATGGTTGGTCTTTGGAATTTAATTTAACCTGACTAGTGGGAAATTGATGTTTTGGTGGGCTATTAAACTTATGTTTTGACAGGTATTAAAACAGGTAGCAATTAGTAATTAATATAAATGAAGTAGGTCTAATTGTCCAGTGTGATATTGAAAATTTGTTTTAATCGGGAGCTATTGAAATGTAGATATAAGGAACACAGCTTTTGAAGTTTCACAATATATATTAACAATATTTTATAAAATAACATTACATGGATTTTGTTTTTTGAAAGATTTTTAACCTATGTTAGAACCTGCACACTTTATACTCCTCAGTCCCAAAGTTTTTCTAACTTCCTCTTGTTATGTTTTAGCTTTGGGTATTAATTAACAATGTACAGTACACAGATTTTGACAGGAATCAATCAGTTCATGGTTGTCCACTGAGACAACACTAGCTATCATCTCAATACTTCCTCTGGTGCATAGGCGTAGACTCTGGGGGACAGCCGGGGCATGTGCCCCCAAATAATTGAGATGGACTGTACACCCAATGCAACAAGTGTAGAATGAATAATCAAATCCCCCCAATATTTTGGACAAGTTTACGCCAGTGCTCTGGTGTATAGCCATGTTTGTTGGGCCCACACTGGACCTGTAGCTGGCCAAGCGTCGCCAAAAGTGGCACAACCTGCATAAATTGTAGACCCAGTGAACCTGGTTGCCTGAGTCACAGGTCCATAATTCATTCAATTAAGAATTTATGCCTTAGAGATCATATTAAATTTTAAGTACATGTAAATTTGCATCTTTACTTTATTTGATGCTTTAGTTCGAGGGGTCTTTCCAGTGATGGGAATTTTCCTGTTTGGTTACAAATTAATCTGACTTAAGGTTTGATCAAGGCTATGCTCCTTCTCATGCGATGATGAGTTCAATTTCCTGTTCCTTCAATGAAAACTCGTACATTGAGCCACTCATCTGATTTCCGTTCAAAGGTAAATTCAAACTGTAATACTTAGGAGTATGCACTGTATCCGTAATTATTGTCTTAAGTTCTAACTGATATTTAAGACCCTGCCTTTAATGTTAGCAGTGGTTGGGAACACTTGAGTAACGACCAAACACTAATTGATGTCCAGTACATTATTATTGAGGCACTATTGAAGCTATTAGGTTATATAGCGTTTGATAAATGTTTTGAGAACCTTTGTAAAATAAATTTTTCATTTTGAAAATTTTCCTCCCTCCCAATACACACAAATCTTCATCTTTGGCAAAGCATTCTGAAATGACTGACTGAAAAAAGGACAACCAGATCATGTCTTGCTCTCGGCTGTAAGAGATCTGTAGTGAAGCAATGTTCAGGGTGAAATGCACTGCCTATAGAAAGCAGATGCCTGCCAGCCATGTACCGGTTGTGCAGGAGCATATTGATCAATGCGTCTTGCAGAGAAAATCCATGCATTGAATGCAGTTCTTCCAGCATAAACTTTGCTCAAACTTTGGAATTCAGTTAATCAGATTTATGATCAATTAGATTAGCATGTGAAGCAATGCTTTGGACTCTCAGACTGCTAGAATCAGTACTTACTTAGTACTTGGCCTTTCCTATGCAGGTCTGCACATCGGGCAACACATCTTCTACATTCATCTCTGTCCTCTGCAACTCTTTTTCAGCCTTGTTTCACGACTTTTCCAAGCACCTCAAGTCGTCCTTGATGGTCCCCGGCCAATTCTTCCATGGTCTTTCCCTTTTCCTTTTCCCCTCAGAGATCCAGCTCATCACTTGGTTGGCTCCTTGTCCATATGAACTACATGTCCCATCCATTTTAATCTAATCTATTTGGTAATATTGTCTATAGATCTTCTGTTCACTCTCTTATGATTTTATTCAGCATTGTAATCGTAATCATAATCTCGAGATTTCTACAGTGCCCAAAAAAGCGAAGTCGTGGGAACCAGCTTATTCACAGCGCTCAGTCAAATCATAACTGATAGGCGGGGGGGTGTGACGGGTCCTGTCGAGGTCGCTATTGGACGTTAGGTGGTATTAGGCCACGCCCACAGAGACCCGTCTGTATGCTAGATGTTGGACACTGACATGACCACAGTGCATTCGGTGTAGAGGCCATCGTGTGAATAGTACATTAGCTTTACCATCCTGTGCTTAATACATATTAGATCTTGTACAACTAGCTATCGTAATAAAGTAGTAGTAAAGTACATAGCATGATCTTACATGGTGTCAGAAGAACTGAACTACCGCGCTCAAATAATTGAATAAGCTGATATCGGAAGTACGACAAGCTAGCCTTATAGACTCAGATAAGTTAAGTTTTGAGGACTCTGAATCGACAGCAGCTGAAAGCAATGTCAGCATTCGAACACGACGCGGCCCTCTACAGAATGGCATACTCAGTTCGGCGCAGTTATGGCGGATGCTCATCCCGACTGCCAGCTGAGTGTGCTCTGAGTGCTGTCCACAGTCAAGCCAGCAACGAGACACGTTGCTGTAGGTACTGTGACACGACAGCTCTCTACCGAATCGCCAATTCAGTTCGGCGCTGTGCTGGCGGATGCTCATCCCCACTGCCAACTGAATCTGCTGTGAATGCTGTCCACAGTCAAGCCAGCAACGAGACACGTTGCTGTAGGTACTGTGACACAACAGCTCTCTACCGAATCGCCAATTCAGTTCGGCGCAGTGCTGGCGGATGCTCATCCCCACTGCCAACTGAATCTGCTGTGAATGCTGTCCACAGTCAAGCCAGCAACGAGACACGTTGCTGTAGGTACTGTGACACAACAGCTCTCTACCGAATCGTCATTTCAGTTCGGCGCAGTTCTGGCGGATGTTCATCCCGACTGCCAACTGAGTCTGCTGTGAGTGCTGTCCACAGTCAAGCCAGCAACGGGACACGTCGCTGTACGTACTGTGGCCAGACAGCTCTCTACCGAATCGCCAACTCAGTTCGGCGCAGTTCTGGCGGATGTTCATCCCGACTGCCAACTGAGTCTGCTGTGAGTGCTGTCCACAGTCAAGCCAGCAACGAGACACGTCGCTGTAGGTACTGTGGTAAGACAGTTCTCAACCGAATCGCCAACTCAGTTCGGTGCAGTTACGGCGGATGTTCATCCCGACTGCCAACTGAGTCTGCGGCCCACAGTCAAGCCAGCAACGGGGCACGTCGCTGTAGGTACTGTGGCAAGCCGGTGCTCTACCGAATCGCCAACTCAGTTCGGCGCAGTTACGGCGGATACCTATCCCGACTGCCAACTGAGTCTGCTGTCCACAGACAAGCCAGCAACGAGACACGTCGCTGTAGGTACTGTGGCAAGACAGTTCTTAACCGAATCGCCAACTCAGTTCGGCGCAGTTCTGGCGGATGTTCATCCCGACTGCCAACTGAGACGATTGTCTACAGACAAGCCAGCGACGGGAGACGTCGCTGTAAGTACTGTGGCAAGCCGGTGCTCTACCGAATCGTCAACTCAGTTCGGCGCAGTGGCGGATGTCCATCCCTACTGCCAACTGAGACGATTGTCCACAGACAAGCCAGCAACGAAACACGTCGCTGTAAGTACTGTGACAAGACGAATGCGCCGCATAAAGCAGTCGTCCGCGCTCTCGGTCGAAGCCACGAGATACGCCCAGCAGCGGCTACTCTTCGCGTGATCTACCGATCGCAACTGCAAACGCACGTAATGATTACGGTGACCGTCAGTGACCTACGGACGATCCTGAGTTTCAAAGCCTGTCGAGACACGGAGCTCTTGAACGCAGTCCAAGAAATCATCTTTGAGGTATGTGCATCTCAGACTGATATGACCACAATCGACCCAACGAACGGTTGCATAACCGAGTCGAATAAACTGAGACAACGCGTCGACATTTACGTCTTAGAAAGCGACGTCCATCATGCAAACGATGAAAAGTGTCTTCCAGTCCAGTTACCACCAAAACGTTTTCCTCTAGAGGTCCAGGCTGCGCAGCAGCCCGAGCTAGAGACGGAAAGCATCATCATGCTGGTATCAATTAGGGACCAGCCTCCTCCAAGTGACCCCCCGCGTGTCATCTTATCGCGAGTCCAGCCCGACACAGAAATCGGCGATATCTGTGCTAGACTCCAATTCTCACATGAATCAGCGGCGCTGATGAACGGCCGGCAATTCGATGCTCTACGCATGGCTGTTACCGTTATGAGAGCTGCGCCTGCCGCCGAATCTTGGTCTACCTCCCCCACCGTCGTGCCAAAGCCTCTGCATCGCTATGATGGGTTTGCAGACGAACAGACCACAGAGGGTGGACGCGTCTACAAAGTCAGGCACGCCGTAATTAAGAAACCGGCCTGCAGATACCCTGCAGAAAAGTATCAGCTTACAAAGGGCGATCCGTTTAGAGATTCTGAAATCGACAGACCAGCAACAGATGGCCCTCAACTCCGCTTGGATCGCCACGACGTGCCAGGGGTATCAGCTCTTGAGTTCCAAGAGAGATCAAAAGCGTTAATCAACTCTTGCTATACGTCTTCTGAACGTTCCTCAGCCTCGATCGTCTCTCGCTACGTCTGCGCCTCCCTCCCAAATCTGGCCTCTGAGCGACCATCACTTGACCACATGTCGGGCGCAGGCCCAAAGAGACAGCAGCAACCCCTACTACTGACAGCTGTTCCTGCCACCGATATACGCGCGTTGCGCTGGGTCATTAAAGCAACACGCTGGACGCTGGTACAGATAGGGCCTACTGAACAAGACGCTGGACAGATATATACAGAGATTGGCGCGCCTTTGAAGCCTCGGTCGTCTCTCGCTACGTCTGCGCTGCAGATATACGAAGACATCCACAAGATGTCCCTCCCTCCCAAATCTGGCGTCAAAGCGACCATCACTCGACCACATGTCAGGCGCCGGTCACAAGAGACAGCAGCACCCCCTACTCCAGACAACTGTTCCGGCCACAGACATACGCGCGTTGCGCTGGGCCATTAAAGGAACACGCTGGTACAGAAAGGGCCTACTGAACACGACGCTGGACAAGGATAGACTAAACCAGAACTCTGGACGAGAGCTGTGATTAGATTATACTAACTCTATTTACGAGGGGATTAGGGATTATAGATTAAGGAACATTGAATATGGATTAGGATCGACTTTACATAAAGAAGGGGATGACACTATTGGAGATTACTGAATAGGGATTAGGATCGACTTTACAGAAAGAAGGGGATGACACTATAAGCTTATATTATTGATTAGGGATTCGTGAGTAGCAATTCGACTTGAATGACTATCTATGGAAAAGAGATGTGACGGGTCCTGTCGAGGTCGCTATTGGACGTTAGGTGGTATTAGGCCACGCCCACAGAGACCCGTCTGTATGCTAGATGTTGGACACTGACATGACCACAGTGCATTCGGTGTAGAGGCCATCGTGTGAATAGTACATTAGCTTTACCATCCTGTGCTTAATACATATTAGATCTTGTACAACTAGCTATCGTAATAAAGTAGTAGTAAAGTACATAGCATGATCTTACAGGGGGGGGGGGGTGAAATCGGTTTCAGGTCAAGATCCTAAGGGATCAATCAGGCAGACAGTCAGATGGCCAAGGTGGGTGGTGTTTAGAATTGAAATAGCGAGGGAGGTCAGGAAAAGAGGAGGAATCGGGACAGAACTTGTGAAAGAGCAGTGTTTTCAGTTTTGAGTGAGAGACCTGTGGAGAGATTTTAACACGCCACAACATGTGAAGAATTCTCCTCAGCCACCTGCAGTCTTTTCTTGTTTGCCACCATCATTGTCCAGATCTCAGATGCGTACAGCAGCGTACTCAACACTATGGCATCATTAAGACGAATCTTAGTCTTCATACTGCATCCATTGCTTTTTCATATCCTTTTGAGCCTACCAAACGCAGCATTTGCCTTCCCGATGCGTAAGTTTACCTCCTTGTCACAACTGCTGTTATCAAGCTACCAAGGTAACAGAAATCACCCATGAACCCAACCTCTCTGCCATCGATCCTGACCCTGTCAGCTTTCATTCCAATTTCCTACCATCATAAACTTTGTTTTTTTCTGGGTTGATAGCGAGTCCCACCTTTACCGTCTCTTTCCGAGTTCAGAGTGTTAAAACTTTCATGTTGTCCAAGTACTGACCATAGGGCGAAATAACCTGCAAATCCAGGTCACTCAACCTGTCGTCATTCACCCACCCCAGTCCCTGTATCATCACTCACTATCTTCATGGAACAGTCTCCCGCTTGAAATTAGAACTTACTGCCACAGCTAGCTCAGAAAAAGTTTCAGCTAATCTTAAGATGGTGCATTGAGATCTGTTAGATAGCCGTGTTACATCACCTTTGTGAGGTTCCTAAAATGTGATATGGAAGCATGGAGCGATGGCATCATCATACTGATTCCAAAAAAGGCAGATCTAAGAGAATGCACGAATTGGAGAGGTATTACTCTATTGTCGATTCCACGAAAAATCGTGCCTAATTCTCATGAGGAGTGCCGTAGACAGAAGGCCGAGACAACAGCAGGCAGCATTTAGACATGGTTGATCCTGCTGCGAGCAAATATTCACTCTTAGACAAATAATAGAAAACTCCTTAATGTGGGAAACAACAATACTGATCAACTTCAAAAAGGCTTTTGACAGTGGAAACAGACATTCTCTAATAGAGTTATGGAATTCCATCAAAGATCCCTGACGTCATCAGTAGCTTCTGTGATGGCTGTTGATATGTAGTGAGATACCCTACCCATTGTCCATATTTAATCATTTAAGTTTTTACACAGTCATTCCCATAAGCCTTTCCATTTTTCAGATTTTCCATTGCCTTGTGTCTCTTAGCCTCATCTATAGCTTCAATGTCAGTATCCAGCTCCTCCTCTTCATCGCTTCAACAGTTCGTTCTGGACATTTCAGTATAAACTCAGTGTTCTCTCCCGCCCTTAACCTGTTCCTCGTGTGTCTTTCTATTTGTCCAGAACGCTTTATTTGGGAGGATTTGTGTTCCTGAATTTTCTGACAGCTCCTTCATAATACTAAACAAAGATCTGCAGTCAGGGCCGGATTAACATTTTGTAGGCCTGGTTCCAAAATTGTATAGTAGGCCCCTATAATATATGTTCAATCACTGGCGGCGATCTTGTTTGGCAGGTGGGGGGGACACTTTTGAACCGATCTCGTCAAAAAAGAGGTGAAAAAAAATTTGTTTTGACCTTTTTTGGTGTTTCTTCAAAATTGAAGGGGGTGTGTCCCCAACTCTTAAAGGTGGGAGTCTTGTCCCCTCGACCCCCCGGATCGCCGCCCATGTGTTCAGTCAATAAGTGGTGACGAAATTTAAATTATAGCACAGATATTTATGAATTTAAAACTGTTTACGACGTACTTTCATAATAGAAAAAACTGTTAGAAATATCTTGAAAATTTAGCCATTGCACAATTTCACACTCAATGTTCATAAGTGTTAAATTTGTCAGTCTATCTTGTCCCTGAAATAATAGTAACAAATTTTAAGGCAGCATACTAATGCCAATGGTAGGCCACTTATTAATGAGATGTTTGGTAGGCCTGGGTCCCGGGACCCAGTGGAACCATAGTTAATCCAGGCCTGCCCCAGTCCAAAAAAGTGGGGTATGGGTACCCTCTTACCCCCTCCCCCACAAATTACGCCCATGTATGTTTTCAAGTTTTGTGACACCTGGTGTAATTTTTTATCGCGGGGCCGCCAATTAGGGCCTAAGTTTTATTTAGCTTAGGACCTCACCAAGTCTAAACCTGGGATTAAGATTGCAATCTTAGTCCCAGTCTAAACCCGGCACTATAATGGCGACCAGCAGCCACGTGACTTGGCATGTCTAGGCCTATGTAATAGTTTAAGGTTAGGCTGCCAATAGGATTTTGATCGGGCTTCTCCAGCGACCATCGACTATATAACGGCGCTATAGAAATCATTAGATTAGATGTTGTCCACCGCTCATCGGGGCTATTTGAGGTCTAAGAAGGACGGATCAGATCCCATAATATATTTCCTTCTACATAATTGTAATAATAATAACCCTTCAAACTTATTGCTATATAAGTGACCATCGATTGGTGTTTTTTGCGTAATTATAACGGCGCTATAGAAGTCATTAGATTAGTGTACAGTACAGTAAGTAAGTATATCCTTTATTGAACCAACTGCAAACCGTACTTTGGTGTACATAAGTTTCATCGAAAGTTTTAATAAGTGTAAATATATAATATTTATTAATAGACTAGCTGTAACCCGTGAAAAATCACGGTAAATTTATTTTAGAAACTTTAATGTTGTTGATAGCAGAAATCGAAAAAATACGAAGCTAACTGTAACCCGTCCAGTGCTCCTAGACACGATGTATTATGTTGGTAAGTTACAGCTCCATCTATCGAATGATAATGAACCAATTCTGATAGATATCTGCCATCTATCGAATGATAATGAAGTAGAAGTTACGTTCATCGGTTATTATGTCGGTTGATAGAGGCTTTGGGGTTTAAATTGAAAATTGGCATTTGAATATATTTGTAATAAATATTATATTCGATATCACAAATGAATCCAAATTTCATAGCATCATAAATTCGCAATGACGAAGGCATTATCAACTTTTTTTTGAATAACTATGCTTTTTAACCCTGATCTAATAGCCTAGCGCTGTGGCCGGTTGCCCATGTCTCTCGCCAGCCTGGTTGCGGACGCTGGTGAGCGACATGATTTTTTTTCCATTTTCTAATTTTCTAACTACATCAGAAAAATGTTAAATATCAAACAAGAAACTCGAATCGTTTATTGGTACAAGTTTCAAACGTATAATGAAAACAATTAACACCACGCTTTAACTAGCCTATGAAAGCTAGGCTTAGGACGGATTTTCGAACCCCACCTGCGCAGTTCTCTCCAGTTTTTTACTTTTACAACTCTGAATTTTGGCGGCTTTTAAAATGTTTTATCTGTACTGTACATGCATATATTTATTTTTATGTAGAACCTCTTTAAATGGCTTGTGTAACAAATTTCATCTCGCGTGAATAAATATGCATTCATTTGAAAGTACTTTGAATTTTTCAGGATTGTAGACGAGGGTATAGGCCTACACGGGGGTATACAGCGTGTACTCACCTCTAGATACGGTATAATCACACACAAACTATTTTTAGTATACTCAGTGGCGGCGATCTTGTTTCACAGGTGGGGGGGACACTTTTGAAATGATCTGGTCAAAAAAGAGTTTTGAACTGATCTGTGACTCAGTTTGTCTAGCTCTCGGATGACCTGTATATCGTACTTTTGAGGTACATATTCCTCACTCTGCCTGCATGCATGAAGCAAGGCGGAGACTGCGATCTCTGCTCTGGTAAGGCACAATAATAAAATATTGAATGGCATTGTTCAAAAAGCGAGGATAGGGTACCCCACTGACACCTGATGTAATTTTTTTATCAAAGGGCCGCCAATTAAGTTTTATTTAGCTTAGGACCTCACCAAGTCTAAACCCGGCACTATAATGGCGACCAGCAGCCACGTGACTTGGCATGTCTAGGCCTATGCAATAGTTTAAGGTTAGGCTGCTCATAGGATTTTGATCGGGCTTCTCCAGCGACCATCGACTAGAGAACGGCGCTATAGAAAATCATTAGATTAGATGTTGTCCACCGCTCATCGGGGCTATTTGAGGTCTAAGAAGGACGGATCAGATCCCATAATATATTTCCTTCTACATAATTGTAATAATAATAACCCTTCAAACTTATTGCTATATAAGTGACCATCGATTGGTGTTTTTTGCGTAATTATAACGGCGCTATAGAAGTCATTAGATTAGTGTACAGTACAGTAAGTAAGTATATCCTTTATTGAACCAACTGCAAACCGTACTTTGGTGTACATAAGTTTCATCGAAAGTTTTAATAAGTGTATATATATATATAATATTTATTAATAGACTAGCTGTAACCCGTGAAAAATCACGGTAAATTTATTTTATAAACTTTAATGTTGTTGATAGCAGAAATCGAAAAAATACGGAAGCTAACTGTAACCCGTCCAGTGCTCCTAGACACGATGTATTATGTTGGTAAGTTACAGCTCCATCTATCGAATGATAATGAACCAATTCTGATAGATATCTGCCATCTATCGAATGATAATGAAGTAGAAGTTACGTTCATCGGTTATTATGTCGGTTGATAGAGGCTTTGGGGTTTAAATTGAAAATTGGCATTGAATATATTTGTAATAAATATTATATTCGATATCACAAATGAATCCAAATTTCATAGCATCATAAATTCGCAATGACGAAGGCATTATCAACTTTTTTTGAATAACTATGCTTTTTAACCCTGATCTAATAGCCTAGCACTGTGGCCGGTTGCCCATGTCTCTCGCCAGCCTGGTTGCGGACCCCGGTTCGCTTCCCGCTGGTGAGCGATATGATTTTTTTTCCATTTTCTAATTTTCTAACTACATCAGAAGAATGTTAAATATCAAACAAGAAACTCGAATCGTTTATTTGTACAAGTTTCAAACGTATAATGAAAACAATTAACACCACGCTTTAACTAGCCTATGAAAGCTAGGCTTAGGACGGATTTTCGAACCCCACCTGCGCAGTTCTCTCCAGTTTTTTACTTTTACAACTCTGAATTGTGGCGGCTTTTAAAATGTTTTATCTGTACCGTACATGCATATATTTATTTTATGTAGAACCTCTTTAAACGGCTTGTGTAACAAATTTCATCTCGCGTGAATAAATATATGCATTCATTTGAAAGTACTTTGAATTTTTCAGGATTGTAGACGAGGGTATAGGCCTACCAGAGGCGGCGCTACACCAGGGCGCGCCAGTGCAAATGCCCTCGTAAAAAAGCCTTTGCCCTGGTCGATGCCCTGCCAGAATTTTTGCCCTGTCCAGAATTTGTTCGGGCATATTTGTTATATCCTGATATATAAATTCACTTAATTCACTGAAATGTTAAAATTTGCTTTACAAATGTCAAAAAGCGTTCAGCTTCCGGGGCTTCGCCCATCTGATCTCCTGACTATAGACAAATATAATAGTGCTTGGGGCGATTTATGGCAAGCGCGGTAGCGCGATCATATATGGTCACCATTTACGCTCGAGTACCGCGCTCTCCGTAATTCGCCCTCTGCACTGGTTAATTGTATGACTGCCCTGGCTACTTGTATGATTGCCCTGGCTACTTGTATGACTGCCCTGGCTATGCCCTGGTTACAAAAAGTGTCTGGCGCCGCCTCTGAGGCCTACATGCGGGTATACAGCGTGTACTCACCTCTAGATACTGTATAATCACACACAAACTGTTTTTAGTATACTCAGTGGCGGCGATCTTGTTTCACAGGGGGGGGGACACTTTTGAAATGATCTGGTCAAAAGAGTTTTGAACTGATCTGTGACTCAGTTTGTCTAGCTCTCGGATGACCTGTATATCGTACTTTTGCGGTACATATTCCTCACTCTGCCTGCATGCATGAAGCAAGGCGGAGACTGCGATCTCTGCTCTGGTAAGGCACAATAATAAAATATTGAATGGCATTGTTCAAAAAGTGAGGATAGGGTACCCCAGTCCAAAAAGTGGGGTATGGGTACCCTCTTACCCCCCACAAATTACGCCCATGTATGTTTTCAAGTTTTGTGACACCCAGGGCCGGATTAACATTTTGTAGGCCTGGTTCCAAAATTGTATAGTAGGCCCCTATAATATATGTTCAATCACTGGCGGCGATCTTGTTTGGCAGGTGGGGGGGACACTTTTGAACCAATCTCGTCAAAAAAGAGGTGAAAAAATTTTTTTGGGACCATTTTTGGCGTTTCTTCAAAATTGAAGGGGGTGTGTCCCCAACTCTTAAAGGTGGGAGTCTTGTCCCCTCGACCCCCCGGATCGCCGCCCATGTGTTCAGTCAATAAGTGGTGACGAAATTTAAATTATAGCACAGATATTTATTAATTTAAAACTGTTTACGACGTACTTTCATAATAGAAAAAACTTTTAGAAATATCCTGAAAATTTAGCCGTTGCACAATTTCACACTCAATGTTCATAAGTGTTAAATTTGTCAGTCTATCTTGTCCCTGAAATAATAGTAACAAATTTTAAGGCAGCATACTAATGCCAATGGTAGGCCCCTTATTAATAAGATGTTTGGTAGGCCTGGGTCCCGGGACCCAGTGGAACCATAGTTAATCCAGGCCTGTCTGCAGTCCTCTATGGATGACCCCTTAGGAGTTTTCTGTTATCTATTGCCTACCACGTTTCTTTAGAGATCCACAATTCCTTCTTGCATCCTTTTGTGAAAGCCACAATCTTTTCCCTGCTTTCACAACTGTGCTACTCCATGTTTCTACTCTACATCTATTGCCCTTTCCCAATGTCTATACAATTTGACTAATGAATTTGTTGCGTTGCTTCTATTGCTCAAGGTTTTTTTACACGAGTGGGTTGCAAGCCCACCACGAAACCCTCCTCCCTTCTCCTGGCCTGGGACAGGCTCACACTATCCAAGCTAATCTGAGGCTGAATCAGAACTTGCAAGTAAAATCCTTGCTGCATCCCTGTGTTGAGACTGGTAAAGGTGCAAACGTAATCCAATTACTACTTGGGCGAACAAAACATTACAGCTGCTATAAAAGACTACCAGCTTACAAATAAAACTCTGAATGTGCAAAGCCATGAAGTTTAACATTTTATAATACAGCACAAAGACAACATTAACAACAGCCATGATCAAAGCAGTATATTGATGATTACATGCAGCTATGGTTTCCAGTAAGATGCTCCTGGTTAGATCACTCAGTCATTCATTTCAAGTGATTCACTGGCCAAATGCAACGCGCAAACTGTTTTCAATCAAACTAGCTACAACCTGAACAAATGCCAACCACTAATGCCATCACAGAAACAAATGTAACCAATCATAGCAAATACTGACAACCAGTGATGGATGCCCTTCACAACATCTACAAGTATCATCAGTTTATAATAAACTACTGAACCTCAGTAGTCAAGTAAAGCAGATGCTACGATATTCATTTTTGTACGCTGTTTGTCGTAATTAAATATACACAATTATAGTTCTTTAAAGCAAATGTGCCAGGTTCCATGAGACGTGTTTGTTCTCAGTCAAATCTCTACAATTTTGCTGTCAGAATAATCAACACTTGCTTATTCCTTTGCTGGGGAACACGGTTTACAATGCATCAATCAGTTAACTAAAATAAGCGTTTGTTTTTAGTTTACGTTTTAGTTTTTTACACACCGTTTCTTCTGTTATTATTTAAAACCTGAAATTAATATACTGCTAATTAATAAACTCATGTTAAAATGTTGTTAAAATGTGGATACCGGTAACTGGAAACACTCTGTATGGACGCTTCCTGCAATTATTTCAAAACATTAAACCAGAATTACTGGAAAAATAAAAATCACAAAAACATAAACCAAGACATTTCTAAAAAAACAGGTTACTTCCTCACAACGAGATATGTACTGTATATGTACATAGGAAAAGAGTGAAAAATTTCTGTTAACAAAAATTACTTTGAATAAAGAATCAGCTGTATAATAAAATGTCTGTTACGAAAATGTTCATTTCTTCAAAGTTTTAGGTAGCAGTTACGCTGAATATTGTTGATCAGTTCACCACCAGCAGCAATCTACAGGATATGCCCAAAGAGACCCACACTTACACATCTGGCATAAACTTTACCGCAGCTGACTAGACAGTTGTGTTCATTCTTGCCATGAATTGCATGACTACTGTAAAAAAAGGGATCAACTATGAATCTAAAAAATGCCATGGACCAAACTCTTCCTTAGCAGTAAGTGCATCTTAATGGTTTCTGCTCAGCTTTGCTTTTGCTCATAATTGTTGCAATTTATTACTTCAATCAAATTAAAGTTCACTACTCATATTGCCAGGCATTGGCAGCAAGACTGTGAATTTCTGAATACAATCATGGCATCAAGTAATCTTACATTTCCCCTGACAATGCTGAAGAAACAAGTACCAAAGATCTGCCACACTCAGTAATCTTAAACTGACAGAATAAAAATAAACGAGGCTCCAACAATAAAATTTGTTGAAATACACGTTAAATTCAGTTAAAATGGGCAAGTGTTTAAGCTTTCTTAACTGAAATATTCTGCAGAGTTATTTAGTGAAGTTTCAGCACAGTAAATGGAAGTCAGTTTTCTCAATCATTTGAATCTCCAGTAACTCAAATAATCACAGATCCTAGTGATAAGACAATCAGTATAATCCAGTGAAATTCAAACAGACAACTAAAATACATGTCAAAGCGATAGCAAATTGGTAAATGCATAACAGAATAGTGCGTTAAATTTTCCGTGGTTGCATCATTATGGTTGTGTATCTTGAAACAAGTTTTCCATATGCATTACTTGAAAGATTATGCACAGCGGTAATTAGCAGAGCAATTTGGCAAAGCCACAAGCACAGGTAAGCATTATTAATTTGTCAAAATCAAAGTTTCAACTAATTGCAGAAAAAAGACAATACTCTGAAAATGTAGTGAAGTTTTAAAGCAAGGAAATTCAGGTCAAATTTTGTCTTTAGAAAATTTTACTTATATTAAGAACACATCCAAGAGCAAAGGTTTGTGGATCATGTCAATAGCTCTTATGACAGCTTTGTTAAAAACGGTGATTCAAGGACAATCTCTGAGAACTCAATGTTTAGTGTGGACATTTAAAAAAATGCAAAAACTGAATAAAATTACTGATTCCAAAGGTATTCAGTGAAAAAGTCTGCTTGCAAGCAAATAATTTTTCAAGGAGTTAACAGAAACTATACAAGTTTTCAAACATCCGCTATTTAGCAAAAGCATTACAGTATGGAGAATAGCTGTGCTGGCCAACTGTAGTGACTTAATGATCAGTTTAATCAAACCTAGAGAACTGAATCGTCTGGAGAGTTGAACTGCTATCATAACACAGAAAGTGTCAATCAATTATCGCTGTGCAGTGAAAACACAGTCAACAGTTATACCGGTAATCCATCAGAAACAATACGGCTGTTCACGAGATCAATCAGCAAAAATACTTTAACAGAAAAATGTTCTAACATCTGAAATCGTACAGAATGTAAAACAACACACTTTGAGTCAGTTGATACTAAGGTGAAAAAATCATTGATTTGAGGGTACACTGGTATTCCATTAAAAAGAAATGGCGTTAAAAGCTGTATGCACCAGGAATGACTGTCCGTGAGGAATATGAAATCACTCAAACCAGTCCAAGGTTTGGAATGCAATGCTTAACCAGCTTTTCCCAACCTGTGGATCATGATGACCTGGCCGTGGTTCACTAGAATTATACTGGTGGGCGG
Organism: Allolobophora icterica; assembly: GCA_963556255.1. Taxonomy (NCBI): domain Eukaryota; kingdom Metazoa; phylum Annelida; class Clitellata; order Crassiclitellata; family Lumbricidae; genus Allolobophora; species Allolobophora icterica. Next base: position 75,656,938 of record OY744602.1, on the reverse strand, counting down.
GTCACGCATATTGTTCCAATTGTGAGGTTATTAAGATAAACAACTAAATTGTTGCATAGTACAAGTTCCTTTCCTATGGTCTGTGTAGGATACTTGGACAATAAGTGTAACCTTAGACACACCCATCAGAAATGAAACTGCTTTCGCTTTAGAGCGAAAAGGTTATGTAATCTATTTTCAAATATTCATTCTAGTAACCACAACTTAGAAGAGTTGGGAAATGCGGTTTTTAGTAACACGAATGTCAGGCGATTTTAGATAAATTTTTCTTTCAACTGCAATTCACAAAAATATTTTGCAAAGCAGCAAAAATTGTAAGCACAAACACTTGAAAACAAATACCACTTATTCTAAAATGCACAGATTTCTCGGTTTTATATTTCTGCATTACAATATACTGTGAAGAGGCCTTCCCTGTTGCCTAAAGTTAAGTTTCCTGTGACCTCCATACATTACAAAATAAGCAATCAACAGACCAAACATCGTGTGTCAATTAGAATTTGGAATATGGCAGTTACGCGAAAAAGAAACGTTTTAGTGATTCTTCCACAGTAAAAAATTTCCTAGTTTGAGAGCTGAAAGAGAATCAAAATGGCGTTCTACAGCAGTGTTTCTCAATCTCAGTGTTGTCACCATATGGAGACTGTGATGTCCATTCACACGGGTACCAGTTGTTCCAAGAAAACCAATATTTATGCTAGTCTGAGATTCAATAATGTTCAAAATCTAAAAAAACATTATGACCAAACTGCTTCATAAATGTCAAAAATAGACAATACAGATTTTACATTCTAAACAACTATCTGACAGTTTATTAGCCAAGCAGTTTATTAATCGTGCAGCCTGTCACCCTGTAACTACAGCACAAATAAGAAACATTTGGAAGCCCCAGTTGAACATTATGGTGCACTGGAGCACTAAGAATTAAATAACTAAGCAATTACCATCTGTAAATGGCTTTAGCCATATGCAAACTTAATCATGATAAATATAAGAGTAAACAGCAAAACAAACCACAGAAACAACCAAAACAAAAATCGTCATCACCACTTTTTCATCATTGCACTTAACACTGTAGTACAAGACACTAAATGACCACCTGGTCCTTTTTTTATCCCACCCACTTCAACCATACCATCTATATGCTCCTCACTGTTTCCCGGCCATCTCTTATGGTTCCCTAAGTAATGCCTTCCACATCTGCAAGTCCATTTCCCTACATCGACACATGAGCACTCTTTTCCCCAACTCGTAACCCAACACATCCTCCTCCTAATTATTATGCCAGCATAGAGCTTTTCATGACTTTTTCCCTAGCACATCCCTATTTCCAGTACTTATGCATGTGCAGACTTCTCCCAGTTTATCCCAGCATAAACCTACTCAAACCTATTCCAGCAAATCCCTCTATTTCCTCACAGCTACATCGGCAAATACCTTCCTCAACTTATTCTACACCACTTTTAAAAAAAATCCTATTTTGTTAAATATGGATTAAATATCTCATCTTATATCTTCTTGTTGGTAAATATTAATACAACCCAATATGAATAAATATGTTAAGAATAATTTTAGATTCATACGTGAGTAATATTTTGCCAAACGCTGTATATTGTTAATGTCAAACCTGCAAGTGGCAGCACTGTCTACAGATGACTATTTAAAGTATAATATCTCAGGTTTGGTTCACATGTAGAACATAAAAAGTCACTGTATGTAGCTCGGAACAACTGAGCTTAACTGATGCATGTAAAAAACAACAAAAGCCTTAAAAATTAAGAAAACATGTGATGACCCAATCTGAGACTCTGTTGTATTACCGACGTAGTGAATCAAATGCCTTATTAACCCCATCAACTCAATGCAACACAGCAACACAGCCAATGTAGTTCTATAAACTCTGTACATAATAGCAAACACTTGTATCTTCATTCATTACCTTGCTGATAGTACAACCATAACACTAAAAAACAAGAAAAAACTAACATGTACTCTAAATATCCCCTTACAGAAGCACATGGTGCATATTCCAGTTTAGGATAAAGTTCCTTCATTTTATGTTTTAAACCAAAGTGCTTTACGTTACATTCCTCTGTAAAAAATATTCAAGATTTGACAGCTTGAGGTTACAGGTTGGAAACACAGACAAACCAAAAATCGATTATCAGATTACTCACTAGTTCAGCATGCCTCTTTTCACGTAGATCTGTAGAAGCAATACAAACATGAGATACTGTTCACAGATCAGTTATTAGATTACTTAAAAAAGCTATATGCAAGAATAAAGACCACAAATGTCCAACGATGGCCACCGGTTAAGTGCTGCGTGGCATACGTGCAGCCTCCTGCCCTCAGGGCGTTGATTCTCGGTAGAAACTTTCGATGGTCTCCTGATACAATTTGCTCACAACATTTCGCTTCAGCTTCAGAGTTGGACCTAAAAAAGTTATATATATGTTAAGCTAATAATTTTTAAAGCAAATGCAATTTCTTCTCATAGCAATGAATACAATACGTTTCTTCCAATTAAGTATTCAATCTGTAAAACAGTAACTGTGCAGTAAAAAATTCCATCACATGGCTTAACAAGAAAAACACACGACAGTGTGCAGGTCCAAAAATACAGCAGTTCAGCGCTTAATGCAAGCCACGATACGTGAAGAAATTCGGATGCAGTTTGCTGAAATGTAAAGCAGAGAGAAAGCTATTCAGCACCACATGAAGACTCTTCAGCATTCCTCAACAACTGTTAATATTAAATGATCACCAAACCAGAGAAAGCGCTAGCGGTTCTAGAGCAAAATCAGCAGCACACGAGAAAGCACTTACCCAGCTCCCCTCCAGGAATTGAAAAGTCTTTCGGAAGAATGGTCCACTTCTGAATGACCTGTGCACGCGACGGAGCTTTCAGGTTGGCCGTGTCAATCGCCCTCTGAATGGCGGCCATGACTCTCTCATCATTCCTCTCTATCAGCTCTGACAGCTTGGTGAAAGAACATCCAACACTCTCACACCAATCGATTGCTACTGGTGTCAGATCATCATTCGGTTCCTGAGTGATGGGATCCACTTCAGTCTACCAGACACAGCGAAAATGGTAAAAGTAAGGCAATGGTATCTCTAAGTGTGAAAGAAATGAATCAAAAAAGATAATTAATACAGCAACTTTACATACAAAAACTACAAGGCTGACTCTTACAAGAGACTGTGTTCAACAACAAAATGCACATCACAGATTTAAGAGAATTTACTGCAACTGTGTTATGCCACAGTGTAGGTGGCTATGTCTTTCTAATCTCCAAAACATCAATGTATTTAAGAATTTCCAACACAAATACATGTACATCTGTATAAAATTTCAAAGACACTTCCAGGAACAAAAACAGAGTTAAGCACTCGTGCCCTTTAATGTCCTGAACTGTCGTGAGGTAAATTTTACGGTCCTACTGATCACTTTCACACTTATACCAATACCACATTCAGTCAATTCTATAAAAGTTCCATACATTTGCCCGATACTGTAAAGTGTAAACAATGCTGAAGATCGCAGACTGCGTGGCGGAATGTAAGGAGACAGTAGTGGTTGAAAGTAAGCAAAAGTGCTTGTTGTAAGGGTTTTATAGGTAAAAAATGCCAGTTTAAATACTCTGAATTCTACAGGAAGGCATGCAGCAAACCAAACAGAGTTAAGCAGTTTAAACGAGAAGATGCACACAGAACCATGCGAGCCAGAGAAGATACCTTTTACATATAAGTTACAGGGCGACTTGTACTCAAAGGTATTTTGTAATACAATATATACAGTAGTGATGGATTTCAAAGACAAGACTGTAAAAGCAATCAATGTCTTATTGTACAACACAGAAGAAACTGGTCTTACCTTAATTGTAATCAGCATTGAGAGGAACTTCCTTTGATCACCGATCAACATACAGTTGCTGAGGCAGGGAAGTTCTTGCTTGACATGATCTTCAATAAGAATAGGTGAGATATTCTCACCTCCGGCTGTTATCAGCAGCTCTAAACAGAGCAACAACAAGGTTTTATGCACAGTCTACTGAATGTTTTAACACAATATAAGTTTTTATAATTATTACGTAGTGCAAATACCTGACGAAAGTAATTGCGCATGAAGATCTTGTTCAAGTCCAAGCATTAAATCGATTGTGACAAGTAATTGCGCATGAAGATCTTGTTCAAGTCCAAGCATTAAATCGCTTGTGACAAGTAATTGCGCATGAAGATCTTATTCAAGTCCAAGCATTAAATCGATTGTGACAAGTAAATTGCACATGAAGATCTTGTTCAAGTCCAAGCATTAAATCGCTTGTGACAAGTAATTGCACATGAAGATCTTGTTCAAGTCCAAGCATTAACCATTTTACTGGTAAACTCCACTTTACAAGGGGTAAGTGTAGTACCGGTATGTCAAAATCTTACTCAGTACATAACAACAATTACAACTTCTAATTACTCAGTAAGCATTCAATCTTTCAGGACCAAATATTATTTCACATGCGACAACACGAGATATTTAGTGGAATGGCCAAAATGTTAGCAATTGACAACCCTGAAAATTATTATAAGAATATTAATATAACAACTGGTACTAGGCTAATGATTATGCTCTATCTTTCATTATGTTGGCTGACTGTTCAATCTAAACATTATCAATCTTTCACAGTTCTTTTTTTCTTTTTATTATCATTATGAAAATGTCAACACATCATATTCACTTAGAAACGTGAATCTGAGGTGCCTTAGTCAGTTGCCGGATGAAGTTAGATAACCTGATGTCTGCAAGTCAGCGAGAAATAGTGATCTTTTGAGGCATTTCTTAAAGAAAGAGTTCAAGCATCAGAGAAACATTGGTTGTTGATTCCATACCTCAAGTAATGCATGAGCGCCCATAACAGTTCTGCATTGTGGGTCAGCCAAGAGACCCATTTTAGAAGACTGCAGACAGCAGGGAAGGATGTATGGAGAGGGAAGGATGTATGGAGAGACTGGTGTTTGAAGTGCTCAAGGAAAGATTCTATCGGTCATGCAGATGAGTTGAAATCTTATTCTAAATTCTAGAGGAAGCCAATGCAGCTGACCAAGTAAGGTTAGGGTGTCTGTACAAGGAGGTTTGCACAGTATCATGCAAGTCACGAAGTTTGGATGTGCTGAAGCATCATATCATTCACCTACAGGTGTCCTTTTCAGTCAAGTCTTAGCCACTTTTAGAGTATATTCGAAATGACAGGGTTACCTACCTTTGATCCTTCCAGTTATAAAAAGATATCCATCTGAGTCTTTCCATCCAATGTCGCCCGACTTAAGATAACCTTCCTCATCCAGTGTTTCTCTCGTCCTGTCCTCCTTATTCAAGTAGCCCATGAATATGTTTCGACCATTCATGCAAACCTGTCACATGAATTTCATAGCATATAGACAGAAATTATGGACTAGAATGACACAGCTAAACCTTACACAGACAGTACTAATTCGCAGCATGCCTGCTTAGATTTAATTCAAGCTGCAAATCACCAGCATTTACTTACCAAGCAAGTCTCATCACAATAAGCCACAAAAACATCCATACTTCAGTCGGATAATATTATTGTCAGAAATTGCACTGGTGTTGCAGCTTACTAGCATTGTTGTATTTACCGTAACTTAATTTTTTTTAAACTGTCACTTCTCTTAAAATGAACTGCACCAACACTTTACTGTGGAAATATTTTAATTTACGAACTGAAGAATAGCAATTATTGTCCAATTAAGACAGAAATTCTCCACTTTTGGAAAGGAAGATGGCAGATGAAGATTCTTTTAGCAATTCATAAATTATATTAACAATTGGAGAAAAACACCCTTCATGCATGGGTCTATGTTTCAGTGTAATAAAGCATAAGATGAAATATGAGTTTATATAAAAACTGATTATGAACTTGTTACATTCGTAATGTTGGTGCAACCACACCTAAATAATAAACAGGACAACTGTTAGACATTTGGATTAAATAATTGAAGGTGATATTGATATCAGAGAAGTTAAAACGCTCAGTGAAAGAGAGCAAATAGCAATGAACATTACGGAAATCATACAAGTAAATTCTAAACAAAGATTCCTATTGCTCTACTGCAACTAAAAAAGTGCCAATCATAGACTCTTGTGTATCTTCAGACAATACAGAGATCAGATTAAATCATGCATTACATACAATAAAAAAAGAGACAGAGAAAGTTCTACCTCTCCCTCTTCATCCTCCGCATCATCCAAATTGGTTATCTTGGTACTACAACCATCCACTTCCACACCCGCACTAACAGTTCGGTATTTCCATGGAAATGATAACGTGTGAGGTCCTACAATTAACCAAGTTACAGATATCAAGACTAAGGACATTCTGAGCAAGTTAGTCATAACAGGCTTCTATTATGTAAAGTTTTGCAGTTAAACAGATAGCCATTAACCCCTTGCCTGGGGAATAACCTATGCGTTTAACAACCAGCTCCTGGGGAATTAATTTAGCTGAAAACATAATTTTGTATGATGGTCTTTGACTTAGGGGCCTATTAGTTTCAATAGTATCAGACTAGTATCAGTTTCAGTTTTTACTACTAAATCAAGAGTAAATAAGTGAAAATGTTCATAATGAGACTTATTGTCACTGTTTAGGACAAATATTTGCAGTAATTTAGCGTAATAATCCTTGAAACATGGAACGACTAACGCTTAGTGCAACATCAAACGTATGCTACTGTTCGCGTTGTAGTTGCTATCTAAGCTATCGAGTTCAAATTCTGAATCATCTAATCCTAAATCCGAAGAGAATAAAGAATTATCGTCCGTAAATATTTCTGCCAAAACTTCCGCTTACGACCTCTTGATGCGAAAATTTACTAAACAAAATCTAAAGTTGTTGACACTAGAAAGTTGTCAACAAACGGCCTTTACTAATGGATAACTCTTGTCATACCCTAGAATAACTAACCTAGAATAATTTCAGCATGACAGTATATCTAATCTAGAACAATTTAGTCTTGTACGACGTATTTATTTGGGATCCCCAAGCCAACGAAAATCAATAACGTGCGTGACGTATATATACGGCTTCCCCGGCAGCCGGAAGGCTATGCTATGACGTATATATGCGGCTTCCCCAGGCAAGGGGTTAATACATGAAGAGAATTGAAACATATTACATAATTAAAAATGCAGAAACTATTTAGAAACAATCTGAATCACAAAGCACACACCCCTTATACATCAAAGTATGCCTCTATGTAATGTTAACAAAAATTATGGGTTGGCCTTTATAAGCTGCAAGTTAGAAACCCATCAGAAAAAATACCATGGCAACAGAAACAACACAAAAAGTAGAAGCATCAGCAGTACAATAGCATGACAGCAGCATATAGCAACACTGCACCTTAATTCAATCACATTATACCTAAAGGAGTACTTCTAGTACATAAGCTACTAGAGTATTTCTTCAGTGCTCTGCCCTGAAGAATATCCAGGAATCCAGTGATGTAATTCATCTCTGCACCACACCCTGTCTTTACTCCTCAGTAACCCAATCTATTTGTATGTCATCCAGTCTAGCATAGTACATACATGTGGCAAATTAATTTTGTCCTCAAGTAAACTGTCTCTTTTTTCATCCTGGTCTTTCATCCCACATCAAGCTATTACTTCCCAGTCTGTTTAATGTTTATTCCAGCTGAGCTTTGTTCAATTTCTTCAGACCCATATTTCAAATGTCTCAGGGCTTGGACTTCTGCCTTCCTTACAGTCTGTGTTTCAGATTCAATGGTAAACAGTCCATCACTACTGTTTTATAAAGTCCAAACATATGTTTTAGCAATAAAACAACATCAGTAGCAGTGCTTAGTCACTGTCCTAGTAGTACTTGATGCAATCAACAAAAGCAACATAGACTAGTTCTATTCTCATGCAACAAGCTGTTGCAACCAATAAAATCGATACAGCCTGGTTCTGTTTCGACGCTGCCCTTAAGAACACAATGCAGTCAGTTACCTGTAGTTTCACTCATGCCATAGACTTCCATCAATGGCAAGTCAAGGCTCATGAAGAAGTCCAGCGTGTCCTTCATGATAGGTGCTGCAGCTGTCATGCAGAACCTGCATCGATCAAAGCCTAGTGCACTGCGCACCTTTTGAAAGACGAGGAACTTAGCCACAGTCCATCCATATGGAACATCTCCACTAAACAACGACCAAAATTAATAAACAGATCTGTAACTATGGACTGTTATGTGACTCGGCTCGGCTATTCAATGCCTCAAAAAATCAGGTGAAAATATTTATTGAAAGACTTCAAAAGTCGAATATGTGCATCCTGTATAATATAACTTCCCAAAATATATAAAGATTTGGAACCAAGATTCAGCAAGGTCAGGACACAGAAATAGCACTCTGCCACCCAGCCAATACATGCATAAGCTCTGCTAAACAGAAATTAATAATGAATCATATTAGGGATTTGCTGTATTGCAAACAAAATGTGTAGTCCAAGAAATTGCTAGAAAAAATTATAATAAGTAATTGTAATTGAATTTATAGTGCCACTCAAAGAGCAACCTATTCAGGGGCACCCTCTGCGTTATCTTATGTGATGTTATATGTCATTAAGAAATAGAATATTACATCAGTAATAGTCATGTAGTAGTCATGTAATAGTCATGTAGTAGTCATGCTTTTAGTGTAGAGAAAATGACATAGTAGTAATTTAAACAATTATTCAATCTCATTTGCTACAAATTTAGACATCACTTGTAAACACAATCTGTATAGATTGATACACATGTTCTATAACGTTGGTACAAAAGCCAACAGATTAAAGCCTGAACTAAGTAGAAAAAGAACAATAACTAAGAAGCAAAAGTAATATTTGGATGATGGCTGCCAGCACAATGTTGCCAAATCTACCAGATGTTTTGTTAGCCTTTATATTTTCTAAGTTAATTTTCACAAACAACATTAAAGTGGGTGTTGGTGAACTTAGCATTGGAATAAGAAAATGCAAAACTCATAAGGATGCCCACAAGCACAGACAACGAAGAAGATAACTTTTGGGGAGAACTGGAACCTTTGACAGGTTGTAAAAGGCATAGAAAAAATGCTTGGATACTTACATATATACGAACTCATATGAACCTGGATGGATAGAGTAAGCAACCTGTTACCATAACCAAGGTCATGAACAGGTTTCTAATACTGACCCATTCATGCGGTTCATGTTCCCCCAATGTCCAATCCACTTGGCCAGCTGTGCAATTTTCCTCTGAAATGTCCACTGTGTCTTGCTCGCAGACACCATTTTCTCTTGCATCTTTTCCCAGACACGAGGAACGCCAAGGAAGATGGTTGGCTGGACTTCCTTCATAGTCTCAACAAGAGAACCCTTTGACAAAGCAAATCAAACCTTAACACCATCCTCAGTCAGATGGAAATCCATAAAATGCATGAAAACCATGATTAACAGCAATCATGGTGTTACCCAAATATGACGTATACCTTCTCAATGTTTTAACGCTTTAATGACGAGAATGTACCAATAGCAACTGGGAAACCAACGTAGCTCATGTTGTCAAAGTGTTAAAGGAAATTATCAAAAGATACTGCAGATATAAAACACAGAAAAAATGTCCCATATGAATTTTTCTTCATATATCTGGTTGTCAGTTATTTTTAGCCCTCTACATGATAAGAACTAGGGTTAAGTTCAGTTACACAAAAAAATTATAGGCAGCGGTGTAAAAGGTTGACATGTGGAGACATTTACCTTGAGGGCATCTGGCTGAGCAAAGTAGACAGTTTCAGCATACATAAGTGGAATGAAGATGTCCAATATTTGTGCAGCAACATGGCTCAGTGGTAAGTAGCTAATCAGTACCTCAGAAGCAGGTGTTAAACGACCCTGCTTACACGCCCTCGTGGCTGTCCACACAAACTGAAAAAGACCCTTATCATTATACAATCATTTAATATCAAAGCCCCAACTGCCTCAGCTGTCGCGAATTCGCTCAGTCGCATGGATATGCTTCCAGGAAATTTGTTAATCTAAGTCAGAAAGGAGTGCAGTTTTTTCAGGTGTGATGTGGCAAAGCTAGACAACACACTGTTACAGTAGTCAAAGCAACTTGAGATGATGGTAAGGACAACATCGTGGCATTTAGGGTAAGCGTACACCAAACAGTATATTCAGCTGACATAGATGATGGAAGCACTATAATGGACAGTTTACTGATTGCGGTAGGTATATAGGGAAGATATACACTGTACTTCACTACAGCATTCTCACATAGAAAAAGACTGCTACACCTTTTACTATTACATATAATTTTTAAGGAAGTCTTAAACGCATATATTTAATAAAAAAACTATAATAAACACAGAATTGCAAACAAGCAAGCATGCTAGACTTTTTTAGCACACATCCAGCATCTGAAGGATATTTCTGAAGATGTAGAAACACAAAACCAACAATTCAACTACTGGAAAGATCACGTTGTCTAAAGCTAAACGCTGTCAATTTCACAGGATGCACCAAGATTTGAACCCCGACACAGCGGTTAAAGGCCGAAGCAATTTACTACAATGCCACCATTATATATTAAAGCTAAATTTCTCTTCTTTCCAAGTTGTCTTTGTTAAACTATTGCCTGTCAAAAAAGACTTCTGGTATTCAAGCATTGTTCGCCAGCAGCTGAACAAGTCATTCTTATCAAAGTACAACATCATATAGGCTAATGAGGACTCACTTCCACAGTTCTTAGAAGGCATTCTATAAATGTACAGGAAAATAGACAGATAGATAGATACATACATAAATTACATACATACAACTTATATACATGAAAGTGCAGATGAGAACAACAATCGTAACAGGTACATACGTTATCGTGGCTCAGCATGACACCTTTAGGATCACCGGTTGTTCCCGACTGCAAACCAACAACAAAATCGTAGTGACCATTTGCAATATAGCCTACATTTTACTAAAAAAAACACAATGAAGGGATTGGGCTTATCGTAACACACAGAGATAACCAGCATGAAACACAGTGAAAATGAACATGGTAGCTATTGCCCCAATAAATGCAGAAGGTACATGTACTTGTCAGTTTGAGTAAGCCTTAAAATGACACGTTAGTCATGTGTTTTGAAACAATTCACAGCAATGGTTAGTGTCATTTCAGTCATACAAAACACTATTTCACCCTGTCAACCCAAGATAAAGAAGCAAAAGTGAGAGCTACAAAATAACTGAAGAACAGCTGTTTACCGTGTAAATAAGCGTGCAACACTTATTGGGAGCTAGTTTTCTGATGCGATCGTTCAGTTCTTCATCGCTGACTTGTTTACTCAGATCCATGAAGTCCTGCCACTTTGACACAAAGCAACAAAGAAAACCAAATTGACACATCAGTGAAGAATAAGAAGCAAGGAGGCAGTAGTTATAAAAGTAATAATAACACAAATAAACTGCAGCACACAGTATCTTTGAGAAGTTCTTCATAGGCACTATACACATCTTTAGGCATTATACACTATATCCACATTACAAAATACACACATGTATATAAGTTATAAGAACATTTAAAAATGTAATTTTATATTTCTTAAAGAGCATTCAGAAATTGTCAAATGTCACTTAATATTATTAATGAAGAATTCAAAGTAGGTAATGAACACCAAACATCTTTAACAAAGTCGTGCCTTTTAAGAAATGTTTATCCCTGATTCACCATCTGTAAGAGGCATAACATAAACGCTGAAATATATGTATATGTACAGAGATTAATTTTCTTGAATTTACATAAATAAATCTTGTTACTGTGTCATAAACAGAAAGACTTACTGAATATACACCAGGGTGGTTGTTTTTCGGTTTGCCTTTGTACTGAATGATGGCCTTCAAGTATGGCAGCTCGCTTCGTACACTCAGGATCTTCTGCAGCTGATGGTCATTCTCAACAACAATAACGTTGCAGCGTGCATTATGTGCAACGTACTGGCATGCCTCGGCTGAATTAGTTGTGTAAATTCCAGTGGCAAGACCGCTGTAAATCAAATAAATCACAGAAATGGCTCATTTCACATGTATAACAGAGAAACAAGGTTAACTAAACTGTAAAACTCTAACTCTTAGGTAACAAACTAAAACCAATACAGAGAACTTTGTAAATTCCAATGTTTACAGATGATCTAAACAAAAACAAACTGCATGAATTAAGTTTATAACAGAAAAATAAAAACTGTAATGTAAGAATCTGCAATGACTGAAAATGCACAAAACTTTCTGGAAGTTTCATGTTAGGACACACACACAGGTCCGATTGTACACCATGCCAACTATTTAACCTCAAAGAGTACTTTACCAATTATTTCAATTTTCTCAACCAAATTCACCATTCAGGGGAACACAGGGTTAATGAGATATACTTTGATCCAAGTATTGATGTCACACATGTTAATCTCATATGTTAATCTCTCGTACTTTTATGTTGCCTTAGCTAAGTGGTTGCACCACAATAATGCTAATTCACAGAATATTATGACTCTGTTCTCCAGAAACCTACCCAGCAAATATGGCTCCAAGATCAGAGATGAACCACTCAGGGGAGTTGAATCCAATGATGCCAACTCCATGATACATCTCAAGACCAACCTAAAATACAACACAGGTAAGAGCTAAAAGATCTAACAACCTCAGGAACAGCGTCTAAGCACCTCTGAAAAGTTCTTAAAGCATTGTAATTGCAATTATGACAATTTATATAGAATCATAAATAGCAAGCTATTTCTAGGGTACTTTACAAATTAACAGGGGCGAACGCAGGTGGACGCACTAGACACACGTGCATCCACCCACCAAACCAAATCCACACAAGAAATAGGCATCGCATCAATATTTTGTTAAATGGCAATATGGCATGTTAAAGATATTTCAAAATCTCAGTTCCATGTGATAGTTTAGTGGTTAGCATGCTAGTCTGACAAGTTGTCAGACTAGCACGCTAGCCACTAAACTAATTGTGATTTACCATTCAGTATGTATAATATCATATGCATATGTTATACTGTACTTTTATGAGTCACTCTGTCATTTTCAGTGTATGACTATGAGTGGCAGACAGGTGGGGATGGGAGGGGACTGGAGGGGTGTACATCCAATTTTTTTAAGCCTGCGGGCGCCCCTGCAAGGCAAACTATCAGCGGAAGTGCTAAGAGTCATATACTACATAGATTTTCAACTGTTTTTAAACACATGAGGACTTTTAGCCTACAGAACAGATGCAGGAAGTTTGTTTCCGAAATGTATGCAAGTGATCATCAAAACCCGATTGCCGATTTTAATCTCAGTTGCTGGCACGAATACATCAGTAGACTTTGATCATCACAGCCGCAACCAAAAGGATCACCATAAATTGAACATTAAAACATTCACAATACTCACTTTCATATCAGCACTTTAAATATCACATAGAAGTAGTCCTGACATGCATTACCTTCATGAAAGCCTTTGCTGCCTGTGATACTAAGTCATAATATCCTGAGAAAGAGATCTTTGTCCACTGGCCATCCAATTTATATGCTTAAAGAAATTTAAAACAAAAGTAAATAATTTATTCAAAAATGAATAAGAAATCAAATAGCAAATAATAACAGTTTTAGCTGGTAACAAAAAAGCTATAAAAAGTAAACTGTAAGTTACAAAAAGCAAAATGCTGAAGCAATTAAAATACTAGGTTTGCAAGTGGTTATGCCCTTGAAGTGGCCAGTCTTTGCAATCTGGAATGTCTCATTTTGCTAGGAGTTAGACAAATGAAAGAAAAACACATAAATTCTCTACCACTTTACTAATCGAGTATCAATATTTACATGCAATTAATAAGCTATAAGAATAAGGCCTTTCTACTACACCACTCCTACAGTAGTCAGTAGGCAATTACAGAGCCAATCTCACAACTTAGAAGAATTTTGACAGACAGCATAATGAATCTCTAACCAAGAGCTGGATGGTCAGGAAAATCGTTAACAGTCTTCTTGAAGGCTGTGACAATGGAGATCGGTCTTATTGCTGGACTCCCAGTGTCCCCCATTCGTACCTGCACTGGTTGATCTGCAAGCCATGTAAAAATGTTGCTGGTTGGAACCACTGTATCAGGTCCTAACAAAAACAAGCAGAACAACTGTCTCAATGTAATCTTACTGCATTTGTCGGTTTGAATTAATAAAGAAAAAGATTATTATTATTATGAAATTTAAAATGGAATTTAAACATGAAATTTAAACACACAAATTGTAAAGACTGGTGCCAGACATTTAGCCATTTATTTATTTATTTTCCTTTAGTTTCTAGCACATATTCTACAAGAATATGGCATTAACAGACTGCTTATGCAAGTGAATTCTAAAGACTCAACCTAAGTGGACACAAATTTATCAGCTTAATCAATCTGGAACAAAGACCTATGTGATTTGGCCTCTCACCGCTCAAAGGGTGACACCCTGCCACGAATAAAATAACCCAAAACTGGTCAGAGAAGCAAAACGATCATTTTAACACTTTAACAACAAAAGTGTAATAAAAGTGAATGGGAACCAATGCAGCTTGTTGTTAAAGTGTTAATCAGACTATTGTATTAGTCAGAGGTTAAAGTGTAATGGGAACAGTGGGAACGTTCCCACTGCTTTCGAAATTCTTTGCTTGCGTTCCCACTGCTCACGCGTGCGTTCCAATGAAACTCTTCTTTGGCGTTCCCACTGCTCACCCAAACCACTTTAACCACTGGTATTAGTCACAAGCTCACACACAGCTCGATAACACAGCTGTCTGTGGCTTGTGAAGCGATGGGGTTGGGGGTATTGCATTGCAATCCTCAGTTATCAGTCAGTGAAGCACTGACAATAGAATTTCTTTAGTCTCTAGTAATCAACAGAAATTACTGTGTTACAATACTGGTGAACTGAAAGACATAGTGGCCTCATTGGTAGGGAGACTGTTTAATACTTTCCAGGTTATTGTTGACATAGGTCGACATTACACGTTGAAGGTTTAATGTCAACGAGAGGACACCTGGGGTACAGAGCTGCAATCAATGCTAAACACCAACAGAAGTCGCCCAAAGAATACAGTTTGGTTTTATGTGCAAGACGACACCACAGAACACCCAATGACATCTATTGCAACTGAAGCCGGATGCTCTGAAATAAAGGATGATCTAAAACAAAGCGTAGCGACGATTCAGTTTTAGTGATAACACGGTGACATCAGTATGGCAGGATGTAAAAGAGTAACATGTCTCTTGATTACTAAACAGGCCTAGTGAACATAATAGCGATATGTTACGCAATTTTTATCACTGTGACCTAAGACCTTGATTTAGGCATTTGGCCTAGGTGGTGGATGGCATACACATGAGTCCATGACAGTATTGGTAAGAATGCAAGGTAACAGGTCTTAAAAGGCCAAACAGGGTCCCATGCGGGACCCCTGCACCCGGACCAATGAAAAGCTAGCTATGCTCCTGGTTAGAACGGACCAGAGTACCAGCTCCATGTGCTGACAGTGACTCAAATCTTGCCGATGCCTTGTTTATTGGCCTATTTGACAAGGCATAAAATTTCCATTGGTCCATTGTCCCAAAAAGGCTGCCATACACCTAAACAGCCATGGATGAATCAGGCTTATTAAAATCATGTAGAAAGAAGTCGAAAATATATTTAAAATATATTAAAGACCCCAACTGGGAGAAATAAAACTAAATTCATAACTCATCGAAATAAATTTAAGCAGGTATGAATTAAGGCTGAACAAAATTATTACATGCTGAGTTTTCAAGCTATAAGAATAATCTTAGAAAAACCTGGCTCATTAGTTGATCAATAGTAAAACCTGGCAGCATTGGTACCAATATTGATTGTATGAATATAAATAGTATTATGGTCAGTGATACTGGAACAATGGCTGACAAATTTAATGATTATTTTAGAGACACTGCTCAAACCCTTGCATCAAAAATTCCAAATAGTAAAAAAAATTTCAAAAGTATCTGAAATCATCATCTAATTCTTTCATTATATGTCCAACCTGCCCTGAGAAGATTGTCAATTTGAGTCACTCATTTAATTTTACGCATAACTCAGGTCCTGATATTTATCCATGCATAGCCAATCCTAACTTAGGCTATCTAGCTGCTCCCTTGCCTGAAATCATTAACTGCTCCTTATCTACCGGAATCATACCATCAGCTTTAAAAATTGTGCTATCAGATCTATTGCTTAACCAGCTTACTAGAATTTACAAACAGACTGACAAAGCCTGAAGAAAAGCCAATCCTTTAAAGGTATCGGCCCAAAAATGTTTCTTACCTTGATTTGCAGCAGGATCCTGTTCAACTGGCAAACGATTAGGTGGCAAAGGGCCATTACTTGGAATACAGTTGGAAGAACTCTTTTTCCCTGTGATGATGTTTCTACCATAAACTCCATCTCCTTCAGAATGCTCACTATTGGGTGTCGAATTCCCTGACTCCACTAAAACACTAAAACAAATTGTCATTTCATCAGTTCTAACTGTGGCTAAAACACCCACACAAACAGGGGCAGATCCAAAATAGTATTAAATTAAGACACAAAATAGTATTAAGTACTGAGGCGGGAAGGCAGTGGTAAAGGAACAGAGTGAGAAACAATGGAGCAAAAAGCACATTAAAGTTTTGAAACTGTAACTACAGATGTAAGGTTTTGCATCTCCAATATCTCTAATATCTGGAGGCCAGGGTAACATTCTCTGCATTCTTATAGGCGCTTGAGCCTGAACACGACAGATTGTAGTCCTTATCATGGGGCCAGCGCTTCACAGAACGCAATCTTCATCTAACCAGCTCAGACCAGTCCACTGCTTGCTATTCATATTGAACAAACACACAAACTGCATGCTAATGGAGCTCAGTCATATTGACTTATACACAAGAACTTCATTCTGATTCTAACAGGCTAGCATACTAAGTATGGTAGCTGTAATACATGGTGAATGTACCATACTAACAATGAAGTCCATCATCCTTCTAGTCATGTTAGTCTCTGCTGTACGTGAACTTATTTCTAGAGGAGAGTGATGTGTTCCAGCCCACAATATAATTGTACACAGCACAAAACAAAACCACATAGACACAATTAAGCACTTTCTGCTAATGAAAACAAATGAGAAGAGCCCAGCAGTGGATGGTTCTGAGAACGGAGCCAGTCGTACGCCACAAGTGGCAGTTCATAAATTCCCTTCACAATCCACATGGACATAGCACATTCAACAGCACCTCTTCTAAATGACTGGCTTTGAAAAAATATTTGGAAAGCATTCCGTATGTGTTTGTAAACATACCTAAACTGCTCTAGTGTTTGTAAATATGTAATCTATAAAACAGAGGCAAAGAAGACTGAAAACTGACTGCAAGTTTAAACATAGAAGAGACCTTACCCACTGTCTCCATTTGGGCTGGGGTAGTCCTTGGAAGATGATCTGTAATCTTTTAACATAGCAATGTTCAAATCTTTGTTTTCCGGAAAAGAAGATGACAATGTAGTCATGATAAGTCACCCTTTGAATTGAAAAGCAAGGTCAATTCGTTCCTCTTTCAGCTTAGGCACCCTAATAATATATAACAACAAACACAATGACCAAAATACCTTAAAATACTTTAGAAATAAACAGTGCACTGCTGTCTGAAAGCAGCCTCCTGCAGGATGAAGTTAGCATTCAGCAAAGTTAGACAGAATAGGTCCACATGTAAAATCCAAGTATTCAGAAACCATTTCTGAAACGAAGCCTATTCAAAACTGGTTTAGGGCATAGGCAACAAACGGTATCCATGACCTGGCAAACGAACACAGCAGACAGATGGGCAGAAACAAACTTCAAATGATCTTCAATTAATCTACATTTCTGTAATTGGTAAAATTGGCATTGTATTTATATATAACACCCATATATAACACTTGCATATAAAAACAATTCAGCAGCATTCCGCTCTAACTGAAGGTCATTAATATTTTTAAGTAACCCTTATAAATCAGATTCATGAATTACTTCCTTCAGGGTCATCAGATAAAACCATCCCTATAAAGTTACACAGTTAAGCAGAGAGGGGACTTTCCCAGCATCAGCCCATTGACTGTTCATAGGCTCACATCACCTCATGTAACACAGCCATTCAAAGTCCTCCTGCACTACACAAACACAAAGGACTTTTAAATACTTAAAAACCATTGTCAACCCATACTGTCTCACTGGAAACAGGTAAAAGGCCATAAGATTAAAAATAGGTTATTTACATTTAAAAGATCCCAGGTGATGAAAGACTGTACCAATGTTATATTCATATGCACATAGGCAGACATACAGATGGTCAGTTATTGGAAGCCTTTGTGAAGTTCTCTTAAGGTACTATATAAATAAATAATTTCTTTGGACAAGCACATACACAAACACAAGTATAAGTATATACACATATATTTATACATATATATGTGTATATACAGCACCCCACAATAATGTTAACATACCAAGACCTCATAAACCAATGCGATCAGTCTATACACAATACATACATATATACAAATATATATCATCATCATCATCACCATCATCATCATCATCAGTTCCTGATGGTGGCGATGGGTATAAATAAATGATCTCCATTGTCCTCGGTCATTTGTCAAGTCTACTGCCCCCCAGTGTTAGTCCAAATGATGTTTTGTCCTCATTTATATTATCATCCAGCTTAGTCTTGGTCTGTCTTAAAGATATATAATAAAAATAATTGCTTTGGATATGCACATACATATATACATATATAATATATATGTACATAAACATACATATATACAAATATATATATACAAATAATTGCATATTGTCCAGGGAATCATAAATTCATCAAACAGCATCTGTTGCCACCCTTTACTGTCCACCTGCTGCCTTGCCTTCGTACCAGTGCTTCTTACCAGTACACTTGCTTAACAACCAATTACAGCTTCAGATCAAAATATCAACTCACTCATGAATAATAATTACAGACAGTGGCTCTGGTTATCATGCAATTCTTCTCAAATGTTTCTTCCAAAATACATCACGCTGTTTACGTAGATTATAGATTTATACGTATCAAGACTCTACCAGGAACCTTGAGAAGTTAAACGCCATCATCGAGCTCCTGCAGACTCCGACGACTTTCGAGGCTCTCGCGACTTCAATTTCATCTAAACATGGACCTACTATTTTACTTGCCATCTACCGTCCAGGATCTACTTCGCCATCTTCTCTGTTCTTCAGCGAGTTTGCTACTCTGCTAGAGCAGTTCGTCATCTTCAACGCGCAGCTCATCCTCGCTGGAGATTTAAACCTACATCTGGAGGATCCAAGTCTTCCAGAATCCATTGAATATGCGACGATCATGGAACAATTTGGCCTGACTCAACATGTCGCTGAGCCTACCCACATCTTAGGTGGGTGGCTTGATGTCATTGTCACCAGGGACGACTGTGAGGTGACCGACGTCAACGTTCACCCCCCAATTCTATCTGACCACGGTCTCGTGATGGCCTCCATACCGTTCATCTGCGAGCCCTCGCTCCTCATCACTAGACGGATTCGTCTTTGGAAAAAGCTGGATCGAGCTGCCTTCCGAGCAGCCCTCCAAGCTAAACCTCTCTTCAGTGACGTCGAGGCTTCCTCTTCACTGACAGCCTCAGAACTGTTCTCCTCATATGAGACGGTGATGTCTGAGCTTTTGGATTCATTCCTGCCACAGTGTACAGTTCAGACTCGAAATCATCCACTCTCGCCGTGGTTCAATGCGGAGTGCAGATCGCTTCGACGGCAGGCTCGGCGCCTTGAGCGTGTCTACAGGAGAACGCGATTGTCTTCAGACCGGGCAGCATGGGTCCAATTTGTCCGGAAAATGCACTCTGCTTACCGGGACAGAGAGCGAGTCTACTGGGAGACAATAATCACAAACCAGTCCAGAGAACCTAAGAAGCTCTGGACCACGTTCAATGGCCTCCTTGGCCGTTGCTCTTCGAACCGTCAGACGCAGGCTTCTCCGTCTTTTACTGCTGAAGCATTCTTGGAACATTTGACTAAAAAAATTGCGTCTATCCGAACTGCTACTTCCGCTTCTCCTCTGCCAGATTTCTCCACTACTGATGCTCGGCTAGCCGACCTCAAGGATATAACTAGTCTAGAGCTACGATGTCTCATCCTAGCCGCAGCACCAAAGACTTGTGAGCTGGACCCGGTGCCTACGTTCCTTGTCCAGGAACTTGTCGACGACCTCCTGCCGTTCCTCACCCTGCTCTGCAATCGGTCGATCCAGGAGGCCCATCTACCTACTTCTCAGAAGCGGTCAATTCTCCTCCATGAAGGAGACGGGCTGGGAGCGCCTCTGAGTAGGTCTCTTGAAGAAGCGCTATATAAATGTCCAGAATGAATGAATGAATGAATGAATCCAGTGCAATCAGTAAATTTCCGTCTGCAAGGCTCCTAATAGAAAATGCATTAGAAAATGTTGGTGCTTTCCATTGTATTTGCTCTAAACCAGTGATATTTCAGTTAACTGAAATAGAAACTGAAACGAAAATTATGAATTTCCCTTTAACCATAGTTCGAGAATTCGTGACTTTCGGTTTTAAAATTCGTAAAAATTCACGAATTTTTGGTCTATTTTAAAATTCGTAAAAATTCATAAAAATTCGTTGGACCATTCATTGTTGGGCCGTTTTTACAGTGACAGTGGTGTTTTTCAAAAACAGTGTAAGCGACAACAACAAATGTGATGACGTCATGATTTGTTGTGTTAAGCTTCTGCTTAGAATTTAATGTAAAATTTAATATAAAAAAACTTATTATGTAACGAGTTAATGTAGTTAAAATTTAATTTCTTAAAGATGAAAGAACATGGACCGGAGTGGAAGTATGTAGTAATTTTGGAGGAGAAGGAAATGGTAATCCAAAAACAGTGTTGTTTTTGTAACAAGGAATTTGTTGGTTGCTCTACCCGAATTCGGGAGCATTTGCATGGTGAAAATACAGAAACCAGAGTCGAGTGGGAGCAGTGGGCTGTTGCTGACCCAGAATCAGAGGATGATGAAGTAGAAGACACAGCTCGGTGAACGTTGCCAACCCGTTTTAACCATGTTTGGTTGCAAGCTGTGTTAGTGACTCACTGGTCACACTGGAGCTGGGGCACTGGTGGTTTTTCATTCTGCTGACTGACACTCACAGTCACACACCGGCCCCAACTATGATAAAAATCGAAATTCAAGACTCCAAGTATACATCGGTAACTGAATATCAGTACTATTCTGTTGCTAGTCAGCTATCTTTTACAGCTGATTGATTGCCTATGACAGTGACATTTACTTGCTTAAAAAGTTGAAAAGTAAACAAATAATAAAATTCGTTGTCATGGCAAAGAATTCTATTATTGAATCATTTCACGAATTTTAATGAATTTTAAAACTGCAGTTGATGGCCTACACCGAACCTGTTTCAGCTATGTCAGCATCACAAGACCAGCCCCGGCCAATATTAGAGGTCTGCCAGAAACCCAAGGGCATTTGCAGCCACTGTCATGCCATCAGACAAGTTCACTGGGGCAATAGTTTGGTCCATAAACACAGCCCTCGAGACAATCCAAGTCTAGGCTATTTATAGCCACCACTTTCAGTCCTTGCGTCATAGACACCAGTGGGGGAGGATGAGATTGCTGCTCCGGCTCAGATCCCGCACATACAGGATGGGGTTCCACCAGGTTAGGATTGCCCTTCTGGGGCCATCTATACTAGCACAATTTCCCTTGACACATCCCAACCCTTCGTGCCAGCTAACAAAACACAGACCTAAGGCAGTTCACCCTTCATTGTGCTATTGTGTTAATATATAGTATTAATCGATCGCATTCTACTAGATCCCATAAATCCAGAAACTTGGCATACTCTGTTGTTCATTTTGGTTATCTCAACTAGAGGAGGCAGGCATCACAACACTACTTCTGTAATCAAGAAAACGTATAAAAATTTTCACTTCTGAAATTACCTCCAATGACCAGTTCTAGTCACCCGTTGGGTTTGTAAAATGCAATGCTTTTGCACTGAACCAGGTATTGAAAAACTTTTCAACACTGCAGCTCACAGTTGGCACTCTGGGTGAATGAGTAGCTGCAGTACATGCAACTTGACGATTCCTCACTAACCTGCCATGGACTGATCTTCCATATATAATTTATTTAAAATATTAAACTGTCAAGTAATACTGAAAATGAAAGCCTAATGGCAATGTCTATTAATGACTGAAAAAATGTTTTAAAACTGACACATTTATTGAATCTAATCTGGAAACTTTAAGTGCTGTCCAAAAGTGTCCATATCTAAGTTTTATTATTTTTCTGTGGAGTCAGCAAAAACCCTGAAAGTCATAATCATTTGTTTGGGCATGTTAAGGCGATATTATGCTTGAGGACCATGTATTCATAAAATGCAATGCTTGTTTCAAGGATCAAGCAAAGGAACTAGTGTGTGAGTAGTTATTTATTTTTAATTCTTCTCCTCATGGGATGTCATTTTGAAGAGTCTTTAACCTCATGTTCTCGTTTTCTGTCTTGGTCGAAATCTGGACTTCCCACTACCTTGATTTTGCCTTGGTCTCGAAGTTTTAGGTCTTGCATACAGCACTGGTTACTACTACCTATTGCGATAATTTAAAAATTATATCTTTGTCCAGTACCTTTACTTCGCCAATAACATATCATTTAAACAAGGGATAATGTAAGATACAATGAGCTTTAAAAACGGCTTATCTACGTGTAATTCACAAAGCGAATATGTCAGTTAAGAACTGCCAAGTTCTTCGTTTTCTTAGTTTTTACGGAATTTATTTGATTAGATGGTTTAACTTGCCAAGTCAAACAAGTGCGTCAGAAAGTAGCACGTTGCAACGCTGTTTATATAGCCCAATCATAACGCAAAAAAGAAAGTACCTGAGTAGTGGTTCGTTGCGCGATGGCTTCCAGATAGCCGATACTTTCAAATCCTTCGAACCAAGTTTACTCCAGAGAACAAAAGATCTGATTTATTCCTCCTTTGGCCTATATAATCCAAATAGACAACGTTTCACTTCATCCTATTTACCCTTGCAATCAGTATTAGTTGCAAAGGCAGTAAACTCCTACGCACAATACGATGACGTCATCAGAACTTGTGCATTACCATGGCATCATTTGGTGAGTGAGCGAGTGACTGAAAGCTAGGCGTATCTAGGCTATAGCCAAATACACATTGTATTATGTTATTATTTTGAAAACGAAACATTTAACATCGCAGAAATTTCGAAAGAATCGATGTGGGATTCACGCTTTGGATGATTTTACTACTACCTACATAGGCCAATGGCTGCTATAGGTAGCTTTTGGACTTTTCTTGATCCAGCGACAGTAACATTTTTACATCAACTAGCTAGCCTTCATGTCTATTTTGTAAATTGCGAGCGTTTTTATTGCATTATTAAACGACTAGGCCTATACTTAGTTAAATTAAGATAACAGAAGTCATTAGGCAAGGCAACTATACTCGTAGGCCTAATCGTAGGCCTAATCTCTAGAATCATCAGCGCACAATTAATATAGACTAAATCACCAGAATCAGCCAATTACAACCGCTCAGTCAAAACACAATCGGTAGACACATCATGAGGTCGACATCAGGTTCAATTCCTCGTGATCAAAATGTCAGGCAGATAGATAAAGTCAGACAGCTCTGGTGAGTGGCGAGTGATGCTTAGAAAGAGAGAATTATGAGCATCGATCACTTCCTCAACTTAATTCACTCTTATCTCCTAAATTATCTCACTCGATCCGATCGAGTGAGATAATTTGATCGAGTTGATCGGTTCTTAGCATCACTGATCATTACTTAATCATCACTGATCTCAAAGTTAGGCCTAAGCCTTTTCTCGATCTTCTCCAATCTCTCATTCTGCGACAAGTGCATCGGGTCCACTGACAGGCCTTCATACAAGAATCATCGACTTCAAACTGGTTCTAAATCAACAAACGAGGTCTCTACTCTCGACGACCTCCAGGCTCCTCGACAAACATAATAATCTTCGTTTAATATCTTCAAACTGACAATTACGCAAAATACGCAGTATGATTACAAATCAGCATGAACGGATGATCACAAGTTATTACAGGAGTCGAATTTAATTGTATACGGCAGCCTTGCAAGACGCCCATCACGTCCTACACCTCATTTTCAGAAACGCGCCATCTCGCGAATGATAGGCTGAGTGGACCTTGAGAGGGTTACGGGAGGCGATCCCGCTACCTACTGCACTTCACGCCAGTTATGCTACCGCCGCATTACCAAACAAAAAGCATATTCTGGACCGCTTGTTTGGTTTGGAAAGCGTCCATAATCGAAAACAATGAATTACAATAATCTAGTTTGAAGTGTAGGCCTAGCCTACGTATGGATAGTACGATCATTATGAAGAATATAGGCTCTAGCCTATAGGCCTACACGGATAACCTATGGTTACACATGTATTCATACAAAGACAATGCATGGATATAGTTACAATTGTTTTAAAACAAAGAGAAGACGCACATATACACCGTGTCTCAAAATAAACTGTGCAAAATTGTTTCTGTAAGAACTTCGTCAAATTTCCACCAATTTTAATAATTTTTGGTAGGTAGATGGCAAAATAGCTTAAATGTTATGCTATACATAAATTTTCCACCTCACCTGACTCATGTCACCGCACTACCGTGTTAAACACAGATGTACCAATTTCTTATATAACGCTTAAATTTTATTACATGCAACAAACAAATATATATATATATATATATATATATATATATATATATATAAGCCCGGGATTCAGTGCGTCTGTCTTGACAACGTCATTCAAGCGATCGTTACGCCTTAAGTGCAGTTTCATATCGATATCTGATCAGTCAAGAGTAACTGCATAAACGTTTGGATTCATTCTTTTCTCTCCCCTTTCTTCCCTCCCTCCTCCCTTCTCTCCCGTTGAGGACGCTTTGCCACTGGAGACGCTTCTTCCTGACTACCTATACGCGGTCGTCTTCTCCTTTCTGGCCCTACCCACTGCAGCTGCAGCAACAGCAGACCATTCAACGTGCGCATCAAGAAATGGCCCAGTATACTATAGCATGTATTCGTGTAACGACAAGAGACGATGAAAGTGTTGCCTGAACTGTGGACCGCTGCTTTAGATCTACGAGTATCCATGGACGGTCGCTTTCGTGAGCTACAGGTTGCCAGTGAGTTAGGCCTACTATTTAATTTACGATATCGGTGGGCCAATATTACAGCTTCTCTTGCCTATCTGACCTGCAGAACCTGCTATCTTAAGGACTAAATCAGAGAATCTGTTAGCTCTAAGGCCATAGCAATAGTTTGCTGATCTACGGCGTAAGTCTGGCAATAAAGCAGCATAAATTACCAATGAAAGGCACATGATGTATCAACTTCTCAAATGAACAAAAGCAGCCAAGAAACTTAAAGGAATGAAAAACAAGACTTCAACGGCTCTGCCATCGAAAGACGGTGCTACAGGTGGCAAGACACGACTGACGGAAGCAGCAACATTTGAAATACCGGCGATCCAAGTGGTACCAGCAGAAAGCGGAAGCGAAAGGAGTCTTGTACTTTCGAACAACAATACCTCGGCAACTACACTTGCAGATAAATTGGAGCAGGCAGTACAAGACTCGATCTATTTAATGGCAGCAATGGCAATCCGCAGTCAAGACGCTGAAATGAAGACTCTTGCGTCCCCTCCCACTGTTCTGTATCCTTTGGTTCCTGCTGCTTCTGCGACTGAGACAAACTTGAATGAGATGCGAAGAGACCAGAATGCGACACCTCTGCAACGCGAGGAGGAGAACAGTAAGGCGGGTGCAAGAATTGCAGGAAGAAATGGATCGTCGACTGAGGAAAGTCGTATTCGAAGATTCCTTTCGATGATAAACATCAAGGTCACCTTGAAGCGGGTCAGTCGTGCTCTCTCTTCTCACGTAGGTCTTTCTGCGATCGTCATCCTGTACTGCATCGCTGGAGGATTCGTTTTCCAGGTGAACCTGTGCGTCTTGTAGCTTACTTAGTAGGATATACATTAACATAAACGTGTATCCATAGCTCAGTTGATTCAAACTCATCGTTAACATACATGTATGGCACGAAGGCAGATATGTTCACCTGGTGTATGAATTACTTAAACGTGTAACGTAATGTAGGCCTAAATCTCCAAATTTCTCGGCGCCACAGAAAAACCACGTCAGAGAGACCATGTTATGCACCGGCACTACATCAAATCAAGTCCGAAATAGCCAAGTTGTTTTGCCGGTTCCAGTGCCAGGTCAAAATCCGGGAAGGTCAAGCCGAGGAGACAGCACGAACGAGAGAGCGTCCAGAAAAAGGCTAACCAGTGCGATCCCGAGAAACAGCAGCTCCCTTCACTGTCTGGCCGGTGATGGCTTCACTGATCTGATAGAGTGTATAAGGACCCGCTCTGCTGTTAGATCGTGAGACGGTCTCAGTTGTGATAGCACGAGGTTAAGAGGCTGAACATAGCTAGGAGAAAGACCCAGAAATCGTGAGAAATAAAGAAATTACAAGGCTGTGCTAAAACACGAGGAACGTTACGAAAGATAACCACATCGATGTTGTTCGAGAAACCAGTCTGTCACATCTCTGGTAAGCTATTTGACAACGCTATTTACACGTATTGATATCCGACAATGTAAGTGCTATCTTGGTGGCTACTTGGTGGCAGGTCACAGTTGCTCCCGGAGAATTACCCGCAAATCTAAAAACGAGGGAAAGTACCCTCACATCTCAACTCACGTTGGCTACCTAAACAAGGTCACAGTTGCTCCCGAGGAATTACCGGCATTCTGAAAACTGAGAAAATTGTCCGCAAATCTTAGTTCGGGGAATGACCCGAAATATCCGACAGGTGGTTTGTTCCGGTGTGTGGAATACAGGAATATTCCCGCAGTTGGAAGTCTAGTGTGAAGAAAAGGGGCAACGCTATGGAGATTTATACCCCCACTAGAGCCGGTAATGGAATTGAGTCTAAGTATACTCAGAAACGAAGTCTAAGAGTCTATGCGCTCCGAGGAAAAGACCCAACCGTAACGTTCGATTCAGGGACTGGCTTATGGGAAACTGCTTGCGGGGTAAGGGCCCATCCTGCTACTGGTCGCGGGTCACACTGATCCCAGATAGCGAGAAGAGGTTGTGTGAACCGAGGAGGGTATGTCCACATTTTCCAGGCAAAATTCAGATGGCGGAAATATACGAGGAGATACAGCGGGTCAGAGCCCGAGGATCATAAGGGAAGTTAAATCAGACCAAGACAGTAACCAATGCGTCCAAGTCCGGACTGGGTACCCAGGTAGACCCCGTAGGAGTCAGCAAGATTGCTACCGACTGCATATTATGCTCGGAGAACTGACTGAAATGCGATGTTTGGCCCTTCGTGCGTATACGTCGGGGTGAAGGTATACATATGTAGATAGTGAAGGTTACAGAGAGAGGACATTGACTTTCAAAGTATCGTAGAGACCTCTACCGGCATCTTCCAAAATAGAGTTCATCTCTGTGTTGGTCGACAATTGTCAACAGAGAGGACGGGTGAAGACAAAGAAAGAGGGAACAACTGTTGCTGGTAAAGGAACGAACCCTGCTCTGAGTAAGGCCATCCTCAGGACGTCACCCACCCGGCGACTGTGGAAGGAACAGAGTCTGACCCTAAGACAGAGCTTTATAGTGTAGCTTCTCCTGAGGAAGCAGCCCATCCAGACGTTTTCTTGGTAAGAACGGTCACTTCGGGCAGAAATAGTAGGACACAGCCATTTTACATTGAACGTAGAAAAGGCAGTGACTTAGATGACTCCTGCAG
Organism: Allolobophora icterica; assembly: GCA_963556255.1. NCBI lineage: Eukaryota > Metazoa > Annelida > Clitellata > Crassiclitellata > Lumbricidae > Allolobophora > Allolobophora icterica. The sequence goes on along the minus strand of OY744602.1, from coordinate 75,628,920 downwards.
GTGTAAAACGGGGTTGGAGTCAATCCCGTTCCGTGAAGAATTTTAACGGCCGGGCGAAGATCGCAACACTATAGGATGGAAGTCGCTGAAGAATACAGGCTCAAAACTAAATTTAATATACATTAGTTTTTTCACGGCATAATTAATAGTGCGAGGACGGTACCTCGATCCAAACATATGTGGTACCCCCGGGTTACTCGCACCCCAAAAATTACGTCTATAGCGCCTGTGCTCACCAGAGTTTTTACCCTTCCTATGTGACAAGAATGAATTGGCGAACATCTGTCGATTTCAATAGTTCACACCATAGACACTTTATAACGAAATCGGGTTCAATTGCTCGTCCTAAGATCAAAGGCCGCGAGGAGGTGTATATTCTGCCTACTTGATTATTCGTTTGTGGATGTTGGCCATTTGTGAGTGTTTGACAGTAACTGTTTCTACGATGATTCCAAGTCAACGTTTGACGAACTGTTCTTGCGCTTGCGTTGGATTTGTGCGGTTCATGAACAAACTTGTCTTATCTCAATTCTAATAATAACGCGCAGCCTTGTGGCTAAGGACATTATGTTCTTGATGTCTTGATCTGAAATTCCTACATGGGGTAACAATTGTTCTGCGACAGCATCTGGAGTCGACGAACGAGAAGCAGGAGTGCGTCAAGAGTGCAGAACAGTACGGTCCGATTGAAAATGAGACGATGAATTTCCTCCTCAGCATCGCCATCAATTATGGAACGGAAGACAAGAGTCAGGCGCTCGTCGAGTTCCGGCGCCATCTGGAGACCTTCCGCGACGACGTACTTGCCCTGAAGTATGGCGGAAAGAACTGTTCTATGATGGACGTCCCAGGAGGTCCCGGATATTCCTGGTCCTTCGCCGGAGCTCTGCTCTTCTCCGTCACTTCTATCACGACTATAGGTATGTGTCTTTTGTCCTTATGACGTCTGCCGATATATATATATATATATATATATATATTAGTGTGGTCCAAAAAAATAAAGTTCAAGCTAGAAACCAGGCCACCCTCTCAGTTTTTTACACCTGTCAATAGTATTATTGAGACAAAATTTCTACTTCTTATTCCAACTGGAAGATGGTGCTCAATGACAAATAAATATTACCATATAGTAGTATTTGCTGTAAATCTCGATGCCGTATAACTTGGTCAACATTTATCATGGAGATGAGCTTGAAATAGTTTATGTTGTGTCATCAGACTTACTTACTTACTGGTACTTGAAACAAAAATGTGTACAGTTCTTGTTGAAGGTCATGGTTCCTACTTCCTGTGTTTAGGGCTGACATGTTTTCAGAAGTGAATTTTTACATTACAATTGCTGCAGCGCTTGGCTGTGATCCTTCTGCCCTGCCACTTTCGCGTAACAGAGTGCGTAAGAAAGCCAGGATAGAGCATGCTGAAGCTGTAAGATCTGAATTTGTACCAGATTAGCCACTGGTACTACACTGGGTTGGGTAGACCCTGCCTAAGATCTGTGGAGCAGGAAATGTAGACCACCTGCCAGTGCTGATTTCAGGTGGTGGTGTGGATAAGCTCCTCTTTGTGCCCAAATAAGCCTTTGGGACAGAATACAATGAATTCATGGTCGTTCATATTCTTCAGAAGTTGTGAAAGCTCACAGTTGACAAGGTTCAAGCCTTGAGCTTTGATACAATGTCTTTCAACACTGGGCATTTCAACGGATTGTGTGTTCTGCTGGAAGACAAATAAGCTGAGAGCTCTTGTGGTTGGCCTGCCGTCATCATGTAATGGAATTGATTTTAGCCAAAGTATTCACATTGTGCTGCAGTCCACCTGTTCTCTATAAATTCCAATCTTCAAAATATTTAAAGCTGCTGGGAAGGTGTGACATGTGTCAACTTCCGAGGACTGGAAGTCATATCCGGCACTGCAGCCCCCCGTGAAACAGCGTCAGTTTTCTCAAGCAGTTTGCTGAAAGAAAGTCAGATTCAGAGATCAGAGACAACAGTACTACCAAGAGCTCATTGATCTGACAGTGGTTGTCCTTGGAAGTCAGTCTTCAATAATTCACTGGAGAGCCCTGGGCCAATTCACCATGCACATTGGATAGCCACGTTACTGTATGCAATCAAAATCTACATTTTTTGCGATCTATTCATGAAGAAACTCAGATTCATTGATTTTTTAAGTTTGGTGCCCTGTTTTACGCAAAGGCTTCGACAAAGACCCACTTGCTGCTGAAGCTCCAGAACAAGATCTGTTACTTTGGATTGGTCTAGGACAATATGAGTCTATTGACTGTTAGGTTAGCGTTGCTGCCAGAAAGGTCCTAGAAAACCACTTGTGGTACCTTTCACATGAGGCTGTAGGTCTGGCAATGTTCTCAGACCAACTTCCCGTAACAGATAAAATGAAGATTGTCGACAGAATGACTGCAAGACCAACTTCCTGTAAGAGATAAAATGAAGATTGTCGACAGAATGACTGCAAAGCCTGGTGAAAGGAAGTGAGAAGTGATGCTAAGGTATTGAAGGAGGGTTTTCTGGGTGATTTTACAACCCGGTGAGCACTGACTCTACTGTCACACCTGAAGATGAGTGATTTTTTACACTTCAACCAGAGAAATGGATCGAGAATAAGAATTATAAGGAAGGTAGATAGATAATTAATTCAGCAGTTGAGAGTGGTGAATGACCTGGCTGAGAGGGTGTGAAGCTGTTCGAGGAATTCTACTGCCTCATCACCAATGATGAAGAAGAAAATCACTTTCTTCTCCAAGTGCTCGAGGCAAATATGAAAGCTGTTCTCACTCACACAACAAACAAGGCTGCTGTTGACGCAGTGCTTGCAAAGCCTTGCAGTTTCTAGAGTCAAATTACTGTAGCAGGTGTTGAAATTATAAAACAAGAACAATTGACATTCGATTTTCATGGACTGGACGATGTTTTTGACATTTTTGGACATTTGCAATTCATTAAACCATCTGAAATTTTACAGTTCCATCTGTCTAACTGTTCTTGTATTACATATGTTGTCAAATTACAGTAATATCTGATCTCTCTTGAAATAAAATGCATTTGTATGCCAACACCCTCATTTCTGCAATTAATGTCTATTTATCGGTATATGACAAAGTAACATAGTCCGTGAGCATCGTCTTCCAATTGGAATTGGAAGCTGAAATTTTGTCTCAATTATACTATTGATAGGTGTAAAAAACTGAGAGGGTGGCCTGGTTTCTAGCTTGAACTTTATTTTTTACCATGTGTCTGTGGACCACCCTAATTATTATATATATATATATACACACCATTATACCCCCTGCATCGCTTAGAAATGCATATAACACACGACTTTGCCATTACATTGGCTTCTTATTCACTCCAGAGTTATTTTTCATCATCATCATCATCATCATCATCATCATCATCATCATCATCATCATCATCACCACCACTCAGTACTTACTATGGCGCTACTCAAACTATGCTCATGCATAACTTTCGAACGGAAAAAGATATTCAAAATTCCTTTGGGAACTTTAAATGAATGTTTTTTCCCTGTATACAATATGATCTTGGTTTCATAAAGTGACTCTTGCGCGACGAAGTGCGGCATCCACTGGCATGACGTCACAGTTGAAATAGCATCGGATCAATGGTTTCTCTTCAAGGATTGTTCTTAGACGGATGTTCTTATCGTCAAGTTATGATTTTTGGAATGGAGGAATTCAAAAACATATGTTGGACACCATTTGGCAATTATTTCTTACGGAACACGTGACGTGTCAGTCCCCATGGCGTCTACAGTGGCCATTTAAATCTCCACAGCCGTAAGTGTTAGAAAGATGATCTCGGTGTCCAGACTAGGAATTTCGACGACAAGTAATTCAACAACCAAGAAAGTCATGAAATAGACACCAAGAACACCATTCGATTCTTCAGCTGACTCTCCTAACGTCTTCTAATGCAGTGCATATTTTAAGGAATTTAGACTACTGGGACAAAATTTTGGAACTCGTCTCTGAAAAACTTTGATGACTTTTCTGGAAATTCATCTCCCCGAAAAAGTTGATGACCTTTTTTTAGGAAGTCATCTCCGAAAAACGTCATCTCCCGAAAACCGTTGATGACCTTTTTTTTACAAATTCACCTCCAGAAAAAGCTGATGACCTTTTTTTAGGAAGTCATCACCCGAAAAAGTCACCTCCCGAAAACAGTTGATGACCTTTTCTTAGGAATTCATCTCACAAAAAAGTTCATGACCTTTCTGCGAATTTACTACTGGGACAAATCTTTAAACTCTTCCAGCATTTTGTCCCATGGGCGGCGATCCCGGGGATCGAGGGGGACAAGACCCCCCACCTTTAAGAGTGGGGGGACACGCCATACATCGGACCCCCCCTCCCAAATTTTGAGGAAACCCCAAAAAAAGTCATCAAAATCACTAGCGAAAAAAAAATTTTGACCTCTTTTTTCACCAGATCAGTTCAAAACTCTTTTTTCACCAGATCAGTTCCAAAATGTCCCCCCCCACCTGTCAAACAAGATCGCCGCCACTGTTTTGTCCCACTACTTATACTTTAACCATACATTGCCTGGGACAAATCAGCCTAACTACTGGGACAAATCCTAACACTACTGGGACATTTGTCCCACTAGTTATACAGTTAAAATATGCCCTGCTCTAATGTGTTCGTCTCTGGGTTTTCATCGACGCACCGTCATGACTTCACGTAGCGACCACTTCCATCATCATCCCCGTTGTCCTCTGAGTTCCTCTCCGCGAAATAGGCTAATTTTTTGTTTGAATAGAGAAAGCATTAAGACTATGTTGGTAGTTCTGCAGATTCACTTTCCACTACGCCAATGTAATCTAACGATAAGCTAGCTAACGCTATGCATAAGAAAATAGCAAACCAGAAGCATTGGGGACGAATTTTATGTATAAATTTATAAAAAACATCGGTCGTTTGTAAGTGTTATAACGACGTCTTAGTATATAGGCTTATATGGCCTATTGGCTTATAGGCGCCTACCTATAAGACGATCCGTGCCTCATAACTTTAGAATTAAAGTCTTTTTACATTTAAGAGTCCATTTTAATTTTTATTGTAGGCCCTAGAAATAAAGTTAATTTCATCTCGTGTCTGCGAGAGGGCAATCCAATCCTATACCTAGTCTGGACGTTGAAATTATCCACGCCTTCAAGGATGAGATAGTTTATAGACTCGATCTATATACGTGCATAGATATAGCCTACAATATTATGCCTACCCTGTTATATACGTGGATGCGTCGCGTTCTAAAGGAAATCCATAAGCATGCAGCGCATATTTGTTGTCTCTCAAGAAAGCGACAATCGCCTCCAGGAACAGTGCAACATCTAAGTTTTTTGAAAGCCTCTGTATGCGGCTGGCAATGCACTACAGGAGGCCTGTGGATCTTAAATGTGCTCTGTCCACATCATTCTGTCAGATATTGAGCGGAGTAATACATTTTTAGGTGAGCACACAGATGAGTGCGTCATAAGCTATAGTGCATTTTTGGTCTCCATATTTTTTATTTATTTATTTAGTTATTTATTCCGGATATTTCTATTGCGCCTCTTCAAGTCAACTACTACTTCTACTCAGAGGCGCTCCCGACTACAGCATTGATACTGTGCCGGAGTTTTCACGCCGAAGCGCCACGAGCAATTGCGAGTGAAGGACTTGCCCAAGGTCCATACGCAGCGGCTAGAGTGGGATTCGAACCTGCAACCCTCCGGTCACAAGGCGCCGAACTTACCACTGAACCACCACGCCCCACTAAGCCACCACGCCCCACCATATTGATGTGATGTGATGTGATGTCCAATAAGCATTATATGCCTGCACTTGACTTGACATTATCGTACATACAAGAACACAGTTGATTACGTTAGGGTAAATAGGCTTCAGAAGAAGTATTATTATTAGTATTATTAATACGTAAATTTTTAACGCGCGAAGTCATACAGAAATGAGATTCTGAGGCACGATTGACCAGTTGATTAATTAATTTCTGGTTTGGCTAAACATCGTCAAGTTTCAGCAAAGAAAAAGTGCTGTGAAAGGCCACAGCATTAGGCCTATAATTATTTTTTTTGCCCCGGGGTATCAAGGATCCCCCAGGTTGATAAAAAAATTGTCCGGAGACATATGATAAAATAAAAAATTATTCCTTATTATTATTTTTGTTGTTGCTGTTGTTGTTGTTGTTGTTATTATTATTATTATTATTATTATTATTATTATTATTATTATTATTATTATTATTATTATTATTATTATTATTATTATTATTATTATTATTATTATTATTATTATTGTCGCGAACTACTACTTCCAGGGGACCGGACTTCTGTAAGGTGTTTCCGATAAGACAGCCGACGGCTCGTGTCGCGACTTCAGGATGCCTCACGACCGTACGTCGCTAATATCCGTTGAGTTCGACTTCAGCTTTTTGGCCAAAGATTTAAAATAAGAAAAGACTGTTTTCGCCGTAAATTAATACTCTTTATTTCACAACGACAGAGATTCTTCCTTGTTCGACACTGTACCTTAAATAATATATCAAACTAGCGCTTGAAAACTTGTAAAATCACGAAGAGCTACGTCAACGATCCAGACGAACATCCACAAGCGAGCGAGAGAGCGAACACACGAAGAACAGAACGAACAGAACCGACGAGAGCGCGCTTGCTCTTTACAAGGTCCTTATATATAGCGTTTTCAGGCGACCATTCCGACTACTGGCGAACATAGATCAAGCCAAGCGAACTGGCGAATTTTCGACACCTAGTAAATCTTATTAACATGCGCGGCTCAATCAAGAGAATGTCAGCCAATAGGCGAAACCTTAAGGCGAACAAATTTATCCGTCAGACCATCAAACACAGGCAAGTATACTGTCTAAAAGTTAGCCGGAAATGGCACGGCGAAATTATAAAGTTCAATACAACGTCCAATGTTCTGGCGAACACCCAAAAGTTCGCCACCGCCTTGGCGTACATACATAATTCTCAAGGCCCATTCCGGCCAACCAAACACCCAAAAGTTCGCCAACACAGGAAACCTATTTCCGTCACATTATTATTATTATTATTATTATTATTATTATTATTATTATCATTATTATCATCATCATCATCATCATCATCATCATCATCATCATCATCATCATCATCATCATCATCATCATCATCATCATCATCATCATCATCATCATCATCATCATCATCATCATCATCATCATCATCATCATCATCATCATCATCATCATCATCATCATCATCATCATCATCATCATCATTATTATTATTATTATTATCATTATTATTATTATTGTTATTTTTAATATTTGCCCAGCAGGTCTACATATGTGATCCCTTCACATTACAAAAATTATATATATGGATGACATTTTTTCTTGGATAGTGGAAAAGTGCTCTGTAGAGTTTTTCTGATACGCTTTATTGCAATCTTAAGACCCCAGAACGTCTTCGGCGCTATGTTCTCAGCCGGGGATGGGTCGGGAGCGCCCCTGAGTAGATTTTTTGAGGGGCGCTATATAAATTCTCGTAATGAATAAAGCAGTACGTTGCATTAAGCGCTGGATAGTCATAGATAAGTGCTGAAATAGAAATGTAGCTTCCATGTTTCTCCAGTTACGGTACCTGTTACGGATATATATATATATATATATATATATATATATATATATCTTCCACCGATTATTATAGGTTATGGGAACATAGCGCCGAAAACGTTCTGGGGTCGCTTGGTCTGCATCACGTATGCGATGCTCGGAATTCCGCTTATGTTGCTCTGTTTGACGAACATCGGAGGCGTCTTGGCAAAGTTCTTCAGGTTCGTCTACATCAGGGTCTGCTGCTGCCAGGGCCTCGGACACTCCACCTCCTCCAGCTCAGTCCACGGTCCGAGGAGACATTCAAACAGAGTACATGTTCTGCAGAATACAGCGGCACCAGGTAACTATACGACAGCGACAACAGCAAATGATCACAACTGGGACGATGACAAAAATATCGATAACAAAGGCGATGACGACGAAAAAGATAACAATGATGATGATGATGATAGTGATGACGACGACGATGATGATGATAATGATGATGGTAGTGATGATGATGACGATGAGGATGATGATGATGACGACGACGGCGACGATACGACGACGACGACGACGACAACGATGATGATGATAGTTTTAAAGGTACTGGTTTTGTATTGTTGTTCTGGAGTGCAAATGAGGGGAGCTGGAAAGCTGTTACAGTCTAAGTGAATATGATTTGATTACAGGAGGTCATAGCACGGTCACTGACTGCAGCAACGACGTCGTCAATGCCGACCATGTCGACGACGACGATGATGATTACGATGACGATGATGAAAAGATTGTTGGCGTTCCGATGACAGTGACGATGAGCATAATCGTCCTCTACATTCTGCTCGGCTGCCTGCTCTTTGGTCTCTGGGAGGGTTGGGACATGCTAACGGCTGCCTACTTCTCCTTCATCACCATCTCGACCATCGGCTTTGGCGACGTCGTGCCCGGCTCTGTCAACCTGGCGACGACCGAGGCGCAGTGGAAAATGGTGGGAACGGCCGTCTACATGCTCTTCGGAATGGCCATCATGTCCATGGCCTTCACCCTCATCCAGGACCAGATCGTCGAAAAACTCGAATGGATCGCACGCCGCATAACACTGTTCCAGCGCCGCATTGGCATCGCTGATGACGAAGACGATGAAGATGATGAGGAGAAACACCTGCAGCAGCAACAAGGAAGGATGCCGAAAGCATCGGCCATTCCGGTACAACCATTCCAAAAGGATAAGAAACCAGTTACCCATTCCAATATTAGTCAACCGAGTTCCAGCGCTGTCGTCATGAAACAGATTCCGCCGGCCTTCACTGGATTCTCAGCAGACCCCGCCGCCACCAATCACTTCCGATCAGGGACAAGCAGAGTTTGCCGGCCGATTACATTCGTTGGCGGCATGGCACTTCGTCACCCAGCGATTGGCCACACTGGCCCATCGGCCACCGGTGGCCGCTCGGTCGCACGGCCACCGAATCAACAGTGACAATGATAAATAGAAATGTTCAGTGGAGAGATTTACAAGAAACGAAGATCGAGTGAAGAAAACACAGACTTACATAGGCTTACATATATAGGTAATGACAAACACTAAAGCGCCCACATTCATTAAACGGAATCAGCCGTGTATTTCATTTTAAAAGTCACTAATACACGCGTACGTGAGCTATGAGAGAGGTGAGAAGTATTTTCACACTGTTTATAGGCCTAAGTGTAGAGAATCATAGTGTGCATTAATACGAAAATCCAGTAAATTATTATTATAGTGACACGCATATATAGGCCTAAAGCCTGTTATAAAGACTAAATTACTGATGAATCCAAATTTCGGCATAGCCGTAAAACAATTAAAACTTTTAATTTATGGGGAAATTTCTGTAGAAAGTGATAAAACCAATATATATGCCCGGCATATTTTGCTGTGTCGTACTAGTAAATTTATACAGCGCATGCGAGAGAAAAACTACTCTGCAACGGCAGGGTAACTTTTTACAGAGGGCATTCCTATTCCCACAAGCATAATATAGCCTATTATATAGGTGATCTTCCGGGTCAAGTTGGCAGGGCCGAAAAAAACAAGGCTTAGCTGATGCATGACGAATGAGTCAAGGCGATACTGGACGACTGAGTAGGCCTAATCGATCGAAGCCCTATAGTTAAAAGGACTCGTCAAAACAGATTTCTATCGCCGAGGTGCTAGCCCTTCCCACAAATTATTTAACAGAACTTGGACATACATATATTTACCGAACGAAGCAGATAGGCTACAACAGTTTTATAGAATAAAAACGTTAATCCTATGAAAAGACAATAGATCCATCCAAAGTATATTTCTCAAATTTCCCGAGGTGCAGTTGGACAGGCTGAAACATATTCTCGGGCAAGTATCGTCATCACACGTAAGCGGTCTGCCAGAAACTTCGTCTGCTGAAGTTGCTTCCGGACATGATCACTTGACACTTGGACATTACGTAAGTGGGGATAGATCGATCGACCGTCATCTGTGATGGAATACATATTTTCTGCAGCGATGGAGACTTGGCCTCAATATGATCAAACATGATGTTTCCAAGGCCGACAGAATTATCAAGCAATAAATGCATAGGCCCTATAATATATGACAAACACCGGACAATTATTGTTCGAGAGTCGTAGAGTGCGTGACGCACTCAGTCTTCGATCCGACAGCTGAGAGATGAATCCAGTCTACATCAACCATTGTCTCACCAAGAATATTCAAGGCGTCGGAAATCTCTTTCAAGGAGAAAGCTATTTCGGGAAAAGCGTATCGCAAGTTCATGGACACTATATACATGGTCAGGCAATTCAGCATAGGCCTATACGTGAACTGTATACACATTACCGACCAAGGAGCCACGTGTAGAATGATTCGATCGAGGACCTACCATAAAGATGATTAGCATTCATTGCACATGCATTTACTCCTAATTACGTTAAGGTATCCGATCTAAGAAGAAAACTGTCTGCAACTGATGATCCGTCTGACTTTTCATATTCACAGCGCTTTTATAATTATGCGCTCTATAACAGCCCACAAACACGTAGGCCTACGTCTCAGTCGTCCTACATATTTGTGGGCTGTTATTGAGCGCTGTACTTACAATCCGCTCACCGGATTGTAGGTACAGAATGAAAGACCGCTAAATGTATTTAATTTATTTGTCAACATTTTTATTCAAAAAGTGCTGTAGGCCTATATTCTATAATTCTATTCATCATAGTTGCCTATTTAGAAACTCTGCGACGCGAGTAATCCGTTTTGCAACGGGAGCTGATCGAAGGTACGTAAACCCATTGAGTCGAAATTCTAATGAGCACTTCTCGTAACTCGTAACAGTTTCTTAGCGAAAGGTATATATGTACAAATGTGCTTGAACGTGACGCAAAATATAAACAAAATTTCGTTTGTAATTGTTATTACTATCACTTTAAACTGTCAATTCAAACTTAAGTTTTTATAAATCTCTTGCGAAATCGGAAGAATCAGATGCGGTTGTTAGGCCTACATCGATGATCCTCGTCCGCTGTGGCTGCAGATAAAGCACCTAACATTCGCTGACGTACAGATCTTGGACGCGTGTTATTCGTCCTGTCTCGTCGGTTTGAAATCCACTTCTGAATCTGCCTCTTGGTGAGCCCACAGTCCCTGCTGAGGGGACACAAGTCCTGATCGGTTGGGTACGGATTTCTTATGTTGAACTTGTACCAGTCCCTCAAAATGGCGATAACCTTCGCAGAAAACAATCGTCGTCCATTAGAGTCGGTTCGACCCAGGTGAACATGATTTTGTATTCTGGGAGATTTATGAAACGACGAAGCTGACCTCAAGCCGTTGCTGGTATTCGAGTTTCCAATTGAAGAGCTGTAGCAAGTGTGATGTCCGGCAATGTTGGGTGAAAGGTTCGATGTTGCTTCCGGAATGCTGACGAAAAGCGGGCAGAATGGCGAAGGCCAATACGAAGCAAGTGGATGAGGTTGGCCGAATAGCGTGGACGACCATGTGGCAAATGATGGAATTGCAGAAGTGAAGGCGGATGGGGCGCTGGATGTTCCAGTCATCCCCAATCGTCGACTCATCTGCATCAGTCGTCTTCCATCCGCTGTGTCATCCGATTCCCACGGTCGGAAAATCACTGGAACATGTTGATGCTGATTCTGCTGCTGCTGCTGAGGTTGGTGTTGATCCTCTGCCATTACCTTTTAAAAAATTAAAAAGCATTTTAAATGCTACCAAGAGTTCACTGGAATCAAACGTACTGGCATGAAAACTCGTGTAAGCAACAAACTCTGGGTTAGATGTTTATCTACAGAAGTTTGAGGAAAATTTTATCCGCAAGCATTGCTAATATTTATACATGCAATCTTCACAAATTCTAAAGATACATTCGAATAACTTTAACATCAAACAGTTATGAGAACAGACAGAGCTAGGCGGTGATCTTGTTTTGACAAGTGGGGCAACACGGGACGCTTTGAACTGATCTGCGAAAAACATTTGTGGAGTGGCGATCCAGGGGGAGGGTCGAGGGGGACAAGACCCCCACCTTCAACAGTATACTGTTGTCCCCCCACATTTTGAAGAAACATCATAAAAGTTGTCCCCCACATTTCTTCAAAATGTGGGGGGACAACTGTATACTGTATCCCCCTCCACTGTTGAAGGTGGGGGCCTTGTCCCCCTCGACCCTCCCCCTGGATCGCCACTCATGAAAGCAGTCCGAATTAAAGAGCTAGCCGATAAATTTGAAAAACTTTCTATAGTTAAAGTAGGCTAAAGTTAGGCGAACATTGCACGGCAGATTGAAACTGATGAATAAATCTTACCGATTACGTTTCTTCCTGTTTTCGAAGTTAACTGAGAGGTTAAGATCTTTCTGTCTATCCCAGTTCTTCCTGTTGATGTTCCGAATACTCGCAATATGATATTTCTTATTTGTGAAGTTCTGTACAATTCGGCTGAAATTTCGGAGCATGCTCCACGACCGCGGCTTTTATATCGGCGATCATGCATCATTTCTTAGCCAGCGGCTGCTGTAAATTTCTCCAAAGAAAAAACACTTTCGTGTCACAGATTTTCTCAAAATGTCAGACAGGTCACTATGCACGAAAATCATCCCATTAAGCTATGGGACTTTGAGCAAACTAGCTCGTAGCAGCTACGAGCAGCCTTCGAACGGAATACTCGTGGGCGGCGGCTTTCGCACTGCGGCTGGCTTCCCTGCAGGTCAACCTCATGGACGCCGGTGTTTACCAACAGAATAATGTAAACAATCCCTAACGTGAAACGGATAATTATGGTGCGAAACTACTTAATTGGTTATATTGAATAGTATTTGCTTAGAGTGCCACATATTCAGCCTCAAGACAAGTTTCTAAATGATACGTAGAGTCATTTTGGCAGCGATTGGTTCGTGGCCTCAACCACGGGCTTCATATATACTTTTCTTCACAGATTAAAACAATAGGCAACAGTGCATACAGAAGGAACGTTTTCAATTCTCGCGGTACAGGAACCACTACAGACAAATACTTATACGCAATTGCAAACAATGGTTCTGGTGGTTCTTACTCCTTAGGCCCTATAATATTCGAGCCAACCGAGCCAAATCCAACACAGAACCACGCCTCTGGAACGATCTCCCTTTCTGAGTTCCGCAGATTCTCGGTTCTTCCATCATCACTGCATCCCGTCCTCCTCCTCCATCCTCCTCCTCCTCATGCTCCGCTATCTATCACCCCTCGGACTTTCCACTCAAAACTGGTCTCACCTTTTCAAGAACTCCTACACAGATTCATCCGATCCTCCGCCTTCCAATTCTTCTGGCCCTAAACGACTCCAGCCTCAACAGCTGCTCTGCCTCCTCTCGACCTGACCCCATGGAAACCGGACTTGAACTTCCTGTTGATTACTCTTTGGAAAACCCCCTCTGATTGGACGCAGCGCTCGTGAATAGGTTGGTGCCCTGCGCTTGGCCTTCAAGTGGCGCTTTAGAAGTTTGGAGACTACGATTACGATTCAAGTGGCTAATAGGTCAATATATATATATATATATACCAACACGCGTAGGCCTATATTCTATTAAATGCACTGGACCTCGCTTGTGGATTCAGCTCCCTCTATCTATCTGTAACCAAGTCAACATCGTCTGCTTTAAAAGGCATCTATACGCCTATTTCTGAAAGATGTATATCTTGACATTGCTTGACCGCCCTGTGTATTGATGCGGTCCCTTGCTCGGTTGCTCTCTGGTGCCCTTAAGGCATATAGTTAAGTTATTATAGTTAAGCCCTTTTTTCTCTCTTTTCCCCCCTAACTATGAACTTTTATTTCCTCTCTACTACACGCTTATACAGCTAACCTATGATTGGAATCCTTGTTCTTACGCCGCCTACATAATCTCACATTTCACATGGGGGGGGGGACTAGCGCGTTTTGTAACGCCATTAGGCTACCCTGTATAACCAGACAAACTATTACCCCTGTGCCTCATGTCAATTGTTCATTTCTTTAAAAATGGTTATTGAGTAATGATTAGAATAGAATAGACTAGTTTTGAAATGAGATAGGCTACAGCTGTTAGATTTCTGTTCATTATTTCACTTGCCATGATTGTTGTTGCTAGTTGTGTTCAGTGGCGTACGGAGCTTCAATGCCGCCCGGGGCGAGGGCCCAAAATGCCGCCCTTGGCCACTTAATTTTCTATATGCTATTTTTTCTAAGATTTTGCATGACGATCGTATTACATATACAATTTTATTTTATACAGTCTAAAGCCTTTCTGGACTTTTCACTTTTCACTGTATTTTAAATTATCCGTTTTACATGTAGCTATACATTTTCAAATTACTGAAATCTGTTTATCAGATAATAAAACATTTTATTACATAACTTACGACTGTCGCTGATTCGCTGTGATGTGTACAGTACAGTACTTTTACATCATGTTTTTACTAAACTCTGTTGATAGGATAAGTGGTCATTTCAAATGCAGTCAATTTCTGTCAAAACCAGACCAATTTTAACATTAATTTTAAAAAAGGACTAAACTAAGTGGTGAAAGGCTGTGGTGGTGATATTGATATTGTTTGTGATTTTATTCTAAGTCATTAATTCTTTTAGATACGTATACGTATGTAGGCCCTAGGCGTATATATAGGCCTATAATGATTACGAAGGGCGGCATAACTTACAGCGGCGTAGCTGGGATATTTTTCGACCGGGGACGAAGTATGAAATTGGTGCCCTCCCTGTTTTATTTATTTCACATTTTCAAAATACATCGAATGGCAATTTAAATTTTAATGAAGTAAATTTTAACAAAATACAAATAGTATAATTAAGGTGCTCTTAGTGCTCAATTGGGCGCCAAAATCATACCTGACAACTGGTTTGTAAGTAATTGGGGTATAACTGGATAGTTTTGGGGCGCCAAAATTAGATCTTATAAATGTATTTGGGATAAATAAGTTAAAATTGCATAAAAATTAAGAGTAAAGCTATTTATTTTAACCCTCATTTTGGCGACCTCCTTTGGCGCCCGGGGACATATGTACCCTTCTGCACCCATAGCTACGCCTCTGGCGGCATAACAAGAATATGCTTTAAAGTAGACTATGCTGCATGTAGTCCATTACATGTTACTCTGCTTACAGTTTCCTAGATAAATGCGATTCCACTTCCTTTTCTGCAATTCTGTTTAGTGTTTAACCGTTAACGTAGACCTGTGCGAGTGATGCCGCCCCTAACGATCAACGAAAGCCAAGACGATTTGACCAAAGTGACGGTTTATTTCTTTCCTTCTTTTTGTCTTTCTTTCCTACTTTTTCATTTGTTATCCAAAATTCGCTCTCTTTTATTTTTCTTCAACCCTATTTTGCCGCCCCTGCAAAAGTGCCGCCCGGGGCGACTCGCCCCCTCTGCCCCCCTTCGGTACGCCACTGGTTGTGTTGTGTCATGGTTGGACGAAACTATCTGTCTATCTAATTAACAGGCTTAACGGGTTTAAACGTGCTTTAGCTAATTTACTTCGACGTCGGCCAACGGGTTACGGGATAGAAAATTCTACATGTAGCGTATACGTACGAAATATTGCTTCATAATATATCTACTAGGACAGGCAATAACATATTTCAGGCACATTGGAAAACACATTTTCAGATTTTTTAAACCGTCTAAACCGTCTTAGGACGGGCAGTCATCTGGTTAACTATAGTTATAACGAAAATAACACTAGATCCTAACGAAAATTCATTGTTATTTTCGTTGTAAAAACTAAAAAGTGCAATATCGTCTAACGCGTCTGCCCCAATGAGATATAATATATAAGCACTATGGTCTGCCCCGGCGTCTGAAGCGTATTGTGAACGAGTGTTCAGTGTATGTGGGCGCTATGTAGTGGAAAACGACATCAGATGTCGGTGAATTTGTAGGGTCGTTTATTCATGAGCTGAATGCACCCATTCTTCAACGCATTTCAAAGCTCTAAGCGAATTGTGTAACGCGTCTTAATACGCACAGCTGCGTCTGTAGGCTATTTCGCTTAGCCTTATTGTAACTAAATACTAACGTAAATAAAAATCCAGTAGCTATAACTATAACTGAAACATAATACTAACTATAACTGTAACTATAACTAAAATGAAAAACCATTAACTATTACTGTAACTGCTTCAACGCAACTAAAATAAAATCTGTAAGGAGAATCACACTGGTATTTATAAGTTAGGCCTAACTAAGACAGCATTTAAACTGGATTCTGTGCCCTATTCTCATCTATTCTCAAATTCATATTATTCGCTGACGATACAAATGTATTTTTATCACACAGCTCTTTAGATTGTTTAACTGATATTGCTAATAGAGAGTTATCGGTAATAGCTGATTGGTTCCTGGCCAATAGACTTTCTCTTAATCTTGATAAGACTAATTTTATCCTATTTCATTCTATAAAAAAACCCCCCCATCTTCTGACATTACAGATCAATGGTATGCCCATAACCCAAGTCTGTTCATCTAAGTTCCTTGGGGTCATAATCGATAAACATCTCACCTGGAGGGACCACATTACAGCGATTTCAAAAAAGATTGCGAAAAACATCGGGGTACTCCTGAGGATTAAGCATTGCCTGACCAAACCGATACTTATTAATCTTTACCACACTCTTATATCCCCGTATCTTTCCTATTGTAATATAGCATGGGGATCTAACTACTTGTCACGATTGGAGCCACTGCTTACCATACAAAAACGTGCTGTTCGTATTGTCTGTCACATGCACTGGAGTACGCCCACGGGTCCTCTTTTTAAATTACATAAACTGCTGCCTCTACATAGCATCAATAAATTTCAAGTATGCATTTTCATGTACCGTTTTCATTCAGGTTTACTGCCAACTGCTTTTGCCAATTATTTTAGTACGGGTACTTCTATCCATGACCATTTCACTAGATACTGTCACGAATACCGGAGTGAACGAGCTCACCTTAAAATTAAACAGTTCACAATAAAATGCCTAGGCCCCTCACTGTGGAATAAGCTACCTCATGACTTATCCAACTTGCTGACCATTGGTTTATTTAAGATATCGCTAAAAAAATTACTTTTATCTGATTAAAAGTGTTCTGCTTGCACATGGTATTTTTTGGGTTTATTTTCTGGTTTACTTTCTGGTTTTTTCTGTTTTCTTGTATGTTTTGGTGTTTGTGGCCACAGCTCATCACTGTGGTACTAAT
Source organism: Allolobophora icterica (assembly GCA_963556255.1). Lineage (NCBI taxonomy): Eukaryota > Metazoa > Annelida > Clitellata > Crassiclitellata > Lumbricidae > Allolobophora > Allolobophora icterica. Next base: position 75,611,538 of record OY744602.1, on the reverse strand, counting down.
TACATCTCATGTTTTTGATTGCCATCTGCATTTACTTTGTGTTGTATGGGTTATCCAGAGCTAGCGGGATCTATCCCTTTCTGGTTTACCCTTTCTGAGGGATCATCACTTTGTACATTGACTGTACTTATGACTAATGTTCATGTGATTGGTTTCTCAAATAAAAAATGGTTTTGATTGATTGATTGATTGATAATGAATAAAATACTGTATAGCATGCTAATAATTATAAGAGTCTCTGTTGTGGCTCAGGCCATATAGTTTTGAATCATTTTAAGTTCGAGTCTTAATTAATGAGAAGTGAATTACAATAGTCGTGCGCTAAAGACTAAAGTTATAGTGAGACCAAGACAGTTTGAGGCAAATGAGATCTGATCGATTCTACTAGGCCTAATATGCCGTAGGCCCTATATATCAAATTTACTCTGGATCTGCTGTTATAAGGCTTAATACTAGAATATTCTAAAGTTTTCATGTTATAAGTATTTTTAAATTTGAGGTGTGTGAATTTAACATTTTTCTTTTTTGTAAAAGGTGAAATGTTCGAAGTTTAATATAACGAATTCTTCACGAGTGATTAATCATTAGGCCTACATCACTATGATTAATTTTAGTAAGAATATTCAAACAAATGTCTACAGCTTATATATAGGCCAACTTAATTTCTTTTGTGCTGTAAAATTTTATATGATGCAGCATATCTTATCTGAATGTTACTGTTACACAGTGTGGGAATTGTAGAGAAAAGACGGGGTGGGGTTGGACATTTTTTCCGTATTTTAAAAACCGATGTCAACAAAATTTGAAAGCAGCTAATTTCAAAGCAAGCAGTTGCAAGTCAGACTCGAATCAAAATCAATTAAAAACTATCTTAACTAAAGAACTATTTTAACTAGGAAACTGCCTTAGCTAAAAAAAAATACACCTTAACTAAAGAACTGCCTTAACTAAAGAACTATCATAACTAAGGAGTTTTAACTAAAAAAAGCTACCTCAACTAAAAACTCGTCTTTAAAAAATATCTAAGCTAAATAAAAATCTTATCTAAACAAGTATCTTAACTAAAACACTATCTTAACTAAACAATTATCTAAGCTAAATAAATATCTTATCTGAACAAGTATCTTAACTAAAACACTATCTTAAATAAACAATTATCTAAGCTAAATAAACGTCTTATCTAAAGAACCGTCTTAACCAAAGAACTATCATAACCGAAGGGAATTATCTTAACTAAGCCACTATCTGAACTAATGAACTATCCTAACCAAAAACTATCTTAACTAAACAACTATCTTAGTTTAAAAAAACTTACTAAACAATTACCTTAACTACAGAACTATCTTAACTAAAAACACATCTTAACTAAACAGCCATCTCAACGAAGTAACTAACTTACCTAAAAAAACACATCTTAACTAAACAACAATAATTGTACTATCTAAGCTGAATAAATATTCTAACTAAAGAACTATCTTAACTAAAAAAAAACAATCGTAACTAAAGAACTATCTTAACTAAGAAACATGTCTTAACTATAAAAAACGAACTTAACTAAACAACTGTCTTAACTAAATAAATATCTTAACTCAAGAACAATCCTAACTAAAAGCACATCTTAACTAATCAACTATCTTAGCAAAAGAACCATCTTAGCTAAAGAATTATCTTAACTAAAGAACTATCCTAACTACAGAACTATGTTAACTAGAAAACACATCTTAACTAAAGACTATCTTAACGCAAAATGTCTTAACCAAAGACCTGTCTTAACTAAAGACCTGTCTTAACTAAAAATCTATCTTAACTAAAGAACTATCTTAACTAGGAAACACATCTTAACTAAAGAATTTGTCTTAACTAAAGACCTATCTTTACTAACAAAAACTATCCAAACTAAAGAACTAAGTTAACGAAAACACTATCATATCTAAATAAATATTTTAACTAAAGAACAACCTTAACTAAAAAACACACCTTAACTAAACAGATATCTTAACTAAAGAAATTCCTTAAATAAACAACTATCTTATCCAAGGAACTATCCTAACTAAAAAAAATTCAAGAACTATCTTAACCATTAAACTATCTTAACTAAAGAACTATCTTAACTAAAAAAACACATGTCACCTAACTAACAACTACCTTCCATAAATAAATATCTTAGCTAAAAACATACCTAAACTAAACAACTAACCTAACTAAATAAATATTTTAACTAAGGAACTATCCTAACTAAAAACACATCTTAACTAATTAAGCATCTTAACTAAATAACTATCTGAACTAAAAAATTATCTTAAATAAAGGATTATCCTAATTAAAGAACTATCTGAACTAAAGAACAGTCTTAACTAAAAAAAATCACGACTAAACAACTATCTTAACTAAATAAATATCTTAACTACAGAATCTTTTAAACTAAAAAACCATCTTAACTAAAGACTATCTAAACATAAAACTATCTTAACTAAAGAACTCTCCTATCCAAAGAACTATCTTAGCTAAAACTATCTTAACTAAAAAACTATTTTAACTAAAATAACACATCTTAACTAGAGAACTACCTTAACTAAAAACACATCCTAACTAAACAAATACGTTAACTAAATAAATATCTTAACCAAAAAACATCTTAACTAAAGAACTATCTTAACTAACGACCTATCTTAACTAAAATAACGTCTTAGCTAAACAACTATCGTAACTAAATAAATATCTTGAGTAATGAATTATCTTAACAAAAGAACTATATGAACTAGAGAACTATCCTAACTAAAAACTATCTTAACTAAATAACTGTGATAACTAAGAAACACTTCTTAACTAAACAACTACCTTAACTAAAACACATCTTAACTAAACTACTATCTTAACTAAATAGATATCTTAAATGAAAAACTTTTCTTAACTAATGAAATATCTTAACTAAAGAACTATCTGTACTAAAAAAAAACCTTCCTAAATAAATATCTTATCCAAAGCACTCCCTTAATTAAAACACTATCTTAACTAAAGAACTATGATAACTAAGAAACACTTCTTAACTAAACAACTACTTTAGCTAAATCACATCCTAACTAAACTACTATCTTAACTAAATATATATCTTAAATAAAAAACTTTTCTTAACTAACGAAATATCTTAACTAAAGAACTATCTGTACTGAAAAAAACTTTCCTAAATAAATATCTTATCCAAAGTACTCCCTTAATTAAAACACTGTGTTGACTAACGAGTTTCTTAACTAAAGAACTGGATTAACTAAACAACAATCTTAATTAAATAAATATTTAAACTAAAGAACTACCTTAACTAAAAAACACACCTTAATCAAACAACTATCTCAACTAAAGAACTATCTTAACTAAAGAATTATCTTAACTAACAGCCATCTTAACTAAACAACTATCTTATTTGAACAACTCTATTAACTAAAGAACCATCTTAGCTAAAGAACATCTTAGCTAAACACGTACCTTGACTAAATAAATATCTTAACTAAAAACACATCTAAGCTAAACAACTAACCTAACTAAAATAAATATCTTAACTAAAGAACAATCCTAACTAAAAAACACATCTTATCTAATTAATTATCTAAAATAAAAAACTACCTCTGCTAAAGAACTAACTTAACTAAGGAACTATCTTAACTAAGGAACTATCTTAACTAAGGAACAATCTTAGCTAAAAAAATACATCTTAATTAAAGAACTATCTTAACTAAAGAAGTATCTTAACTAGAAAAATATATTAACTAAACAAACTCATCTTAACTAAACAACTATCTAAACTAAATAGATATCTGATCTAAAGAACTACTTTAATTGAAACACTATCTTAACTAAAGAACCATCTTAACTAAAGAATGTTTTACACTAAACAACTACCTTAACTAAATAAACATCTTAACTGTAGAACTATCTTAACTAAAAACACATCCTAACAAAAACAGCTATCTTAACTAAATAGCTATCTTACCTAAAAACCACACCATAACTAAACAGCTATCATAACTGCAATAAACATCTTAACCGCAGAATTACCTTGACTAAAAACACATCTTAACTAAACAGCTATCTTAACAAAATAAATATCCTAACTAAAGAACAATCTTAACTAAAAAAAATTTTTAACTAAAGAACTACCTTAACTAAGAAACACATCTTAACTAAATAGCTATCTTAACTAAATAAATATCCTAACTAAAAACTATCTTAACTAAAAATCTATCTCAACTAATGAACTACCTTACCTAAGAAACACATCTTAACTTAAAAACACATCCTAACTAAACAACTATCTTAACCAAAACAACTATCTTAACAAAAGAACTATCTTAACTAAAAAAAACTACCTCAAATAAAGAACTATTTTAACTAAAAAGACATCTTAGCTAAACAACAACCTTAACTAAAGAAATATCTAAACAAAGAACTGCCTTAACTAAAGAACTATCTTAACTAAAGAACTATCTTAACTAAAGAACTATCTTAACTAAACCGATATCTAAACTAAAGAACTATCTTAACTAGGGAACCATCTTAGCTAAAGAACTATCTTAACTAATCAAATATCTCAACTAAAGAACTACCTTAACTAAAGAACTACTTAGCTGAAAAAGCTATCTTAACTAAAGAACTATCATAACTAAACAACTATCTTAATTAAAATTATCTTAACTAAACAACTATCTTAGCTAATCAACTATCATGGCTAAACATCTATCTTAACTAAAAACTATCTTAACCAAAGAAGTATTATAACAAAACAACTATCTTAACTAAATAGCTATCTTAACTAAAGAATTATCTTAAATAAAGAACTATCTTAGCTAATCAACTATCCTAACTAAACAACAATCTTAACTAAAAACTATCTTAACAAAAAAACTATTATAGCTAAACAACAATCTTAACTAAATAACTATCCTAACTAAAGAAATATCTTAGGTAAAAAAAACTATCTTACCTAAAGGTTGTGCAACAGAAGCAAAATAATCATAGTCCGTTGGCTTATGTCACAAAAGGAAAGGGAAGAAACAGTTTGGGTAGAATCTTTGCAATGATTTTTAAATTAATGATATGATAGTTCTGAAGCAGAGAAATGCTGTTGCCAATTTTTCTTTCATGGTTTACGCCCCCTAGCGGACATTTTAGCATGAAGTCATATACTCACCTTAAAACTGCCAATTTAAAACTGTCAGCTTGGTGTAAAAATTGCTCACTTCATGATGGAAGCATGAAATTTGGCACATGGTAACAACATACGATGAAGAAAATTTCAGCTATAAGGCCATCGCAGATTTGCCTTCTGGCCTCAGTGGCAGCCATTTTCCAAAATGGCCGACCGAAACTAGAGATTTTTCAATATCTCAGCTTCTAGTTCACTTAGAATCGTAATCTTGGTGCCTGAACACACATATTTAAGGGCAGGGATTTCAAAAGAACTAATTACAATCACTTAACTACATGAGAGAAAAAATAACAGCATTTCTCTGCTTCAGAACTATCATATCATTAATTTAAACATCATTGCCAAGATTCTACCCAAATGTTTCTTCCCTTACATAAGCCGATGGACTATCAGCTGTCTCTCAATAAATACCATTCTTCGTACCCAACAAATTACGCCTATATGTTCATTATTAGGCTTTTTGTCTAAGGCAAAACATGCGTATTGTTTAAATACGTCCTTTAGACGTTATAAACATTTTAACGTCTGTCGCAATTGTAATCTCCACACTTCTAAAACGCCACTCGAAGGTCAAGCGCAGGCATGGGCGGCGATCATGTGGGGGGGATCGAGGGGGACAAGTCCCCCACCTTTGAGAGTGGAGGGACACACCATACATTTCCCCCCACTTTTGAAGAAACCCCCAAAAGGTTGTCAAATTTTTTCCCAAAAATGGTAAAAAAAACTTTGACCTCTTTTTTGGAGCAGATCAGTTCAAAACTCTTTTCACCAGATCAGTTCAACAGTGTTCCCCCCCCCCAACTGTGAAACAAGGTCGCCGCCAGTGAGCGCAGGGCAACAGCCTATTCACGACGAAACTACCGTTAGAATGTTTTACCAAGATAATCGGGAAGGCTTAGCCTATAACGTTCATGCAGGCTTAGAAGAGACCCTCCTTAGTATAGACCGCATGTATGCCATTGCCTACTGCTGTTAGCGTCAGCGCTGTACTCCAATCAATCAATCAATACTCGTTTATTGAAACATCATATATCTGACATTACGCAACTAGAACAAGCTACAGGAGTTATTTAGTCTCACAAGCAGCTAATTAGCATCAATAGGCATTCTTGTAGAGAATACGGGGTATAAAATTGTTAACATCTTTTTCGGGTAGGGTCAATTTATGCGGTCTCGCTCTAAGGTTGTGTCCACTGCTGATAATTGTACTGTCATGTCCAGGGCTGCAGTCGAGGGTATACGCGGGTATACAGCGTATACTCACCTCTAGAGACCGTATACTCACCTCACAAAATATAATATATTTATAAAATATAATATATTTATTTATATTAAAATACTGTAGTGTATACTCACAAAATACTGTAGCGCATACTCACCTCTAATTTGTTTCGGAAAACTAACCGTTAGCGTGTACTCACCCCTAATTTTACCACTACAGCCCTGGTCATGTCTCAATGTAATCTTACTGCGTTTGTCGGTTTGAATTAATAAAGAAAAAGATTATTATTATTGTTGTTGTTGTTGTTGTTGTTGTTGTTGTTGCTGTTGCTGTTGCTGTTGCTGTTATTATTATTATTATTATTATTATTATTATTATTATTATTATTATTATTATTATTATTATTATTATTATTATTATTATTATTATTATTATTATCATTCACGGCCAAATCCACAAGAACCTTCACCTGGCCTACCTGGACCGAAGTAGGACGGCGGTCGACTCGAAGAACGTCCGAAGAATCATCGACAACCACGTCCACGCCTTCCTCTGGATCCTCGCGATCGCAGGACCTAGGCTACCACCGAAGGAAAGACGTCGAAGAACTCGACCAAACATCTAGTCTCGACAAGATATATCGAAAAAAGACAACAAATCCCAAGCCAAATCGCAGAGAAAGATCTCAAGAAAATCGCAAACCAACGACCTCTTATATCGACAATGGCGATGACGTCATCAGCAGTCGGTATAATGACTTCATCTTATTAGCGCCGGCCGCTGTGAGAATCTTTTAAATGGCGTAATTTGTAAACGCATAAATTTATTTTCAATAATTACGACAATAATATAATGACGATATAAATAACCGCTGAAATAATAGTAACAGTAAAATATTTATCTGCGGCAAGAAATATTTCTGCGAGTCCGCTTTGTGGGACCTTACCTCCCTAATAACATCTTTGCTTACCTCTATAATTGAAGGCTCTGCCGCCTCTGCTTACAATTATTCCAATTTTTATAGCGCTGTGACAGCCGAGTAGTCGCAGTCTGTTGTGGTAATAAATAAATCATTATTTTTGTTTCTGCTACTGTTGTAATATGTTGCAGTAGCGGCGGTGGTGGTAGTGTCGATGATGATGATGCTGCTGCTGCTGCTGCTGATGATGATGATGATGATGATGACGATGATAGTGTTGGTGGTGATAGTGATGGTAGTGATCAGGGGCGCCGCCAGGCTTTAAAAAATTGGACGCACACCCCTCCCGTCTCCTCCCATCCACACCCGTCCCCGTCTGTTACTCGTAGTCATACACTGAAAACGACTCAGAGTGACTCATAAAAGTACAGTATAACACATGCATATGATATCATATGATATTATATATACATACTACAATTACTACATAGTAAACCAAAATTACAAAGTGAAATTGTCAAAAATATCGATGCGATGCCGAATCCTTGTGTGGATTTGATTTGGTGGGTGGACGCACGTGCGTCCAGTGCGTCACGCTGCCGGCGCCCCTGGTAGTGATGGATAATATACTGACGACGATTATGACATTCTTAGTGTCAACTATACAATACAATACAACTAAACATTTATAGTGCGCTTTAACAAAACAAGTCTTGCACGAGAGCGCATTGCGCTACACTCCTAGTGCTAGTCATAGACAGTGGCGGCGATCTTGTCTGAGAGGTGGGGGGACAAAGTCGGCCACGATCTCGTCGACGACCGGTTTTGGAAAATCTTGTCCCCAAAAAAATTTTCTGCCACTTCTTCATCTCCGAAAAAAGTTGATGACCTTTTTTTAGTCCATCGATCACCTCTTTTTAAAACTTTTTTCCCACTTCTTCACTTTGTACTTTTTTCCCCCACTTTCATTTTCATCAATTCATCTCCGCAAAATATCGAATTCATCTCGAAAAAAAAGTTGACCACCTTTTTTTTAGTCATTCGCCACCTTTTACAACTTTTTCCCGTCTCCCAGCAATAACCCTTTTCTTTTTCTGATTTCTTCGTCTAAAAATTTTTAACTTTTTTGACGAATTCCTTCTTCTTTCTCATAATTTTTTTGGGGGGGACACTCTGCTAAACAAATTTATTTTTACCTCGTCTGGTCAAAAACCCTGCGAAAACCCTCACGTGCAATTACATTTCTCCGCCTTTTTTGGTGTTTCTTCAAAATGTGGAGGGGTCAAATGCATGAGTGTCCCCCACCCAACTCTTAAAGGTGGGGGACATGCCCCCCGTGCCCCCCTTAGATCACCGCCCATGGTCATAGAACAATGTAAATAGAGGAGTCTTTAATTTTGATTTAAACTGAGAAACAGATGTGCTTGGACGGACTGTAGTTGGAAGACTGTTCCATTCTGCGGGTCCTGATACCGAGAAGGCACGACTACCAAACTTCCGGTTGGTGCGAAGTATGGTGTAATCGCCTCGTGCAGCCGATCGGAGTAGGTCTACTCTTAAATTTGTAGCAGAACACGGTTTGACCATGGATGTCATGTATGTACAGTATGTGGGAGAGGTTCCAGAGTGGATGTGGTACACGAGGAGGCAGATTTTGAAGGCGATACGGGCACGGATGGGAAGCCAGTGAAGTAGCTGCAGGGATGGTGTAATGTGGTATCTAGGACCAAGACCTTTTATAAGACGAGCGGCTGTGTGAAGAACAGATGATAGAGGTTGTAGTGTCGATGAGGGGAGACCGGACAGCCCGGGACAGGACAGAGTTGCAGTAGTCGAGGCGAGAAATGACGAGAGCTTGAATCAGAAAGAATACGGAGGCAGCTTTCATTTAGGCAGCGTTTCAATTGTCGAATTTGGCGAAGGTGGAAGTAACAGCTATATATAGGCTCTGGCAATGGAAGAAATGTGATGAGTCATGTTGAGATTGCTGTCTAACATTACACCGAGGTCTCGGACCACGTCGGAGGATGGAATAGAACAGTTTGAGTCGAGGTCAACGGTTTTGATTAGTTTTCCGTCATCCGAACTGTTTCGACGGTCGAACCAGCTGATCAGTTGTGTTAATGTGGCATTTAGCTTCAGACGCATAGACGCACGCAACATAATTAATTAACTATTTCAGGTTAGTTAATAAATATATTAATATAACAGATTAATAAATATAACGTAACTTTAAAAAGATCTTATTCCAGGTGATAACAGATTAATAAATATAACGTAACTTTAAAAGATGCTATAAAATAAAAAACGCGCTATAAAAACAGGACGATTTACGCGCGTTGTGTCGCTTAACAGATATAAAAAATCTTTAATGTCGCCTATTCCGGGTTAATAAATATATATACGTTAACAGATTTTATTCCAAGTAATAACAGATTAATAAATATAACGTAACTTTAAAAGAAAGGCGCTATAAAAATTAAGGACGATTTGCGCGCGTTATGTCGCATGTGATTGGGCGGTATGTTATTGGCTTATATTATTGCATAGGGTCAGTAGATATCTATGCAGTAATCTACGGCCATGAGTTCTTTGTCAGCAAATCTTTGAATGAAGGTTGTATAGCGCATTTAAAAAGAGAGCGTTGCTTTAGGAGTTGTTGCGTAAGATTTCGTGTTCGGAATATGGATAAATTCAGTTGATTACTGAAAAATTCATTCTTCGTGACGATGAAAGTCAGCATACTGTTTAGACGGGGTCTCTTCGCTTCATTTGGTCTTGGTCGAGTTAAAATACAGGGTACGGCGTAAATTATATTTAGCCGGTTTGGAAAAACTATCAGCCAGGACGCATTGATATTAAGGCGAACATTATAACCCCTGATCTGGTACCCTGGAAATCGGACTTGGACCTCTTTTGGACTACTCTCTGGAAACCCCCTTTGATTTGGTTTGGCCTCATGGAAATCGGACTTGGACCTCTTTTGGACCACTCTCTGGAAACTCCCTCTGATTTGGTTTGGCCTTCTGGAAACCGGACTCTGACCTCTTTTGGACTACTCTCTGGAAACCCTCTCTGATCTGACGTAGCGCTCGTGAATATGATGGTGCCCTGCACTTGGCCTTCGAGTGGCGCTTTAGAAGTTTGGAGATTACGATTACGAACATGTACAGTCCGGGTGCCTAATCCTAGCCCTGAATTTTAAATCCAGCTTCCAGTCGCAGGTATAGCTGTGTTAGTCACACAAATACAAAGGCTACACTTTAACCCTAAGCTCTAGCTGTCCCTCACAACGCTTACCCTGATCCTAACTGACCCTCACGATGCAAAGACACCCACCCAGATAGTACATAGCACCCGGATTGTACCTGTTTGCTGATATTAACATGCAGCTTACAAGCCTGTCAGGTTTAGGCTAAGCAGTTATTTCTAATTGCTGTATTTTCAACGGGAGTGGATGAAATCGAGTCAAGCCAAGTGCCCAAGGTTTCCCGGTTCTCAACTTTTTCTGTGCTCAGTACAGGATCATGTACAGGTCAAGCTGGTCACTGAGTTCTCTTAACTCGATTCTCATGTTGAGACTGCTGCTGGGAGTGAAGCCGAGGTTCTGTTGTGCTTTGCCATTGCCAGAGACTGCATGAGCAACCTATAGTAATGAATCTCGAGTACCAACATCCTGGTGGACACCAAACTCAGTCTATTCATGGTGTGCATGTTGCACATCATCCTGTACTGAATAGAGACCTGGTTACGCAGCAAAGCCTTCTTGTAAAGCTGGATGCCTTAATCCTGTAACAATGAGGGACACTAAAAGCTCCTAGTTAAAGTGTTAAAACAGTGATCAATGTATTGTATTGTATCTAAACATTTATAAAGCACCTCTCATATATTCGCTAATGTCTAAGTAGTATGCTGTGTGCTCCAACACGAAGCACGTCACCAACACCAATGTATCTAAGCACATAATGCACATCCATGTAATTGTAATTGCAAATTTATATAACGCCACTTCAAGGAGACTTCAAGGAGAAAAAGAGGTGCTCCCGTAGTGTGGTAGTTGATTCAAATGTTGTCGAGAGTTTGGTTGTGTGTACATTGTTGTGAGGGTGAGAAGTACTATGTCGGAGCCATAAAATTATGAACTATGATATGCAGACACTTGAGAGGTTGGAAGAGACCCGTTGGATGCGCTCACCATGTATGGGCATGAATGGTCATATCTGTCTAGCAGAGTTGTTTGGATACCTAATGATTGTCTTGTGTCATCATTTCTTAAACTTTACATACCTTATTGGAAATACAGCAACTGAGTGAAGAGAAAGAATAATATATATTTTTATTGAACCTGAACCAATATGCATTTGATTTCAATATGTCGTTGAATACTTACTAAGGACCATGTTTATTTTTAGGTTTTAGAATGAATCATATCAGGGATGAGATAAAAACTCATGTTCTGGCAAATGGACAGCAAATGCGTCAATTTACGGTAAACGATTAGTATAGTATGGATATTTATGGCCAGCTTAAAAAACTTTCTGTAGTAATAATGAATATAATAATGATGATGGTAATAATGAATATAATAATGATGATTGTAATAATGAATATAATAATGGTGATGAAAGGTAGCACTTATATTTACAATCCGCTATAGAAACTACTAAAAAGTCTTGGGTTTTGCTGAAGCATAAATATCATAGCAGTCTGAAAGTGTCTTTAGCAGGTCATTTTGTGTCAGTACTTTTACGATCCCAAAAGGATGGAGAGTTAAGTTGGCGCCAGTGTTTTTTTGTAACGAAAACTAAAATAATTAGCTACTCATTCACAAGAACTAAAAGGTGAACAAAATTTTTCTTAGCTAAAACTAGATAAAAACGAAAATAAAATGTTGTTGAATGAAATAGAAACGATAATGAAAATTAAAAAAAATTGTGTGAACAGTTAAGAACTAGACTACCAATTTCAAAGACTCATCTGATGCTATGATATCGAAATCCACGCCGACAGCTGTATCATCCATGCAACTAACTTACCAGAGCATGGGTAAGGAACGAATGACAGCTGCAGCAGACGTTTAGTGAGGTTAATTACTGCAGCAAAGAAGACGATGATAGTAATGGTAATTCAAAGGCCACCAGACCCACAAGAGTTTTAACCCTTTGGAACTAGTCTGACCAAAGGGCCAGTCATTATGAAAGCCGCAGTGGTTCTAATTGGCGTCGTTAAGCTGTTGGAACTGATCTAGATTTAGTTATTTGTCATTTAATTTTCATACTTAGTTTTTTAGGTTTAAGCCTTTTCTAGATTTTAGCCTTTAAGCTTTTAAAATAGACATAGAACTGAAACTAGAACTAAGTTCAAATTTAAATCATTGTTACAGCATAACTAAAACTATAATGATTTGGAAAATAAGAATTTAACTGAAAGTAAATTGATTATAATGTGGAAAAAAAATTAGAACTTAAACCAAAGTGATCAGATCTGAACAAAGTAAAAACTAGAGTACACAAAATTTCCTGAACTATGATAACACTAGTTGGCACACGTGGCCTGGTATTCTGTGGATGGTTAGTTCGTCATCTGTGGATGGTCAGTTTGTGATCTTTGCAAGTACTAGCTACGCGTGTATCACTTGATATTGTAATACTTGGTTGTACTTAAAAGCGTACAGACCAAAGCACCACCGATGATGTTCTTAGGATCAGGGGTGAAATTTTTACTCTTTCATAATTTCCAGGAGTTGAGTTTTTGTCTGATGACGTCTTAAGATTATGAAGGTTTGAAAAATGTTAACGTTGTGTTAGTTTTATGTCATTTGTTTTCTCTCTAGCTTTTAAGCACTAGATCTACAGGATTTTGTAAGATGTCAGTAGACATGCGTTAAGTCTCTTAGTCACGAAGAACCTTTGACATAACTGTTCATGTTTCTGGTTGCAGGTTTCCATTGAAGGCAACATAGCTAGTGGTAAGACTTGTCTTCTGGAGTACTACAGTGAAAAAGCAGAAGATGAATTACAGGTTATTTGTTTGTTTTCAGAAAAGGCCTAGCAGTCACCTTCTAATAAATGAAAAATAATTAAATAAGTGTGTTATGGAATAGGTGGTGCAACTGGCTTGTTTACATCCACCATGTATGGGCATTTTCTTGATATCTTACAGATTAACTTAACAATACTTTGGATATTTTCTTGGGCTGAGAATTTTGCATATGCTGGTATTAATACTGTACTTAGTTCTCGATTTGTAAACTTTGGGCCTTGTTAGGTGGCTTGCATGGTACAAACGTGTCCCCTCTAGATGTTTTTACAGTTTAGAGGCAATGAGGCATTGTTAGTTGTTCATTTGTACTGTACAGACTTGTACACAGAACTTGTTGATACTGACAGGAAGTGCTTTAAGTGATGTTTGCTTATGAAGGAAGTGTTTTAATTTTGTCATATATTTAATTCTGTTAGTCTGTTATTATTGGTAGTTTTCGGATTTTATTTTACTCACTGGTCACTTTTTTAATACTTGGAATGTGTTATTTGTTATGTGATGCACTAAAGCTTGAAATTTGTTCTACATTTTTATAATTCATCTTAGGCTTTGGGATGATGACAGTAGACAATTGTGTTTATGATTATAGCTAGCAAACACAGTATGCTTAAATTAGGGGTCAGCCTGGTAGTCATTTTCCACCGAGTACCGAATGCAAGTATTTGGATGTACTATTTGCCAGATCCGGGTACAAACTGAGTACCATTGTTCCGTATGCTTCACATTTTCATGTAATGAAAAATTATCGAAATAAATTTCTATGCTTGTAATTAACTGACTAATACATTTTGAATTTTAGAAATAAATAATCAATGAAATGGACTTAACTTCTGTTGTGAACATCCGGTGTTGGTGTATTTTGTACTTTTCTTCACCAAAATGAATATGCTAGGTGAAGCTCATAGCTGATATTAGGAGCCTACAAATTCCGGCATGTGAGGCAGACAAGCAACTGTTTGCGTGTACAGTATTTGCCGAGGCGAATACTTCCGAATAGTGCCAAAAAACGGGATATTCGGCCGAGGCAAATGTCCGAGGCAATTTCCGGCTGACCCCTAGCTTAAATTACCAATATGTGTTTTGTAATGACGAGTTTATATTTTTCATGTTTTAGGTGATTATGGAACCAGTTGACAAATGGCGAAACGTAAATGGTCACAATTTACTTGGTCTGCTGTATGAGAATCCAGAGAGATGGTCCACATTACTCCAGTCATATATTCAGCTAACTTTTGCACAGATATACACTCAACCACAGGTACATTCAGAACTGAACTTGTGATCTGGAGGCATTTTTTCATATAATTTTGTATCTGCGTGAACACAGTTCTGAGTTTTATATTTTGAACACAATTTTGAGTTTTATATTTCATTTTTCTTTGGATATTTTTGTTGTATTGTGCTAAGTGCATTATGAAATTTTTCAATAGGTGCCGGGAAAACCTGTTCGACTGCTTGAGAGGTCAATCTTCAGTGCTCGATATTGCTTTGTGGAAAATCTTTTTAAAAGGTTCGTACACAAAAGATGTATGTAAACTATTAAATGATCATTTTCATAAATGACTTCTTAGAATACACTTGAAAGCTTGAAGTTAATGTAACATAACAAAATAAAGTTGTATTGCACCTGGAAACACTACAGCGTCAAACGTAATCTGACGGGAAAAGTGCAACAGGAATCCGGTAAAAAGCTAACAGCTTATGTATACGTGACGGCCCCTTTTTCAAGTTAAACAGCTTTTCGCAATGTAATGTTTCTTTAGTAATTACATCGTTAATGATAGCAATAATAGTAACCAAAATAACAACAGCAATAATAATATTAGCGAGAGCAGCAATAATGATAACACAAACAACCATGACAATAATAAAAATAATGATAATAATACCAGCGACAACAACAGCTATAGAAATAATGATAATAATAAGTAATAATAGTAATAATAATAACCACAGCAGAAGTAGTAATGGCAAATTACTATGGAGCAAAAATTGAAATTAGACAGCGAGTGAAAAGGAGTAATCAGATATAAATGCCTCAAGCATTTGTTAATCATCAACAGTGCTATATTTCAACAGCAATAATTTTCTTAACTTGCTTTAAAAACCTGAAATCTTGTGTAATATCTGGTAAAGTTACATAGTTTGCTGTTTAAAGTTTTAGATAAAATTAAACTTTTGTGTATTAGTACTATTTAAAAGTATTGAAGGTATTTGAAACATCAGAGTTTGTTTTAGTGGTAAAATGTCTGAGGTTGAGTACAGCGTCCTGAGTGAATGGTTCACTTGGTTGACTAGCCACTGCAATACAAAGATTGACTTAATTGGTAAGAGTAGTATGACAATTTCAAAAGTTTTCATAATTCTTTAAGTTCTTTTTGATTTTAATTTACATTGATAAACATATAATTTTCATTGTCACTGTAATGCAGAGAAAATATTCTATTTTATGAGACAAAATCAGAGAAATCATGAAGAGGTTAAACTTAAAATAATTTTACTTTACTGCTAAACTAAAAACTAGTTCTAAACAGCATTGGTGTCAAATTGGTTACACAGTGGCAGATTGCTTTCAACTTCAAATCTAGAGTTCAAATCGTGCATCTTTGGAAATTTACAAAGTCTCTCAAGCTGCATAACCCGTAAAGAAGGCTTGTGGGATTGGTATTGATATGTTTGCACTAGGGCTGTACCGAATAGGTGATTATCACTATTCGGCCGAATACGAATAATTGGACCAACTATTCGGCCGAATACGAATACGAATAGTGTACAAAATAGGTCTACCGACAACATTCAAAATTTCAAATGTAAGCAAATGTTTCAGTTAAGTAAATTTAATAAATAAACTAAACGTAAACAGTTAACTACATGTAATTTTTGCATCCTTCTGCCAGTCTGTGTAAACTAGGAATGGAACTAATTTAACAAAACTTAGAAATTGTCACTTACTTAACATTCACTCCACTCGCTATAGCTCCCGCATATGCAGAAAAGATGTCACGTGACCACTATTCGTATTCGGTCCGACCGCTACTATTCGGCCGAATACCGAATAGCTATTTGGCCCACTATTCGGCCCCAAAGCGAATACGAAGCGAATATTCGGTACAGCCCTAGTTTGCACTAAACGGAATTATTCTTCAAACTTAGGTTGATGCCTGTAAAGATTGATATTGATACAAGTAGTGTAATAATCTAGCAATTATATCTTCTTGCCCTTCTTGGAGCAATGACATCATACTTGCTGTAATAAGTTGCAGTATTGACCTTGTAGTCTATCTGCAAACTCGACCAGAAACTGTGCTTCAGCGAATTAGGCAGAGAGGAAGAAAGGAAGAAATGACCATACCACTCGTAAGTTGAAAGGTCTTTGTAAATTTTATTGTGTGATCTGTTAAAAGACAAATTTGGGATGCAGTTATAATTTTGAAAAGCTCTGAAATATTGTGACTGAATTGAAATGAATGCACTATTCTTTATTCTGTTATCCAAACCATGTGATATTGTAGCTGATGATTAAACACTTGCCATATAATATGGCATGTGTTGGTTCAGGCCTTGCCTGAGGTGCTTGCTTTGTAACGAATGTAGAGCAAGTCAATCATTTGCTATGTGCTATTGTTTGATTACTTAATTATTACAGATATAGTACTGCTATAAACTTATACATAAATAAATTGTGCCTCTTGGTATCTAAGTAGAAGTTTTCCAATCAGGTGATATATATCGAAGTGAGTATGAGTACTTCATAATCTTAATACAACTGGATATTTTTTCTCTGCCTGTATTATAGTTTCCATTTTGTGTACTTGTTTTACGTAGAGTTATTTAGAATCTCTGCATGAACTTCATGAAGACTGGTTGATCCGAAGAACGAACAGCAACTTTGTGTTGCCGGCACCAGTGCTGGTAAGTAGGCAGAACACAAATAAGAGCTGTGCACATTTTGTGGCCCCTTAAATGTGCTGTTTTTATGGCTAAATGAGGTTTAAAGGGTGTAGTTTACGAATATCTATTGATAGATTGTGACAGTAGGACATGACAAATGGGCACAATGTGTTAGAGACACTATGCAGAAGACTGTCAGTCAAGACGTTAACTGTTGAACTCTTAAAACCCGCAACCATAGGAAGAAATCTAGAAAGTCTAGATAGCCTGCTCTTTAGTCCGATCTTGCCTCGATTGTGCCAAACTCTGTGTTTGCAGGTATCTCAAACTTTGAGGTCAAACGGCTTCAATGCATCAAAAATGCTCTGTGTCGCTTGGTGCTTTGCGCATGTACTCGTACAAACTCCTTAGCTCTGCCTGGTCAGCTCCATTGGCTACCTGTAGAATTCAGAATGAAATATAAGCTGGTCTGTCTGTTATATAAAACCTTTGCAATTGCACTTCTACTTACCATCAAGTAGATGGTAATCTCCATACATCCCTCTTTTGATTGAGTGTTGATATTGCACTGTCATTGGCTCTTGTGCATACCATGTTGCTGCCCACAAGGAATGGAATCGACTATCAAATGTCTTCATGCTCGAAGTCTTTCCCCTCCTTTAAGAAATGTCAAAAAAACTTTCTTAATGGATTTCAAACATCTGGATATCTAACTTCTCTTCACCTGACAACTGACTAACCGCACCTCAGATTCACATTTCTGTGTGACTCTGCACACGTTAAAAATGTAATGTTAATAACAATAATCATGATAATACAACACTCTTGCACATACCTACCACATTTTGCGCTGTTGACGTTTGAGACTGTTGGCCCAGTTAACAACAGTGGCCTACTTTTCATTACAGAGTTATGGCATTGGCCGTCTAGTATAGCTGGTGACACAAGAGAAACCAACTTTCTCTTTCGGCGCATTGCCATCGTATATGGACAGAATTAATATATTTGACTGTTTACCTGCAATGGATGTAATTTATTGGAAGTTTATGTTATATTTGGTCATTTCTAAATATAATTTAACTATTCTGTAATTTTTAAACTAGGTTCTGGATGGAAATCAGGATCTCAACAGCATGATCTCTGTGTATGAACAGCATCATAAAGAGATACTGCACAACTTTGCCTCCTGAACGTGGTTTCAACAGATTTGTGTTCTTTAATGTAACTGTTCAGTGACAGTGCCATATTTGCACCACCTTGTTTAGCCTTGTCTAAAAACTGTTGCCATGTTTTTGCAAGATTTCTATTTTGTACAAGTGTTTGCAGTATTTTGAACAACTTTGAGATTCGCAGATCTGGTCTTTTACGTTAAACTTCTAAGAGACCATCGAACTGACAGTTTCCAATTTGATATTAGACCAGCTAAATGTATTGTCATGTTTGTGCAGAGAATTTAGTCAACTTGTCTTTTAGAAGCCAAATGTCTGCTATTTGTTTAGTCATCCTGTTACTCATTCCATCAACTGCAAAAACTGCATTGTGTCATGGACTTTATACTAGCGTCCATATCATAAATCATGAGCACATGATGTGATTTAGAAAGCATCAAACATAAATTTCACAATTGCTGTCTTATTTTGAAGTAATTCTGTACTTGTGATTTTCTGCTTTCTGAGAGGTCACATTCATTTCGGTTTTTTTTCACGAGAGCCGGGCTGAAATTGATATTACAGTGTATGACAGTAACAAAGGTTCAGCTAAGTCAACTTGGCATGTAAAGTATAGATTCACATTTCTGCGTTACTTTGCACGTGTTAAAAATGTTTGTAATAATAATAATAAGGGGGTGTATGATTGAGTCCTTCAATGACTTTTTTCAGAGGGAAGGGGATCAGATTAGTAATGGCAGAGTCTGATTGAGCCTTCCCAATAACCTCAAAAGTTTGTGCTAATGGAATCAGGTGCTTCAAAATGATTTTAGTTTGTATTTGAAAAGGAAATAAAACCAGTGAAATGGTGTTTTACTTGAAACTATTAACTGCTTGAAACTTGCGGTATTGAAGCAGCAACTGATGATGAAGCATCAGAACAATTTATACAGATTTCAATTTCCCAGCTGTACAAGGGAGCAGGATCCACTTTTTTATTATGCATAATCCAACTGAATCAAACAGTTACTTCTAATCAAGGAAATGATCAACTTTTATATTCACATTCCTTAACCTAACGTTGATGTATAGTCTAAACACGGACCCTGAAAGGACGTTCAAAAGCTCTGGACAGCCAGTTAGTTTAATCGTATACAATGTACAAGTGTTTAAATAGTTCTCAAATGGTTTGCATTTTTTGTGTTCAGTGTGTATAATGTCATTTAGTAGATGTAAATGTGCAGAAGATTACACATGTTGCATCTGAACTTGTAATGATACAGTTTGGGAACTATTTCAGATTATGATGTAGGTTTGTTCTCTTGGCACACTCTTACATTGCTTATGGCCAGTTTTCGGTGTAAGACACTTCAGGGAACAAATATAATGATCAGCAATTGCATTGCCTGGTGCAAGAAAAAAAGTAACTTTTGGTTGCTTACTGTGTGTAGTGTGTTAAGAGTAGTCTTTGTCTATGTTGATAGTGAATTAAACTTTACTTCAAGAGGCATTGTATTCTTTTGAGTGTTTGAGCAATTATAATTATTTACCAGTTGAAATATACACGACTTGCAGACCTTAAATTGGCTGTTCAGCACCAATAATGTATATTTGATCGTTGTGAAGGCCATTCTTTGATTTCCTTTTACAAGATGTTCCAAATTGAGAAGGTTTCTTGCAGTCGTGGAAGTAAGACCAAAGTAATTCTGTAACGACTAGAGTACTAAATGCAACTGGGAAACCATTGCAGCTTGTCGTTAAAGTGTTTAGCTGTGGCTGGGGTTCGATGAACTTGAGTGTCGCAGGGACTTGGTTAAATCAAATCCCTAGGTTGATTGTTCGATATGAATTTCTGAAGGCGGCAAATAGCCCAACAGTTCATTGTGACTTC
The DNA here is from genome assembly GCA_963556255.1 of Allolobophora icterica. Lineage (NCBI taxonomy): Eukaryota > Metazoa > Annelida > Clitellata > Crassiclitellata > Lumbricidae > Allolobophora > Allolobophora icterica. Next base: position 75,591,225 of record OY744602.1, on the reverse strand, counting down.
CAAGTGTATGTATGCCCAGTTAACTCTACACGTAGCTTCAACATTCGAAAGTTCATTAGCTTGATCCCACCAACTCTTGCAAAGTTTAATCCTAAGCCGCATCAATTCCTGCGATATTGTCTGTGCTGAAGTTCAACTGCCTTCTTCTTTACAAATATCCAAACCTGTATGAACCATGTTACCTCGCAGAGAGATCAGGCCGCTATCAGATGACCCTAATAAACTGCGGCTGCAATTGTCCTAAGTCCAGCGACGTACTTGCACCAGCGACTAAGACTAAAATGGGCACTTGGTTCTTTCGAGTTGCTGGCCCGCATGCCTAGAACATCTTCCTGCAGATATGCAGGAGACCAAAAGTCTTCATGTTTAAAATAAACAGTCGATAGTGAAAAGCAACCTAGAAGTAGCATGCTGACGATGCTATATAAATTGTTGTAATTTAATTGATCGATAGTATTAAGAATCCTGTCGATTCCTTCGAATGTTGTTTTCCCACGCAACATAATTATACTTAGAACTCGGTAGCTGAAGTAACATATTTCTTCCCAAACAACGAATTGCCTTCAATGAATCGCCTCCCCAGTTGACTGATTCTTCAAGTTCCTTAACGTCTACTAACATTTATTTCCTCCAAATTACTCTGGATTTTCTTTTGATTTAGCCTCGTGAGTTTCCATAGCAACCACTTTCATCACCATCTCTGTCATTGATTTATCTAGTTCAAATAATAGACTTTTATGCTGATGGTGCCAAATTATTCTGAAATGTGCCATTTTAATTAATTATTTTAATCATCACCTTGTCACCTCACCTTGTGCTGTCAACTCCTGGAGCTCTAGCGATCGTCATGATAAACATTCTCCATTGCTTCCTATTCGAAGTCAGGTCCCTTAGTTCTTCCAAATCGTCATTTTAATCATAGAATGAAATAATTAAAAAACAAATTATTTGAATGGATTGAAATTAATACACTGTAAGATTTATAATTTTCATCACAATGTGAAAAACTACACAAGTTTAACAGACGAAAACAACTAAAGATATGTATAATTATGAAATGCTAAATAAGAACAAAGTAACAGATTCACAGTACTTTTTGTTCATTTCTTTGTGCCATTTGTAAGCAAACATTGTTGGATGCATTCATATGTAACCCTCAAATTTCACAGTTTCTTAACCAACTGTCTAACAGGACCTAAGGTCTGGCATCCATAATGAGCTGACAATCAACTGACATGAGAAAGGATTTAAAACTGCAATTCCATCAATCATATCCACGTGTCCATTCCAAACCAAGTTCGAAGGACCACCAAACTAAAATTTCATAATTATTGTTATAATATTGAAGATTAATATTATTGTAGCAATAATAATTATGTTTGCTAAAATGCAAAATATTTCACTGCTACTACAACTCACGTAAGTATTCACACCTGTTCAATATATTGGGTTAGAAAGGTTGCTAGCCATTGTCAATATCCCATATTGGTGATGCTTAGTTTCTCTGTCCCAAAGGCACCTCATTAGCTTGAAGCTACTGTGTTTGAACAGATTGAAGCTTTGAGGCTGAAACCTTTTTAAAATGACTTATTTATGATCTGGACCCTGACCTTCACCCAGTCACAATTTCTGGTCCTGCACTGAAAAAATTCATTAGCCTTGCTATTAAGAACAATTAACTTGTAAAGAAATAAAAACAGAAACTCAACGTTCACTGGCAAATAGTACTTTCAAAGTGAATTCTGTTAACTTTTAATGTTACACAACTTTCATGTCTCAAACTCTCAATAGATCAAATGAAGAAGCATTGTATCACAAGTGCTGCCATTTCTAAAACTGCTGACAGGCAAGAATTGCAATTTGTGAGTTTTCCTGAAGACATCTCTCAGAAATTAACCAGCTTCAGGTCTGTTCCTTGCCTCATAGCAAAGATAGACTTCACTAACACATCGAATGAAGTAAACGGCCACACTAACAGCTTTGCTTAAAACCAGAACACAGATTTAATTCAAGTCAACACCAGAGATACAATAGCAAGCAAGTCACTTAGAAAATAAAAGCCTTTGTAACCCTTCTACGATAACAACAGTAGATTACCACAGATGTGATTTGTTTCGGAGGTCAGTTGGCTGAATGGCTGTAAAAAGTATTCATCTCAAATCGAAAATGCTGTCTTCTTATTACATGAATTACATGATCCACGTTCATAAGATGTTAAACTAACAAGATGCCTAAATTCACAGAAAATCACAAGGTTTGAGACGAATTTTAACAAAGCACCAAAACAGTAAAATAGAATTGTAGCTGTATATGGTTTCTCCACTTTTGTAAACTCCACCAGTGTTACTTGTAAAACACAGATGGACTAATTCTTAAGAAAAACTGGTGTTAAAAGACTCAAGGAGAATGCTACGTCTTTGCTGGAGATGCAGGAGACATGATATGCATATTTATTCTGGATTACCTAGCAATATTTCTTTTCTACAGTGAATTTATAATTCATATATTTTAAGTTTATATACTGAAACCAGTGAGTGAGTCAGTGACCAATGACAAATCAGACTGTATGCATACTCATATTCAGTACTTATATTTTTTTTTCTTCTTTGTTGTGCAAACAGATAAAACAGCATGATAAAGTGCACACATATCAATAGTAAAACACGTGATTATTTCATCGTGCCACCTCAACATACTCACAAAAATACAAAGTCTTTACCATCATGCAAAATTTGCTTAATCAGGTATCACCCAGGTACTATCATCCAGTAGTTCTGGACAGGCAGCACCATTAACATTAGATCACTAAAAGCTGTTAGTTCTGGCTTACCAGTGTTAACACTAGAACGCTATTGCCACCTGTTTTGAGCAGAATCACCCGTTTGTTCCAGAACCGCTGCCCGCCAAACAGACAATACAACCATTTCAACTTTTAAATACGTACTAACTTTTAAATATACACTAACTTTAATTCATTTCATATATTTGATCTCTGCTATTGCACTTTGTACTTAACAACAGTAGATTATGTTTAAACCCTAATAATTTCTATGACAGGTCTTACTTAATTAGGTATGAGAATCTACTCTTCCCACATTCAGTTTACGTAGTTTGCTAAGAGAAGTGTCATTAAAGTAATAAAATTCTTAGACCAGAATCATAGCTGACACAAAAACTGAGCAGCAAAGAGCTGCCTATAAGCACAAATGAAATTGCATAGATGGTTCTTGCCAGTCACGTTTTCGATATAGGTTTGCAATTACCAACACAGAGCACATGAAATTTTTAAAGGCTCTCTTCTAAGCACCAAGGTAGTTCTTTTCAGGTAATTCTGGTAGAATTTTTGAATACCGGTACATGTCATTATGCGTAAAACCTAATACTTATTGATCATTAACTCCATCACATCTACTTGAAAACCATCACAGTTGCACTACTACTACTATCTGGAATAAAAACTACAGACGAGTCATGGCTGACAACATTCTAATTATACCGAATGTTACATATACAGCAAAATGAAAGTTACATGTACAACAAAACGAATTATATGCAAAACAACCATTTCAGACATCAAACAAACTTTGAAAACAACTCCTAAATCTTTAAGTTCTTAACTTTCAAAAGCAAAATTAAACATTTTCAACAGTATAGTAAATTCAGCTTTGCCTTATTTTTTATCATAATAAATTAAGCACTCCATGGCTCCAAACAAAGATAAGCCATGAGATGGTAAGGGCAAATTCTACCAAGTCTAAATACAACTCTGTGCCTCATCAACAAAGAAATAAATACTGAAATATAACAAGCAATACCTCCAGGTATTCACTGTGAGATCATAACCAACAACAAGCTTTTGACTCTCCTCCACCTTAGTGTGGAATGTTACATCAACCAGTATCTATCTTGGCACTCACTCCCAACATGTCCATACACTAGCAATGTCAAGGATAAATTAATGCTGAAAACTAGATTTTAATTTTAAGTAGTTCTATTAAACATAATGTATTAGAATAGAAAACGCAATGAATGCCTAGTATCCCTTAATCACCTAAACAAAAGAGAGCCGAAGATGGTGGTCAAACTAAACCTGCCATGTTTCGCTCTCAATGATTTCAACTAAAATCATCTAACACAACCATGACACATAGATACTGGTACATAACTGTTAAACCTTGCTAAAATATAGTATTACATCTCACTAAAATAGCTATACTTTCATAGTTGGTGCTGATAATTCAACTGCATGAGATCTCCAGTCTTACCATAATTTTCACAGCTCCTTGTAAAGTGCTCATAATTTAACAGTGGAATGAGTTTGCTCAACAAGTAAGTTTCTCATGTTTGTTACAAATACTCTGTACAGGTTTTAGATTCACATAAATGCACAGAACAAAGCAAAGGGCAAAAACATGAAAAGTGACGACATTCAACGACCCAAAAAAGAAGAATAACTCAAACGGTTAACGCAGGTCATGTGATGCAACATGTATATGCAGAATAAAATGGCAGCATACTGGTCCACATCTGGTTTGTATGTACCGTAGGTCAGTGCAATGGAGCACACCTACATTTCACGAACCGGTGTTCCACCATCACTGTAGCAAGATAAAACAGCATTGCACTTGAGCTGAGAACTACAGCGAGTGTCAGATTCTCACAGGGCAACAGTCTCCTAGCCACTGTCAGCTTTTAACTTCTGACGAAACTCCTGTCGAAGACGCTCTATGACAGATCGAGGAAACGATCCAGGTTCTTTGAAAATGCTCTAAATTATCACACAGAAACAGCTCTGAATATTCGCACATGAATGAAGGCATCTTAAAGTACACGTTTTTGCAGAGTTATTACATTTATTTACCAAATCTAAATACTATGTAGGCTTATACTATTAGCCTATAAGCCTCTAAAATCCAGTGATTTCCATAACGTATTACAGCAACATATCAACCGATGACATAAAAAACCAATCAGCATATCAAATCAGTCCTGAGGATCAGTCCAAAGGGTCACGTGCCGAGAGGCAGACTAAACAGAATAAGCCTTGGTAGGGAACTGCAATAAAAAGGCTTGGCAGGCCAGATTAATACTGTCAGGTTGTTGTGACGGACAAGCTTGATTTAATGGATCTCTAAACGTTACATATACCTATGTAGAATCAATAGATAGGTAGGTATTCTGTTTAACAACACTATGTCACAAAAAACCTGATTAGCATCGCCCCAGACACCACCTGAGCATGGCAGTGATAGAGTTACAAAAGTACAGCAGCAAGAAATAATTAAACACCTGATTCTTCTACTGTAATTTTGACTGAAAATACATAAAGCTCATATCTCTTACTTGCATAAATTCATGGCAGTGAACAACCAGAGGGTCATTAACAGATTTACGAAAAACATCCATCACTTCTGGAAAGCTTCGACAGCTCAGAATCTTGTCCGAGTTCAACTTGACTAATGTAACTCCAACTCGGAAAAGGATTTTGTCTCCTTCATAGAAGAGACAATCCCATATTCGCAAAACAGTCTTAAATGAAAAGACAACAACATGACAACCAAATGCAACAATATGTAACAGGAAATTACACGTACCAGTGGAATAAACAGTTTTGATAGAAAGACATTTTGGCTGTGATTTGACATCACTATGACAATGCCTATAGGCTTGGCAAGTTTCAGTTGGGATGTTTATTTGTCAAAGAGTAGAAGTCGGTGATTACTTTGAGCATAATTTGGTCTCAACTTCCACACCTTACTTGCAGCTTGGTTGGGAAATCAAACAGCCAGAGCAGTCTTGTTTGCTTCACCTCTGACTTCTGAGGAGGTCAGACTTATACCCGTTTATAACTTTGCAGTTGGTCAAGAATAGTGTGCCCCTCTTCCTGAGAATGATGTGCTGATATGTAAGCTGGCAAGAGGGCTACAATTGCCACTGGAGCGCCTCTGAATGGTTCACCCTACTAGAGGGGCTTTATAAATGTTTAAATGGCCAATTGCTATTCAAACAACTTGTTAGCATTGTATCAAGTTCTAAGTTGAATATGTTGATTCTAATGAATTCAATGCTACAAAATTCCTGAGTCCTTGTCTCTTCACATAGCCCAAGTCTTTGGCCCTAACTGAATTTATAGCATAAATAGGATATACAAAGCTGAATGAGGTCTCTAAATTGAGTAATGTAAGTAAACTGTAAACTAATGTGTACAACTTGTCCAGACATCATAATGTATACAAGGGTCCACAACATACTGTATGTCACTCTGTTCACTTTGTCAGAGCCCAAATGCTTTGTTGTCAATCTTAATGATACAACAAGTGAAAGTATTGATCTAGGCAAGGCCACGAAATGGCTGATCATCTGATTCAAATTCTTCCACAAACATCAAACACCTATTTGCAGAATATGAAGAGGACTGTTTAGCAAGCTGTACATTGCTGCAGCTTTACCACAGCTGTAGTCACTCGTCTAAGCTTGGCGTTGCACTGACACTGTACTGCTAGTTGCAGGCAAATATGTTATAAGTTCATCATATCAGCATTTTACATCTGAAATACGACTCACGACATCACAAAACAGACACCTCATTAGATATGCTAGTAACTGATGAAAGAAATGAGACGCTAAAACATGATATTTCAACCATATGAACTTGCTACGCTTTCCTGCATGGTTAAATAGTTTAATGCTCTAGACAATTGTCCATGTGCCTTTCCAGGTCATGAAAAGTCACGTTAACTTCACTCCAGTGTTACAGATTTAAGACTGAACGAAATGAGTGAAGCAAATAACTATGGTAGACAATAGTGAGGCCTCCACCTAATGTAGTAATATGAAGATAATTGCTGGATTGATTGATAGCTAGTTACTTTACTTTATGGAAACTGGTCATCGCATTTGATAAACTGCAAAGCAATATTTGCAAAGCAGAATGTTGGGCACACCATGTATCTAAAAATATGTTAGCAGTGCAAACTGGTGAGGTACTCAACGCAGAATTGAGAGATACTCAGTGCACACTCGATAGGAACCACGAGAATGGAGAGACGCACTCATAGTGCCATTGCTTAAAAACGGAAATAGAAGCGAACTGTGTAACTAAAGACCAGTCAGTTTAATCAGTGTTGTGTGCAAGGTCATGGTTGAGACTCATTCAAGATAAAAATAATTCAGCATTTGAATTAATATGATATAATAAAGGGCAGTCAACATGGATTTACCAGAGGTTGTTCCTGTTTGACAAATCTGTTAAAATTCTTCAAAGAAATTTATAAAAGGAAAGATGTTTAATTAAGCCTGTTCTTCCTAGATCATAGCATCACACGTTGCAGTTTCTAGTTGGCAAATCCTGACTAATCAGGCTATCCAAGGCTGAACCTCTGTTCTTGAGAAAATAGTTATATTATAATACTGATTATTTCTGGCAATCATCCCATTCAAAGACTTTGGCACTGTGGCAGTCATACCTTTAATTAACACTGGTCAAAATTTTAGCAAGTCAGTGGTCGTAATTCTGTACCAAACCTAGATAAAATCAATGGTCCAATCAAAATGAACACTCTACTCGATGACATAATTACAAAGGTCTAGTCCAATTACTTACATTCTGTACTTCATAACACATTTCAAGAGAATTGAATATGACTTACTTCAACTGGAATGACATCCACAAATAGGCAAATAAACCATTTTGTAGCGACAATAGACCAAGCACAGCCACAGCTATCTGCCAATGTATAGACATCTGGACATTTCATCCTAAAAAACGCAACACCAGCTGTTACCCACAACCTGCCATAATTTAATGTCAAAATATGCAGAAATTTAAAAACCACCGCACACAGGAAAACCACCCAAAGTACTGTAGTAAAAAAATCTTCTTCTTTGTGTTCTCTGCCTCAGGCAGGTTCAAACGTCCAACGTCACCACTCCTCTCGATATTGTGCTTCTACTTCAAGTCTACTGTATCCCTCTTTCATCATCCAATCCAGAATCATCTGTCTTGGTCTTCCTCTTATCTTCTTCCCTCCATTCTTCCCTCAACGACCATTCATAGGAGTGAAAAGTATAAGCATGAATATTAAGATGGAAAGTGGGCCACAAAGGCATTACCTGGTACACCAACAAATTCGCAGGTTAGATTAGAATCTACAAGTCCTTCTAAGCACAGAATCCAGAAACAGAATAAACTGTTTTGGATGAAGGTTTAAAACGGAAAAGTCCAACTTTATTATAATGTGGACATAAACAAAATCTGATAATCTCAGTGACTCAAACATAACAGTTAAGAATATTAACCCATAACCATGCCAGTATAATTTGATAGATTTTTGTGCCTACCTTACTAATTCTCCAAGAACTTCACAGTCAACTTTCACACCGAGCATGTCCATGGCATAATAATCTGTGACAAATTTAGTGCAAGTTACTTAAAACAAAATTTATTCATAATATAAAAAACACTTGATCAACAACAAAAAACTCGTTAGTTATTATAATCGCTAGCTCATAATTCTCTGCAAAAGGGAAAGTCAGAATGCTTCTTTCCCAGTCTGTATCATCTTCAAAATGGATATTTCTTTTCAAAGAGCTGACAAAAGTATATCCAACAAATTACTACATTAGCATCCACTCGTATCAGTACAAATACCCAAATTTACCTCACACAACATCAACCTTAGTGGCCATAAATAGACATACTGTCTCAAGTGATTCAGCTCAACATACGTACATATACTATTTTCCTTAATTCACATCTGTTTAAATCAGTTATATATCTGTGTTAGTGAGGTGCTAAAAGGTGCTATATAAATGGTGTGTTACATGACAATATATTATAAGGATTCTTTAGCATGCACAAGAAAGTGATACTCACCATTTAAAATCAAATGCCCTCTATCTATAGAGAAATCTCACCTGGACTATTTTCCTTAATTCACATCTGTTTAAATCAGTTATATATCTGTGTTAGTGAGGTGCTAAAAGGTGCTATATAAATGGTGTGTTACATGACAATATATTATAAGGATTCTTTAGCATGCACAAGAAAGTGATACTCACCATTTAAAATCAAATGCCCTCTATCTATAGAGAAATCTCACCTGGAAGGATAACATTCAGCAGGGTGTCCATTAACCAAAACACTTTGTCTTCATCTCGGACAATCAGTAGCAGCAAACCAGCTATGAAGTTAAGACCCTGACCGTAAAAACAACCAGCAGACTCTAAGCACACAAAGTAAGAGAAGATCAATTCCTAAAGCCAACTCTGAAAGGCATCAGTAAGCATTACACGTTACTGAATTCATTTTCCCAGCCTTGAAGTTGAGACACAAGGGCACATATAGCCACTGCATATTAGAAAAGAAAACTTAAAACACATTTCTGGGATCTGAAGCTCTGACCTCCTTTTCACAAGTGCAGCATATATGGTCATGAAAACAGAAACCATAAATTTAAACAAAGCAACACAGGGCAGAAGCAAAAACAGCAAACTTACGGAAGTGGCAATGGAAAAGTGTAACAGATATATCAACAATTATAGATAATTACTTACAAAATATAAACGATGGACATGTTGCCCTATTGTGCAGTATGATGATATTCATCATACATCTGCAGCTATTATGAAATTATCAACCTGTCATATAGATTATAAGTTGCAAAACAAAACATAGCGCAGAGTTGAACCAAGCCAAGTCTTTTTTGAAAGCCTTCCTCAAAACTGCTATGGTTAAAATAAACCGAGGAAATTTACCTCAATTTATCATAAACATCATTGTCATTTTAGTCTTGATCGTCTGAAGGACAATGCCCAGTAGTCTGTCTAACTGTCAGTCACTTTATGTCCCTCTGTCTTTCTGCCTCTGTCTCTCTATCTTGAGCATTTGATGCCACAGAGACGTCTATCAGCAACCAGCCAGCTGGTTCACAGAGGATCAGACGAAGGTTACTCGATAGATACTCCAAAGATAGCAAACTCTACAAGTGACTGAAGTCACATCACACAACTAAGCCTCTGGATAATTCTGGATACAAGAAAGAAATCTGCCTTACAGAAATCAATATTTCTGATGGCAGAATAAACGATGTGCTCAGCGTCTCTTTACATTACATCATAGGTGGCAGCACACACTCAAACAAGTATGCAAGACTTACAAGTGTTCATGATGCTATTCCTGCTTAGCTGCTTTGTTAATTATTTATTTAGTTAACAGTAGTCACCTGAATCTGAGGAATGCCACTGATTCATTCTTGCACATTATGACAGAAGTACCAACAGAAGTTCTATGATTTGATTACGTCACAATTAACCATGACACATTGTGTTGTTACGGACAAGGGGTACGCATAAGCTAAACACATCGGATGGCAGGCAAAAAGTGCTAAAGGTTAAATCTGAACTCACTTGACAGTAGCCAATTTGTCGGTTGTTGTGCGCAATGGCAACCAAGACGTTAAACAGAGCGCCACGTTTGGCATTCGGATCCGATGGAGCATCCTGGAAGTAAATGTTGTCTGGAAAAGTTCGATGAATGTCTGCAAAACACACAGCAACTGTCTACAAACTAAATGCACGCTACAGAGCTGTATGCGCAAATAAAATGCCAACAACTCCAAAGTAACTAAATCAACGTTGGGTTCATTCCATTTGACAGGTCCAATTTCTTCAAAGGTCTAAATATTCACACATGAAATTATAAAAGCTTTAATCAGTACATCATTAGAAATGCTTAAATTAAAGCACAATTTGGAAGATTATTGGTCAGGTTCCGCAAAGTCAAGCACCTTGTTCAGTGCATGCTTGGTTTTCCCAAAGTTAATCCCAATATACGCAACTCCTCATAAAATCCTTGTTGCATAAATTTGAGTCGTCTCAGAATTCAACTTCAGATTTTGTAATACACATCAACACCATGTAGACAGAAAATAACCTAACTTCATAAAAGGCCAAGAAAAAGTTCCTGTTAAATACCCTGCCTGAGTATGAGGCCTCTACAACACCACAGGGTAACTTCAGTTTTTAAATACACTGAAGCAAGCCTCATTGATTTACCCAGTTCAACAAGTACAACCTATAAAAATACAATAGTCATGTGCCCAGATGAAAACTTGAAACAACCTACAGTCCTGTAACAGAAGCCACCAGTATTAAAATTAAACAAAAATATTCCTTGTAGTAATTTAGTAATTACCATATTATCATGCAGCTTAGCAAATACAAATGTATTCACACAGATTAACAGGCCTGCAGCTAAGCAGGATTACTTGCTCTGTAATTTTTAATCTACAGAATGACAGAAAGCATCAGGACACCTAAATGAAAAATTGTTCCTGTCATGCAGTTAGGCCAGCAAAGCAAAAACTGATAGCATAGTTGCTTGCAAAATTTTTACTGACAGAGCATCATAACGTCATAAAGAAAATAGCAAAAGCCAAAGAGGCAACCATGGGTATGACAGTTTATGAGGGCAGGTGGCCAATTCATCTCATCTTCCCACCAACAGTGTAGAGTCAAAATACCGGTACTACTTTTCTAGCCAAGTTCACAGAAGGTCACAAATTTGAACCCACAAACCTCCCAGTCAATATGCCATTGCATTAACTGCTAGACTATCATCCCAGCTAATTAAGGAAACAAAGAATTAATATATCTTTCAGTCCATTTCACTTACCAATTTTAATAACTTCAACAAGATCTTGTTCGTGTGGACCTTCCAACAGTTTCTTATAGAGATCTGGGTTCTGTTGACGTCTCTCCTCTGCTCCACTCATATACATCCAGACCTGCAAAAGTCATCACCAAAATCACCATCTCCGCCATAGACGTACTGGCGTGTTAAATGGAAAACTCATGTAAAATTTAGTCATTACCCAAGAGCATTGCAAAACAGAAAAATAGAACATTTTTGGGTTTCCAACCTAATCTTCAACATTTTTGTTACAAGGTATATTTTGGGTGTCCAACCTAACCTTTTACATTTTTGTTAGAAGGTATTTTTTCCTCTTAAGTCTTAAAACAGAGCAATATGTTACAATAAAAGGAATCAACAACCAATATTCTCAAATTAAACAATGCTCAGTATTTAGTTACTGTTGTACAGAGATGCATAAAACATAAAAGATACTCTAATAAGATAAGTACCAATCACAAATAAAGTAATGACCAGCTGTCTTTATTTATACCAAAGCTGCATGCATAGGAAAGACTGGCAAAATGTATAATTACATTAAGCATGTTTAGGAATACAGAAAGTCAAAGAGATTACATAACAAAAATGCCTTAAATAAAAAAATGAAGTTAAAACAGGAAACTCACTGTAGCTCTGTGCTCGGATGGAATTCCTTTCCTAACATAACGTTTTACTAAAATATTGAAGAAATAAAACTATCTTAACACATTGACCGCCACCACGTTTTTTATCCCTACGCCATGAAAATTTCCCGAAAAGCCGGAAAATATTTTTTTATATATCTATTTTTTTAACTATATTTTTTTAATATAATATATTTATTTTTTTACTATTTTCAACATGTACACATAAAAAGTCACATGTTTGCAGTATTGTTTCTTTGAAGAAACAGTGTTATTCTTAGATTTCAGCTTCAATGTGGTAGACTTCCACACCTGTAACAACACACATTCAGTGCTGGCTTCGACAAGTACGTTTTGCAACAGTAAAGTCCAGGAAGTGTTGTCCGCTATATATCTGCAGACGTCTGATGCTTTGTGAAGAACAAACGCCCTAAGACTAAGATTTATCCATTCATTCTTAGGCTTTTGTCGTGATGGACCAGCGTCCTGAGGATCAATAGAAATGTCTTTCGGATCTAGCCTCGCAGCTGACTTCGATTATACATACGTTGACTAGCATCTAAGGTTATTCAACCCCCTCTCCAAAAACAGAAACAGTATTTTTTTCTCATCCCGCCTCATCCGTTTCGACACAGAAACATCTGGTATCAACCCTGACTGTAGCAGAATTATTAGGCATGAGCCAATGTTTGCCTATAGCACTCCTATAGCACCATGTATTGTACTACGAGTTAACTCGTAGGTGGCGTATACATGAAACATTTTTACTACGAGTTATCTCGTAGGTGGCGGTCAATGTGTTAAAATTATATTACTCATACACAAAAATTAGGTACCATAAACTCTGTATAGAAATTATTTTAGCATTGAACACTGGATATCTTGAATGCTGCTATATATTGTCATCATCATCATCATCATCAATATTCACCATTATCAATAAACATCAGCATCATAGTCATCATCACCATCTTCATTTTCACTCATCCTGGACAATTCTTTCCATACTTGTCATCATCATCAAATCAATTCACAAATTCAACATCCTCAGCAGTATTACCCTAATCATCACAAGCATTAGCCATTAACTTTCAGTTGTACAGAAGTGCAACAGCTGGCAAAGTCAGCTGCTAGTCTATTAGCTTACAGGATTGCTATGAAAAGTTATCTGATTCGTGATCATAGACTGTTCTACACATGTCTGCATTATTTAAGAATATAAAATCCCATTCTCATTACTGATGCACCAGTCTCCTATCATTAAGAAAATTTATCAAACTTTTTTAATCAAACACAAACATCATCCAACAATCAAGAATTTCTGCACTTTTATCTTCAACTAAATAAACTATGTAAAAATAAAGCCTCATTACTGATGCAACCACCTGCTCAATGATTAATGCAAACTCCCAATTAGTTACAAGGATGGGTTTGGTTTCTATAGCAACTCCACAATTTCTATTAAAAATATCAACCAACAAAATTTCAACACATCAGGGGTCGTTTAGCTATTTAACTATAAACTGGCAGACACAATCAAGTTAAGCAAAACTGAGCTGGATTAGTAACATAATGGGTGACTAATCATAGAATACCATGCCCCCTGGCACCACTCAGCCCTCCATCTTGTCCTCAAAGTTATCCTTTCCTTGATTTGCCTTAGTCGTATCTGTGCTTCGGAGGAAACCACTTCTGACCTCAGGACCACGCCTCTGAGGAGTGATACACAAGGCATGGAAACAAGTGTGCCACTTTTCATTTTACATCATCCAACAAACTATTTCACTACATCTAACGTCTATAAATGTATAGCACATTACTTTCAAAATGATAACACTTAGTACTTACTAGAATAGTATAGTGTAAATGTCACTTGCCCTTTGAAGTATTGTTCGATCATAATTGAATTTTACTTACATTTAGAAAAAGGCAAATTTGACTTAAGATATACAATATACATTCCACAATTGCATGAATGCCTGCAATGATCCTTATTCAGTGATTGATTAACTATTCACAAATGAGCTTGAATCAGTATCTTGAACATATGACTGATAGACCAATGTAGGCATATATTTAACCACTGGTGCCAATCTGTCTCACTACATCATAGAAGAGGGCTGATAACACTTACATTTACGAGATCTTGATACTGCTGATTTCTGTCCATCAAGCAATGACGACCACTGCTGAGCACGATGTGTCAGGACAGAGAGATAGTGTGACATGAATTCTTCATATGTCTGAAAGTCATAATCCTCAGGACGCTCAAACCCATACGGATCAACCGTACTGTAAAAGAATCCACACAAATAAAGTAAACCCAGTAACAACACTAAACAACATGCTAGCAATGAAGCAAACTGCTAGCTGTAAACAGTTAGATCACAAAAAAGCTCACTGACATCAAATGTTTGGTGTCAAATCACAGTCAATGTTCCTGTTGCCAGATATTCTTGTCTCATACTTCAAAAGATCACATGAAAAGTATCAATTACTGAACGAAACAACCTTCCACAATCGTCGATGGCAAATATATTATTAAAATATATACAGATATAATAAAAATTTGTGGCATTTCGTTAAATGTTAATTTAGATTAATTTTAGGCAGATTTCAAGAAAAAGCACTTTAAAATGAAGATTTTTCTAAATTTAAATCGGCTATTGAATAAATGCCAATCCCGATTAATCGGATTACTGTAGTATCCAGTGATATCCAATTTCCGGATCAAAATTAGGTTACTCCCTAGTTGCTATGCAGTGGCTTGAGGTAGATTCAAACCTCCAACCCTCTGGTTATAAGGCACAGAACATACCTCTACACCACTGCTATCCTAGCTGATAAGTCTCATTAATAACAATTTGCATTGCACTCAGGTGGAAAATTGAACCCAGGACCTTTGGAGCTTTGAACCATGCATGGACACCTCCTCTTCTCCATACCTTTCACAAAGCCACAACTCCAAACTCCATCTGCTCTATGGGGGGGGGGGGTTGGTATTTGGAGTTGTCTATCTGCCTGACCCTCTGAGCTTAAATTGAACCTGACCATAAATACTTGCCTCAACTGTATTCAGTTGACTGAGAGCCTGTAAATAAGGTGGCTCCCATGACTGAATTTATATGGGTACTGATGACATTCAGAGATTACAATTATGATTATGGATATTTGCTCTCTTACAGCAGGTAGATGCACAGTGAAGGTGAATCCAAAAAGGAACAATACACCATAAGATAAGTCAACACATCAATGGAAATAAAACAAGACAGCCAGTGACAAATATGCAAGAGCAATAGAATACAGAGACAGCAAGAAAAAAACATAAGCAGACAAAACTGAAAAAAATTCACACAGATATAATTACACTCACATACACCCAAAAAATCACATTATCCCCAACCTATGCACTTGTGACAAAAACCACAGGATATGCAATGCTAGCAGAACTGCTAGACAAGTACTACATTTTCATTTAGTTGGAGATAGAGTACTGATAACAGATTAATTAATTGGCAGAGAAAACAGAAGCAAATAAACAGAACATATTAATAGTACTGTGATGGAACTGTGGTTTGTCTGAAGGCTAACAATTCCTTCTGTCAACTCTGCATTATCATTATCATCATCATCATCATCAGTTCCTGCCGAGAGCCATTCAACGGCAATAGGTGCCAATATATGATCTCCATATTCCTCGGTCATTTGTCAAGTCCAGTGCTCCTCGCAATGGTAGTCCAAGTCTTTTTATGTCCTCGTTTATATTTTCTATCCAATGCAGTCTTGGCCTTCCTTTGTTTCTCTCTCCTTCAAACTCATTGTATGGGATTTTATCAACTGGCATTCTCTCTTCTCTCCACGTGGCCAAACCATCGGAGTCATCACTGAATGAAACTGTTTAACAGAGTAATTTGGATGCCTACGAACTGCCTTATACAATCATATCTACTCTCCTGCAGCCTTGGAATTCCAGAAATTTTCTGCAGCCAACTCAAGTCTGGTGCAAGATTTCTCTTCTCATCTTGCTTTCACATTGCCCAGCATTCTGATCCTACAAGCAAATGGGTTGTATCATCATTTCATCTGCTCTTGTTTTTTCTTTGTTATTTCTCTGCTTCTCCATATCCTGTTTAGTTTTCCAGTGCTTGTGAGATGCATCCAATTCTCATTTGTTTCCCTTTTCACTGTGTCAACTCTGCACCAGGGTTGAAATTACAATGCATCAGGTAAACATCAATATATGTCTAGCATTGGAGCTTGAAAGGAAACTTTTAACTTCTTTTATTGTTTTTGCTAAGCATGTGTGTTAGCTAATTGAGAACTTTATTCCATATGGCTCTGTTTAAAAGGCAGTGATTTAAGAATGCAGTTTTGCTTAGATTGATGTCTCATGTACTGTGAGAACAGCATTGAGGAGGTTGCCATATCTGATCGGACTGCAGTTGAAAGAAGCGAGAAATGATTGAATGAGCAATTACTCAATGTCACCTTGCGTTAGAGAACAGAATAACCAGATGACATTTCACTGCATTATACAACATACATCGCGGAAGCATGTCTTACTGTTGCATGCCTTGTCCCGTCATAAAGCACAACTGTTCAGCTAAGTGATAATGGAGCTAGAGACCAGTCAATATCCAGATGACGCTAAAAACCGATAAATCAATAAATGAGTTAGGACGTCTCCTTCAACATCAGCATCAATCGTTTGCCAATGATTTTCCCGCATGGTGAACACAATCTCTGATTCCACAATAAAGAAATCTAATGAAATACGTCAGTCAATCAAGCAGATGTTGGTCAGCAGATGGTTCTGCTCTGTGCCTGTCTGTCTATCTGTCTGGCCATCTGTCTGTCTGCCTATCTGTCTGTCTATCTGTCTGTCTCTCTGTCTGGCCATCTGCCTGTTTATATGTCTGGCCATCTGTCTGTCTGCCTATCTGTCTGTCTATCTGTCTGGCCATCTGCCTGTCTATCTGTCTGGTCGTCTGTCTGTCTATCTGTCTGTCTGTCTATCTGTCTAGTCATCTGTCTGTCTGTCTATCTGTCCTGTAGTATGCCGGATGGGATTAGCTGTGCTCAAATGAGCAGACGTTTGCAGCAAGATGTATGAGACATTAGCCACTATAGCTTCAAAGCCTTAATCAGATGCTGTGCAGAGGCAGAGGTCACTATCTGTGACCTGCCATGACAAAAGAAGGCTTTTCTCAGAAAAGAAAATCATATTTTGTCATTTGCATTATTAGCTCCATCGTAACTCAGTTTGCATTATTATAGAACCAATATAAACAAATGTACATTAAATATTTGGAACTTTCCATCATAACTCAGTTCAAAATTAAAAATTTCTGTGCTGATTCACGTTTCATCACTCAAGTCACAGCTTGGCAGAACAGTTCACTTCTTTGTCAATAAGCTAAGACATGGCAGTCTGTAATGAATTAAACTAGACAGTAGACACAGAAAGTACAAATCGTGCTCTTCTGTCATAAATTTAATATAATTACTGTTGAGACATTACAATCAATAAGACTGAGTTTTGGGTCCTGTGTGTGAAGAATGGGCTAATTAATTCAAAAGGTACGAAACTGAATCCATAAAAAAGGTAAATAGTCTACAGTAAAATAATCAATCATCTGTGACAAGTGTGTATCCTGTTGCTCTATTACAATTGATTAAAACTCTTAGTAAATTGCCAAATTAAAACTGCACATTTGACAAATCAGCCAGTTCAAAGTGGGAAGAATGACTAATATAGAAGTACTAGGTGCTTCAAAACAATGCATTAAAATCACATCTATTCCAAAATAGCTGATGAAGTTTGATCAAGCACACTGTTCTTGAGTCAGTGCAAATGCTCGAGATCAGACTTTTGACTCAGTTAGCCTGAGAAAGAAACAAAATGCATTCTAGGATATGCACAGACTGTCAAGGCATGTCCATAAGCAGGACATTTGTTTTCAGACTTTTGACTCAGTTAGCCTGAGAAAGAAACAAAATGCATTCTAGGATATGCACAGACTGTCAAGGCATGTCCATAAGCAGGACATTTGCTTTCATATGGTCTCCAACTGAAAGATTCTCAACACCAACAGTCATCTAAAATGTAATCTAAACTAATGACTTTTTTACAATGCACCAAATTATGATTGCATCAACCGACTGCAGTCAAGACTAAAACTAACTGTAGTCATGACTGCTACCTGTTGGGAGGAGTCCAGTCAAATTACAGTTGAGAAGGAAAATATGAAACTAGGCTACAGCAAGGAAGCAAGTGGAAAAGACTTAAGTTTATGCCTAACTGATTATAACCATAATTAAAAAGTTTATATAGCACCACTTCAAGACAAATTCATCAGTGATGCTTAGCATTAAGGCAGATTGATATTTATAGAGAACTGACAGAATGCAAAGAACTGGCTTGGGACCAGTCACTGAGAATGCCTGACAGGTTAACATGTCTTGATGCTAGGCCCAACTATAGAAAAAGCAGGAAAAAAACCTGTAGTCATACATTTACAACAACATGCGCTTACAAGACACAATCCTGTAGGAGTCTCTCCACCTAAAAGAGACTAGGTGACGCAGTAACTAAAGGAATAAAATACGTCAAGTGCAGTTATCACTTACTAGGGCATAACCGAAATCCAGATCGGTAAACTGATTTTGCCAATTTTTGAACTATCCGGAATTATCCAGATCCGGAATGTCTAACCCACCAATTAAGAACAGTTGTTTTATCGTGGTTTCACTATGGACTAGTAACAATTTATAGGCCACTGGCATAATTATAATCTTGATCATTACTACTTACTAGGGCTGTCAATGGGCCCCAGAATACTGTGGGTTGAACATGACTGGCTGTTCTTCCATCCTGCTGCATGTAGCTGACACCAAGTCATTAGCCAATGATGACTAACTTGGAATTAGGCCTTAGTGCACAGATTTATTACTAATCGCAATGGCAAATAATGGCCTATAAGCTTACTATCCGGGAATCAGCAAAAACCCAAAATCGGTTATGCCCTATTACTTACCCACCCACCAATGTCTGAATGTCAGTGGGGAGACCAGATGAACCAGTAGCTGACCAACAGTGTAAAACTGTTTTGGGACAGCTCCTTTCAAACCTCAGCACAATCAATACTAAGACTGATAGTTAAGTGTAAGCGCTATCATCACAGGACATAAGAATTTAGCTCTGTGCTCATCACTCTGGAATCTGGATAACTGCTGGGAATTCAGATTGATGCACAAGGCCATTCTAAACTGTTAAAGATTAAAAATATTTTAAAATATGGTGCATCTGGAATAAGAAACTAAATGCATGTCCCAAACTGCTACAAAATATTCATAACATGATACACAAAATTTAATGATAAATCAAACATCCTGTAAAATCTTTCCATTTTAGCTTTAAGCACAACCCATTCTCCGAAACTACAGTACATCAAAACAAGATTTACTACAGCAATATGCTAATATTTCATGTATCAAACAAATCAATATGCATCACAAATCATCACTAACACAATCACAGATGAAAGTACAGCTGTATTCCAAACATTTACATTTTACAATGTCAAATTCAAATATGTTTACAGCAACATTGACTTACCGTACTTGCCTTTTAATACCCATACACGTTGCTGCAGAGACCTTCATGATAGTTATCAAAATATTAGTAATTTAATACATCCTGGGTACTCGAGCCAATATCTCAACATACTCTGAGAAGGTATCCAAATGTTCATAATTGGGTATCTGTTACTGGATAAAATTAATGCTTAATGTCACCCCTCACACATGCAAATTTAAGGTAGGAATATTAACAAATGTATGAAGTCACCTATGTATACCATCCAAAGTAATCAGAAATACCCAATATTGAATGATTTTTCGTTACAATAAATACGTAATGCTTGGGTGGATATTCTAGGGAAACATTACGGAGCGTTATAGGGTGGGTGGGTGAGTCAAAACGGTCATTTTCGGCGTTACGTAATTATGTAATTACCCCTAATAATTACCCCTAATACCCCCGTAATTACCCCTAATATTCATCAACCTTGTCATCACTGAAGAATAACCTACAGCACCTGGTCACAGCACCAATATCAACTGTATACAGGAGGGCTGTTCAAACAGGTGAACTTGCCACAGCTGCAAAATTAATACCCCATATGTGACCGTGCATGGGAAAACCCTCCCAAACTCAAAATTTTTGAAAAGTTAGTTTATATTTTTTTTAAATACTACCGTCACTGTTGATTAATGTGGTAAAAACTGTATATTTGTATCTTTAGAAATGAAAAAGTTATGAATTTTTAAAGAATTGAAGTATTAGCGTTTTGAGAACTCGTTATTAAGAGAAATCGCAAGTTAAAAATTGGCTTCATTGTGTGAACTATGCAAATGTGAATCGATTTTTCAGCATAATTTAGTAGTATGTTCTAGATGTAGAATTTTCTGCCCTTTCCAATGGTGTCAATGGTGTTTCTTGGAAAATTAAGCTGACACAATGGCACAGATTTAAAGGTGATGCCATGTTGCAATTAAATATAATAATCTTAAATTTTTCTCGGGTGTGGCTTTTGGATGGCGAGACATCACTATTCTCAGCATCAGATTCGTCGCTAAAGTCACTCGAATCGTCATTTTCCACATCAGTATTGCAGAAGTAGTCATTAATAATGTTTTGCAAATGGTCCTCTCGACCAATTTTACTCAAATTAAATGCTGAAAGTTCATTTAAACATCGCTCGATTTCGGATTGTTTACTTCTGTCCGTCATCGTTATAATAATAATCTCGTATTCGTCAGATGGCGCTACCGTAGTTGTGATCAGTCCGCGATAGTGCCTCCCAAAATTTATTTATTGTGAATTATTACTGCATTTAAACAGTTTATTTTTTGTACAGATGGGTTTAGAAAAAAATGTAGTATGCTTTAAAATTAAATCTGCTGCCGTTAAGGCAGCGTTCATTGATCAGAATTAGCCATAACAGAGACCCTGCTAGTCGCCGCTTATAATGACCATCTCATAATTAAAAATTCATAGCAAATTAGGCTGTATTCATACATACTTACTGTTGGCACAGATAGATTCAGCAGAAAAAACTAGTTCAGAACATGACTAATTAATAAGTCTGTTATAACAGCAAGATTTTCGGCGATTTTAAAATAAACGCACGCTTGACTGGGCCGAATCATTGATATAAATTTAGACAACGGGTGTACAAAAAAATCAAATTAAAATATTTGTATTAGTTTGTTTGACCTGTAATTCTGGGATTTAGTAGTTGAAATATCAATTATTAATATTATGCAAAAAAAATTTTTTCACTAGTTTACGCATTCATGACCTTTCCGCTCGATTTGCTAGGTTTCAGTACACGCGACTTTGGCCGGGTAATCCCATGCACGGACACATATGTGATGAAGGGACCAGAAATTCACTAGCAATCACTAAGATAAATTAGGACACAGCATGCCACAGTCACATCTAGCACAGCCAGGTACTATGAGTCCATGGTGACCCCAGCCTCAGCTCAGCTATTGCCTGGGCAGATAACAACTGCATACTGGTGTTCCATACCGCCTGCTACTAGCTCTTCACACTTAAAGTAATGCCTAGAAATGGCCGGATATCAGGTATTGCATTCTTTGCACTGGAACAGCCCTTTGAGTGGGTACAATAGCCTCGCGTTCCCGTTTATAGGCCTAATCTTCATACAGCTTTATTTACATCACACAGAAATTGAACAAGCAAGGCAGTACAAGTAGTACAGTTAGTGAAAGTTGCAAGTAAGAAGAATTTAACACAGGACTTGGTCATTGATCTGCTCACATTTATATAAGTCAATATATAAAAGGTATCTAACAATGCTTACATGGTGAGTCACATGAAGACTTGAAGCTGCACATTCTCCATCACCAAGTGGGGGGCTTAACCAGACAGCCATCTTCTCACTATTAATACTCTACATACAGTCACCCTCCTTACAACTATAACTACCACTTATAAACTTGTAAATGTTAATACACTAAATCAAGCATTATATATTTCCTTTTCTGAACTCTTACTAATTATTACTTTGTAAAGTTAGTTTTTAAGTGTCTTCTTGGAGTCTCTTAAGAACACTATACAAATGCTCTGCTGAGGAGAAGGATTAATAAATATGACAGCATAACTCATGGTTTTTCTTTTGAACTAAATTGCTTCTCAGAAACACTAACTTTGTCTGTTCTCAATTAGCACTCACACGGTGCACATCTATACATCTCAATGCAAATATGTTAAATTTGTGTTGTGGCTGTGATTGCCTCTGTCCTTAGATCTCTATGGACTGTATGAATAACAGCGAAAGTGACAGTAATAATTCATAATAATAATAATAATAATAATAATCTTTCCTTTATTAATTCAAACTGACATACGCAGTAAGATTACATTGAGACATGACAGTACAATTATCAACATCTTAACTAAACACACATTATGGCAGCCATGCAAGGCGCCTGCCCGAGGGGGTAACAGGAATCGAACCACATACTGCTGCTCTCCTGGCCATGAGTGTTACAATTACTGGTACTCTATTCCCCCTCCCATTGTATGTTTTAGCATCGTCTCTCGTTGTTTATAATGCCGAAACATAAAGTAGTAAACACACAATCTATCAGAACGGATGAGACATAAGGAAACCATTACAAGTAATGATAGACAGCCAAATCAACAGGTAAACAGGCATTTACAGTTACAGAGGTTCATGCCATACATATGTTTGAGGATAAGTTATGCCATGCGTTAGTTGGAACCTGTTGCTATATAAAATCGTGTACATTTACATTTTGTTTTACATTTACCCCAAATACAAGCGTAGGAGGTCTGGTACATATAAGACAAGACTATATCTGTAATGGTGGTAGTAAACAACGAGATTGATACAGGAACAAAGAATTTGTGGAGTTCAGCAGAAAGGTTGTTTCAGAACCAAGGTCTATGATCCACTTGTAAACAGTGTATTTCCTGCAACGCGTCTTCGTGAAGGACGTCTGTAAACAGTGTGGTATGTGGGTTGGTTATAGAACTTGATTGTAGCTACCAGGAAGACACGAGTGCGTTAGGAGGAGGATCGGGAAGAGTGGGGTGATAGAATGGCGGAGCCTGCGACGCTACAACGGTTGGAAGTTTTGAAGATAGTTAGTTATCAGTTAAAGGGAGAATGCTTTCAGGGATTTCAACTAAAGGAGTGATTTTAAAATAGAAGTGATACGGTGATATTTGAATGTCCTGGCGAAAACATGAGCAAGTGAAGTTTGGATTAATTGGAGACAATTTAAGAAGAATTTCACGTTAAGGAAAAGGGAATTACGGTAGTCAAACTTGGAGTGGACATCGGAGGTAGCGATGATACATGCATAATGATGAGATCATGTGCATACTTTTCATCCAAAAGCTTAACACGCGTAAACGTCTACATAAATATCGGGTATATAATCATTGTAATGCATTGAGAACAGCTATGAACTCCTACCTTGCGTTGGATTTGGCCATTTCTCTTTAAATCAGTGGCTGTCCGCTAGAGCGATCATGATCCGACAAACACCCACCACTCGACAACTCCTATCAGTCCACTCGCTTCGCAAAATCAAATCAACGTTTTCATCGCAGTCGTATTTTAAAGGAATGGCAAAGACCCGACTCTGTACGCACCAGACAACATTCATTGGGCTACATGCGCCACACAGCGTCCGCCAAGAGCAGTCGTTGCAATATAATTGCCTAAATAGGCAACGTAATTATAGGTTCGTGACTATAACATGACAAAATAAATGTCGAAAGTAACTACCGGTGGTTAAGATCCGCTAAATAAGTCATAGTTATTTAAACAGAGGTGCTTGTTCCTTGAAATCGCCACGATTTCTTCAAACAGTAAGCAGTAAGCTTATCTAATGTAGTCCGAGAGATTTAGTCATGATGGATTGGTGGTTATGAAAGTGCAGAGCACATGTTTGCGTCTTTGGCTTCATTTCTTTTGCCCGAGAGTCAATAATACTCATAAAATACTCATCGATGAGGAGGCAATCAGATCCAGATGGAAAACATACTTCGAGGAACTGCTAAATGAAGAAAACCCAAGGGAGCCTCTACAGGAGACCAACCCTGTAGCAGGACCAGAGATGGAAATCACCTATAAAGAGATTGAGACAGCAATTGCAATGATGAAGAACAACAAGGCACCGGGGCCATCTGGAATGACGGCCGAAATGTTTAAGGCACTGGAACAAAATGGGGTTGAATGGTTATATGTCATCTTAAACAACTTCATGAAGCAGGAAAAACTACCCCAAGATTTGAAAGAAAGTGAAATACTAGCGTTATACAAGCAGAAAGGAGATGTGCTGGAATGCGGGAATTACAGAGGAATCAAATTGTTGGAGGTCGTACTCAAGGTGTATGAAAAGATCATTGAGAGGCGTATCAGAGAGCGGGTTGAGCTACATGACAACCAGTTTGGCTTCAGGCCAGGGAGGGGTACAACAGATGCAGTGTTCATACTGAGACAGGTACAGGAAAAGGTTTTAGAAGGAAACAACAAAAGATACTGGACCTTCGTGGATATGGAAAAAGCTTTTGATAGAGTTCCAAGGGATGTCGTTTACTGGAGTTTGAGGAAGAAGGGAGTCTCGGAGGTAATTGTGCGCTTGGTAAAGTCAATGTATGAAGGTGCAAGAACAACAGTGAGGAGCAGTATAGGCAACACAGGAGAATTCGAGATACGAGTGGGTGTACATCAAGGATCGTGCCTGAGTCCTCTACTGTTTATTATTGTGATGGATGCAATATCAGAACATGTAAGGAGAGAGGTACCTTGGGACATGCTGTATGCGGATGATCTTATACTGGCGGACGATGCAGAGGCGAAGATGCAAGCACGTTTTACAGACTGGCAGATGGCAGTGGAGAGCAAGGGTCTTAAGATAAACATCAATAAAACAGAAACCATGGTCTGCTCAAAAACAACGGAAGCAATTGAGATCAGAGACATTGCAGGAAAGTCACTGAAACAGGTTGAAACATTTAAATATCTGGGATCGACCATGAATGCACAGGGTGGCTGCGAGCATGACATCAGGAACAGGATTAAGGTGGCTTGGCAGAAATGGAGAGAACTAACGGGAGTGTTGTGTGACGCCAAAATGCCAACTCAACTCAAGGGAAAGGTATACAAAACAATGGTAAGACCGGTGATGCTATATGGAGCAGAGGCCTGGGCGCTGACAAAAAGGGATGAAGGGTTACTGGAGAGAACAGAGATGAGAATGGGAATGAGATGAGAAGAGAGTCAATAATAAATTTTATTCAGACCCCGAGACAATGGAAAATTACATTTGATAGAGCACGTGTTTCTTTGGTATGAATGAAATGCTTACCAGTGGCTTAGCAAGACAATAATTATGGACACACCCACAGTAAGGATTTCACTAACATTGGTGTTAGTAAGATGAACGGCATCAGGATCATCACTGCCACTATGCATGGACCAAGTTAAAATCAATCAGACCGTTTGGAAAAATTAAGTTTGACTAAAAAAATAAGCTTACTTCTGTTTTTATCAGCAATAAGCCTACTTCTGTTTTTATTAGCTATCTTTTCTGCAGCCGTTAACCCTAATTCTTTATTTTCATGATTGTGTTCCTTTCTCTCCTGGCCTCACAAGAATTTCATGAATCTTTTGTGTGGAATGCATCCCTCAATCAACTCGCAACATGCATACACTTGCCAATTTGGGGCGCTACTACACACACCGTATCTCCAGAGACAATGGCCTCATGACCCTATAAATAGTAGGCTTGTAATGATAAAGTGCAAATTTGCCATTCAACTTGGTCAGTCTGTTGCCTCTACCCATGCCCTTATTTTGGGTTTACTAGTATGGCAAGTTGAACACAATTCAACACAAGGCTAACTGTTGACTTTAATTTGTCCATATGGTTTCATTTGCTATCAACCAAATCATGATATTGTATGTCATAAGAAACGAATCCTTTCTGAATTTGAATTATTACTTTTATTAATTAAAATTTGTAACGCGCGCATGGTCACACCGAAATGTGAATCTGAGGCGCGGATAGTCAGCCGCCAGGACAGGATGCAGTTAGATATCCAAGTATTTGAAAGCCAAGGATAAATAGCGAGTTTTGAGTCTCTTTTTGAAGGTAGAAAGTGAATTTGAGCTACGAAGAGAGATTGGCAGTCGATTCCATTCCTTGGGGGCAGAGACATGGAATGCACGGGAGCAGGGGTGTCTACACCATAGAAACCTTGGAGCAAATGCTCCATCCAAGAAATAAGGGGGGAAAGATTTATCAGTGTGTGTGCCACCATTTTAGGACGGGAAGGAACGGCGAGGGGGGAAGAAGAGGGGAAAAAAGGACGTTGCTCCAATGACTTGGGGGGGGATAGACGCCCCTGCACGGGAGCCCGTAACTGTTCTGCATCTTGGCTCAGCTAAAAGGCCCGTACTTGATGATCGTAAGCAACGGGGAGGGATGTAAGGAGTTAGTAGTGATTGAAGGTAGGGAGGTGTGCTGGTGCTGAGGGCTTTATGTCAAACAGGCCAACTTGAATTTTATTCTGAACTCAACAGGAAGCCAATGCAGTTCATGGAGTAGGACCGAGCAGCTTGTCAAATCACTGCTGGTACTGTACAGTTACACAGAAGTTGCATAATCATTTATGCAAACATGCATAAAAATTTACTCTACCTGAAAAAGACGATCATAACATACCATATTCTCTACAAGAATGCCTACGGACGCTACCTAGCTGTCTCCGAGTAAAACATAGGCATTCTTGTAGCTTGTTCAAGTTGCACTATGTCAGCTTTGATGTTCAATAAATGAGCATTACTCATTCATTCATTTAACTGCACATAGAGCTGGTTCATGTATTATGTATGTATTGTGCCACTGTTCTCGCTCAAACATACAACCATTGCAACTATTTAACGGTTCATCCCATTTGGTTATTCATACATGAATTGAACTGTACCATAATTAAGATTCGTTTTCAACTACATGTGTACCAAGTACTACAACGGTTACACCAATTTACTGCCACCATACCCAGATCTTTTCTCAATAAACTACTACCTCATCAAAATATCGTTTCGAGGATTGCATAGTTACTCCACTTAACACACATATCCAACTTTCATTCAACAAGCCATCCAATGCATCCATCCACACACTTCAAAAGTAGAATGATGCATTCGACTCTGCATCAATTCAAATCCTTGTACATCACATAAACAAACAATTTCTTCCAATTGTTCTTAGGAAGGAAGTTTTCGATGCAAAGGATCATCCCATGCAGACAAGTGGGGAGGGGTCAAAAGTAGGTCATTTTGCACACGTCCTTCACAAAGACCCCTTGCATGAAAGACATCGTTTACAACTAGATCATAGCCCACGTATCATGCCTTAGTTTTAATATTGATGGGGGTGCAACAACATTCACCATGCTTTACGTTTAGTTTACACAAAAATGCTACAAAGAAAAATGACAAAGCCTACTGCAAGCTATTCTAAAATATGCTATCCAAATGGCACAATTCCCATGACATACAAATATACGTTTATACAAAGGACAAAAACGCTTTAGCCATGTAAAATATCCACAACTGCAAATCACCCCAAATATTACGACTGAAAAACTGAAACACAGATTTAAATACAAATTCATGTATTTTATTTTTTCCAGTTTCACTGAACATCCGGTATTGTTAACTGTTGGATGTAGTATATATTGTTTTTGTTTTACTACACTTTTACTCCTTCTCAGTTGCCTTGCCAGTCACCTGCTTTGTACCACGCAGACGACCAGTACGCCTGGCAGCAATGAGACCAACCTATAAAAATAAATATTACACCAGAGATGAGCAAAATTTCACAGCACAAACATAATAACTAAGAAGCACTGAAATATAAATATATTTTTTTAGATTTTACAAGGGCTATATAAATGGCTGAAGTTAAAAAGATTAAGCAAACATCATTAACAAAAATTTAATACAAGCCTAAAGTGCAACAAGAAGCAGATAAAACTAGGACTTCAATGTTGCAAGTGTTCCACCATCAGATATGTGCTTGGTCAAGTCATCACAGGCGACATACGCCACCTATAAATCAGTTCTCATCATAACGAGGAACACTGCTGATGCCACTAATGTTTGTCTACTTTAATCAAGTTTCATATCACCAGTCAGTAAAATTACTAAATAAAAAAATAACATGTTAAACTTTGACATCCAGTGATTAAAACCAGCAGTGGCAAAAGTGATCTTACCTTTCTACCAGCGCTCTTGTCGCGAGCAACAGTCGATGCTTTACCAATGTGCTGATGATTACCACCACCATGGGGATGCTCAACAGGCTATAGTAACAAAAAGATCTTGGATAAGCAACAGGCATCATATGTCAGTGCTATCTAAGATTTAAGCCTATTCCCAACAATATTACTACAGCTTTGAAAAGAATTTAGATTTCCAAGTTTGTTAGCTCAGACTTTTAAAACTCAACATTCATAGTACAGAGAGGGCAAGTTTATCATCACTGCCAACAATTTTTAAGCAGTAACCTAACAAACATTCAAAATATCAATAATCTTCTTTACCATATATGACAGTGTACTTACTTTACTTACAGATTTACTTTATTGCTTACAAAACTTGTGTTCCAAAAAAAGACAAATAATAACAATGACACAAAAACCTCAGCTCAGTCCTTTTTAAATCAGCACTGTATTGTTCAGAGAGGGCAAGTTTATCATCACTGCTGAAGTCAATCATTTATCGGTTATGAACATGAAATCCAAAATGAAGGGTGTAGATTGTGAATAATCTAGATGTCTAAATCGAGTTTTGTAGATGCATGTCAGTAAAAACCTTTCGAGGCAATTCTTTGCAACAGTTATAACAAAACATTCAAAATATTTAAAATATCAATTAATCTTCTTTACCATATATTACATCATACTTGCTGTACTGTCAAATCTACTTTATTGTTTACAAAACTTGTGTTCCAGAAAAGACAAACAACAACACAAACCCAACAATTTATGTGCATTTGCTGGTTAGTTTATAGCCTTATTAAGTTCCAAGACCACTCCAAAAGAGACTATCAGCTCAGTCATTTTTAAAACAGCACTGTATTGTTCAGAGAGGGCAAGTTTATCATCATTGCTGAAGTCAATCATTTATCGGTTATCAACATGCAATCCTAAACAAAGGGTGTAGACTGTGAATAATCTAGATGTCTAATCGAGTATTGTACCTGCATACCAGTAAAAACTTTTCAAGGCAAGAGGTGATAGGCATTAAATACATACATATTTATTTAGTTTTTACAGTATTTATACTGTATGACAACAGAAGTTGACACTTGTTACTTACTTTTGATTGCCAAATGATCTCATAAATGTAAAACAACATATGTCAGTCTAGGTAATCGCTTCCAAAGCGACTTCTCACTAACAACGATATTATCATAACAGCCACAAGTGGGTAGAAGTCATTTTATTGCCCAAAACAAATTTACTGCCTGTAATTATTAACTGAAAGCTTTTTCAAGAGCATTCAAAGAATGCAGAAAGATGTGGACTGTTGTCCGATTCAAAGGTTTGTTAACTCAGAACACAAACTCATCATCATCACATAATCCGTGTACAGAGTATATCATCCTTGCTTGTACATGATAAATAATCTACCAGCCATGAGAAACTTTGATAGAAAAGCTCCTTAAAACTTACGTTCATGGCAACACCACGGACTTTAGGCCAGCAGTTTCTCTTGGCCTTGTACTTGTGGTACGCTCTGCCAGCCTTCAGCATTGGCTTGTCAATACGACCACCACCGGCAACAATACCTTAAACAATAGAAATAAAATTTCACATGAGGTTTTGACCTTTATTGTGAAGCTGGAAAAAGACAGCATGTAGTCATTGACATAAATGTATAATTTTTGTATATGTTAAATTTTTTTCTTAATACTGTTTAAAATACAATTTTAAACATATGTTTAAAACCCAAGTAAACTTGTTAATCAGACATAATAAGCTCAGGAAATGTTCAAACATCATAAAAGGTTCAGGTCAAAGTGAAGAAATTGTTTAGTCATCACGGCTTACTGAACTGTCTGACTTCTCTTAACAATGTCTAGGACACAAATAAGAAGCTTTTACAAAAAGGCTGTTGCCATATTTATAACAAATAAATTTAAGTTTCTTTCTATTGTTGCATCACACTGGATGAACAGTGCTGTTACTTACCAACCATTGCTCGGTTGTTTGATGGAATAGTTGTCTTGGTGCCAGATGGCAACTTAATTTTCGTTTTCTTGGTTTCAACATTGTGTGCAATAACAGTTGCATAGTTGCCAGATGTGCGTGCCAGACGACCACGATCTCCTGTCTTCTCTTCCACACAGCAGATCACAGTACCTTCTGGCATGGACCCAATTGGCAGAACATTTCCGACCTGGAGGTTGGCTGCAGACAAAATTCAAAACGCAAACAAATTCAACACATGTGTGGTTCACATGCAAAAATTCAAGCTTCAAGTAACTTCTTAATATTTATTATCACACACTTTGAAATAATTCCCAAAATTTTACTGCAATGCATATTATTCAGGATATATAAAAACAAATGAACACTCTAAAAATGACGAGTGTCCCAAAGTGAATGGGAAAGCAATTCAGCTTGTCGTAAAGTGTTAAACATTCAGTTTGACAATTATATATTCATTGTCACTATTATTCCTAAAAAACAGCCAGACTTCAGTTCAGAATTTTTTTTTCAACCAGGTAATTCAGGTCAAAGTGAAGAAAACTTTTAATCATCATAACACAGTCTGACTCTTATAAACACCTGCAAACCTTCAACGTTCACCAAATGTTGGATATGTAGAATTGCTGAATTTTGGAATTAGATTCTCAACAAACCCTCAGAATGTTTACTAATTAATACAACACAAGGTAATAATTAAAAAGTTACCCTTCTTTCCGCAATACAGAAACTGTCCAGTGTGCATTCCTTCTGCAGCAATGAACGTCTCGGTTCTCAGCTTATACCGGTATGGGTCACGGAAAACAACTTTGGCCAATGGAGCACCACGACCTGGATCATGGACAATATCCTAACACCAAATGAATTAACCCATAAAACAAATATTGCTAACTTGGTAAATTAGTTGTACATAATAAAATGTGAAAATAAACCTAAAACAGCACAGTCGTTAGCTCAGAAATACCACTAATAAGCCATCAAATAAAAAATCAGGCACAAAATGTATCATCACAGCTAACAACTTGCTGTGGACATGTGTAGCTTAACATCAGTCTTCAATATTTACCATGTTAACATTATGATTGCTGTCATTGTTTACAGTAACAGGTATTTATTATTTATGCACACTAAACAAGACTTGGCACATAAGTTTTAGAAACACATTCTAAAGTGGGTCTTACTTGTTGAACCCTTTAACGACGAGAGGGATTAGTTTTCCATACATTTCAGTGCACGTTAGTTAACAAGGGGAGACAACACGAGACTGGTACTAGTTTGACGAGTCTAGTGACTTAATTAGCACGTAAGAGACTTTTAGACTGACATTTAAGACCGTGGCAATTGGACATTCCAAACTGACTTGTATTCACTTTTCAAATGGCAACAGGTTGCAGAAACTATAACGTTGTTTGGTTGTTGTGCTTGCTGATAAAAGCAATCAAAACATTTAGAACAAAACTCACCTTCACAACACCTTTAATGAAACCATGGCGTTCAGCAAAGTCAACAGCTCGCAATTTGGCGGCTCCCTTGCGGTTTTTGGTGTGGGCCTTGAAGATTCCACCCGCTCCCTTACGCTGACTCCTGATAACTCGACCCATTTATCTACAAAATTTGTTTTATAATAATATACTTATATATTTTTATACATTATCATGCATTTGTCCTCCTAATTCACAAAACCTTTACACTGCCAAAACCAGTTTATCGCCCTCTATCATTTGCAACCTTTTCAGCATAGTCGCACTCTGGAAAACCTCATTTTAAATTACTTAACATATTATTGGAGGTAATACCTTTATTTTCAATCAAAAGTACTTTTATTTGTATGAATAAAATGATTCAACGATAAACACATGCGCGGTGAGGCGACAAGTCACACGCAAGACAAGTAATCCTACTTTGCAAAAATAACACCCAATAATTATAACAAAATAACACCTAATAATTAGAAATTTCAAGCCTAACACAACGTAAGATTTAAATTTCGCGAAAATTCGGTCTGGATGGAAATGGCTACCTATAGAATTTAACGGATTTTTTAGGAAGCATGAACTAACTACTCACTTGGTTCTAATCGAGCAAGCAAAGGAAGACACACAGCAAGACTTAGGAACAAGAGCCGCCGCAAGTCACAACGCTTTTGATGTTATAGCGCATTTCTAGTAGCGTGGCGCATATATTTGGTTTCTATTTAGTAAGCAAACTTGTAATAAAATTATAATTGTTCGCTGTTCAGACATTCAGAAATGTAATACACGGCAACAATGTTAATAATTATTATAAATTCCTCAGTTCCTCGTTCCTCCTACCAAAATATTGATAAACCTGCCTTTTCACTTTCTGACACCACAGCCATATCTTCTCGACTCTCTCTTCTCGTACATAAGTGCCTAAGCATAACAGTCATCATCACACGGATGAGTTCATTAAAAACTTCTCTAGCTCCACCACCAGCCTCTCAGATCACTCTTAGATCACCTGCTCGAGATCTTCGTTATCTAAACTGGTTTCCTGGAAATGGAGTCCTTCAGAATGACCACATCTGTGCACTTCACTTTAGATAGTGTAACTTTTATTTCCGAGCTTACGATGACGATATTAAAGACTTTTCTTCCATTGATAATCCTTTCTGTTTCATCAGTTGTTTCAAAAACTTAAAGTAAGTAGTGAAATACGTACATGGTATTGGACAAAGCAGATCAGAAAGTTTAATTTTGGCTAAAAAATCTAATGTGAGCGTTACACAGCTGTTTATACCAAAGATCTTTGTTTATACTTTCTACATGTCACCAATAAGCCAACGGGCATAATAATAATAATAATAATAATAATAATAATAATAATAATAATAATAATAATAATAATAATAATAATAATAATAATAATAATCTTCGTTTAATATCTTAAAACTGACAATTTTACGCAGTATGATTAGCCTACAAATCAGTTTGAACGGACGATCACAAGTTATTACAGGATTCGAATTTTAACTGTATACGGCAGCCTTACAAGGTGCCCATCACCACAGTATAGATAATTACATGCCATCACGTCCAACATTTCATTTTCACAAATGCACCATCTCGCGAACGATAGGCTGAGTGGACCTTCAGAAGGTTACGGGAGGCGATTCCGCTGCTTACTGCACTTCAGACTTTCCGCTTTACTATTACACTAAAACTCTTAGCTTGACCTGTCCGAATTTAAACCTAGCTTTCACTACAAATACCCTGGACTTGGCTCTTGCAGATTAAATTTGACTAATTATTTATACTGTGACAGTACGGTGCAAAGTCATAGCGCAAGATAATATCTATATGCAATTCGCAATAATGGCGGCGGTCTTAAAGAAACGGGCTGTAGCTGAATTTACTCAGGTTCTTCAGGTCTGCCCATATCAGCTTATGTTATCAATAATTGAATCAACTGTTTAATTCTTTAGAATACTATCTGAACATTTTAAGTTTTTATGAGTTTGAAACATGCGTGGATGCGACTGTTACTTTAGTCTACCGGTGCTACACCCCACTTTCGCATCATTCTGGATTTTGTAAATATTATGATTTGGAGAGGTGTAAATGTTTCGGGGTCAATCCGAATCCCCGAAAACGCTGAAAATACCCAAAAGCCCGATTTCCCGAAAACAGTTCTATAGAAAGCGCAGAACTCCACTTTCGCATCATTCTGGATTTTGTAAATATTATGATTTGGAGAGGTGTAAATGTTTCGGGGTCAATCCGAATCCCCGAAAACGCTGAAAATACCCAAAAGCCCGATTTCCCGAAAACAGTTTTATAGAAAGCGCAGAACTCCCGAAAACTATTCAAAGTTAAATTGTAAACTCTTATACGTGACATACATGTAGACCTAGCGTGGCCTTGATGTATCACGATATACTGCCTATTGTTGTTTATTTGTAGTTTTAGTCTAAAATCGATTTGGGGGATCCGGCCGAAATTCGTTTCGGGAATTCGGGCCGCACCCAAATGTTTCTTCCAGTGGTTTTTACATTGTATTTGATTTGAGACCAACTTAGTGGCGAAGGAAGTAGCATAATTTTATCACGGCTTATGATGTACATAATATATATCTGTATATCTGTATTATGGTTGATGCAGAAAGTATGAAGAAATACTGTGGGAGCATACTCACTGGCATCCAAAGCAACTTAAATCTAGAGTGGGATGTGTCCCCAACAAGCACCAGCAACATCCCTAAAGTAGCTTATAGGTATTGTAAGATGTGTCCATAAAATAAAATGGCCATATGAGAACATGTCATAGCTGGCATAATCATGCAAAGAAAGAAGGACCTTAGTGGACTAGAAACTAGGCTGCCCACAAGGTACTGACAATGCTGATCGCTGTATTGAATTGTGTTGTGTTATTTCAGG
Source organism: Allolobophora icterica (assembly GCA_963556255.1). NCBI lineage: Eukaryota > Metazoa > Annelida > Clitellata > Crassiclitellata > Lumbricidae > Allolobophora > Allolobophora icterica. The sequence goes on along the minus strand of OY744602.1, from coordinate 75,556,162 downwards.
AGGAAGAGAAGCAACAACCTCCTCTAAAGAAACTTCGATTGACTTACAGGCCAAAGAATGCTGAGCTACAGTTGGATCTCAGTAAATGCTCCTCTGCCAGAGAAGCCTTTCAGGTCAGTTCAACAATGTATTTAGGTTTTTCAATGTTTTGACACTGTATGTCAGAGTAGTTTTATTTAAGTGCCAGTTTATTTTATGTGGATTAGTGCAGACTCATTTACATGCTGTCATACCACGACCACTAAAAGTGGCAGGCAAGGGCACAAACTTGTACCATAATTTATCTCGGTTGCAGCTGCTACCAGGTATAGGGTGTGGAGACGTGTAGCTATATTAAGTTCATATGCTTTGGAACTGTACTGGCTCTGGTTGGCTTAAATCCAGCTGCAGGTGTTGTACCTACTGGCGTGTAAAATAAAAGTGTAAAATATTGTTTTTGAGTCATTTTATATAATTTTTTACTTATCTGTTGAAAATGTTTCTTGAAGGTGTTACAAGCCTTCGAAGAAACTCTGCCCCTGGCTGCAGAGCGAGTTCAGCCAACTGTTGGCATTCTGCTCGAGCATATCCGCAAAGAGTCAGAGTCATCTGTTCGTGCTAAAATTGCAAATTTGCTGAGCAAATTGTGCAGGGCACCAGTTTTCAATGCAGCAAGTCTTGTTGATGATGTAAAGAATCTACTGAAAAATGAAAGTAGGTATAAAATCTAAGAATGCAGTACCAAATTTGCAGTTTATGCAATTGGTAATGGAAGTTCTTGGCTTAACTGGTGCACTGAAGTTATTAAAGACAATGATGTGGGAGCCTAATTTAACTTCATTCTAAGCTCCTCAGAGTGGGTGTCCTTTAAAACAGGATTTTGAGCATATTTGATTTTTGGGTGTTTTATCAAGTGTATACTTTGCACATATCTATTTCTATGAACAAATGTTAGATTATAATTTATTTTGCTAAATTACATTATATTCTGTACAGTAGTCTTTATAACATGGAAAATGATGATGACTATGTTTTGATTATGTTCCACAAATCTTGTATTGTTTTTGTCATTTTGATTGTCATCACCCTTGCCTGATCACTTGCAACTGATCATCAGGTTGTTCTGCTTTTTAGTTTTCCTACTGAGATGAATTTTTGTTTTATAATTAATGTCATCACCCTAGTTCATGCTGTCATCAATGCCAGCTGGCGTCTTGTTGCTTTTCTATCCAGTCCTTTCTGCCATTTAGTTCTTCTCTTATTGATAAACAGTTATTAGACAAAAAACTCACTGATGTCTGATGGCCAAGATGTTTGTTGTTTGTCTCTTGTTCATACTGAAAGATTAGTTTGTCTTGTGCTGCATTTGCTTGATAATTCTTATTTGTTAAGACTTCTACTCTGCTGAGTCTGCATTTCAAAATGAATTCTTAAGTCTGCTTTATATTTTTTGCATTTTTGGATGGTATTGATTGCGTATAACCAGAGCCCAAATAGCTCATGGGATGATCCATGGCAAGTAATTGGTTTCGTGTGGACACTGTTGATCCCAGTCTTACCGGTGTATATGCTGTCTGGACATAGTCTAGGATTCAATGATGCAGTGGTGGCATAGGGCCATTGGTTGGTGATGAATCAAGTCATGGAGAGGTTTTGTAAGTAAGTAAGTATATTCTTTGTTTTTACCGGCTGCGAGACGCACTCCGGTGTACATACAACATACAAACAACTGTCATCAAGTCAATATGAATAGAGCATTCTACATATAAAAGTTTTTTCATGTTATTATCAGCTATTGGTAAAACTCGGTCATGAGAAAGGGGCCGGAGAGAATATGCCAACGGTTTTTTAGGGGGAAGTAGCTCATGGAGGACATGGCCAGGATTTCCCAGAACCGTCGTAAACAGATTTGTGACCAGCCAAATAGCTAGTTACAATTACTATCCTGCGCAGACCGGATTCCCTTAGAGATATCTGAATACTATGTTTTCTAGCATCTGTGAGGGAGTGCCAATCACTGAGCTTAACCATGTGATGCAGACTTAGTGTGCTGTTGTCATTACTCACCCTCACTGCAACTAAAACAACCAACAATTTGTCACCCCATGCACACTCCAAGGTGTAGTCATAGTCTATAGTCTGATCACTGTCATCACTACAGAACTAGACCTGTCTCTGTATTGCTGTCTATTTCTGAATGGTCATTGCTACTATCATTTGATACATCTGACTAATTATGTACTTCTTTGCACACAAATGGATGCCTTCAAGCAGCCATTGCTCACTGTACTGGGGGGTAGTTTTCAACAGCCTGTATTCCATGTGCCTGCCTCCGAAAACACCGTTGCAGCAGCCGGCTCTCGGTGTCCAATAACATCACTAGCTATAGTTTACACTAGGACGAGGTAACGGAATGAGGGTTGGTACTAAATGTTATTGATGAGTTAACTTGGGGATGCCGCTGTACATGTGATTAATGGTGGACGTGTTGTCTCGCAGGTGACGTTTAAGTGAGTAATAAACCCATGCTTTATTTAGGCTATGGAGAAGCACCTTTCGGGAAGTGCTTAGAATGCACTAGAATCCTCACTCACTAACTAGCAGTTGCTAACTAATGATAACTGTTTAATTTCTTTGCTGCTTTTGTTGCCTAAAATTGTCTTTTGTTGCAATTTTTTAGAATCAGATGTTGTAAGGTCTCAGCTTATGGTTACTTTGACTTCAATAGGCCAGGCACAGTGTGCTAACAGCAGGCTTAATAAACTTCTGGTTGAATGTGCTGTAAATGTGAGTATTATTGATCTTGACAGTCTTCTAGTAGTAGTTATTTTGAATTACAGAGACATGTATTCAGTTTATTAAACAGTTTAGTGTCTTGACAGTGACGAACTTGATTGTTGGGGCTTTAAAACTGACAACTCTGGTAAGTTTTCTAAGATTGAGATTGGTTTAAAGCAACAGTACGGTATGTAGCATATCTGTGATTAATCTAATCTAATCTAATCTGAAACATATCATAGAACTGTTTTGCTAAATTTGGTTGGCAGAATCTCTTCATCTCTGAATTTGTTGTAGTATTGGAAAAATTAGTCGTTTATCTTTTGTTTTCGGATGGCATAATTTGTAAATATAGTGCCTAACAGGATTCTAATCTGGGCTGTTTTTAGCACCTTAATGACTGCAGCCACCTTGTAAGATGGAAAAGCTTGGAATTGATTGGTTTACTTGGATCACCTGACCATTTGATTGCTGGTCAGAAAAATTCAAAGGCTTCTGTACTTTCCATCCTGGAGTCGTTTACTCATGAGCCAGATTGCCGTGTTCGAATGCATGCCTTTCAGTCTATGGTCAGTGATTTATTTATCTTGGAATTAGATGGATTTTGATAGGTTTAATCTAAAATTTATTTAAATGCCAATAAATATTTGTGCTAAATGCCCTGTTTTTATTCATAAACTGAGTTACTAGACCATAGGGGTTTATGCAAAAGTGTTGTGAATGGAGACAATTTTGAGTAAATTATTATATAGCCATGCAAAAACTTATGTGATGTGATGATGAGTGAAAGTATAGAAGAGTCATTTAAGGAATGGACTATGATTCACAAGACTATTTTGAAGAACTGGTGTTGAGAGACCTTACTGATTGTATGATCCTTTTTACTTCCTTAAAATCTTATGTTAAGAGGTAAGTTTAATTGTGTGCATTTGTTGTTTAGTTGATGTGGCATCAAAGAGGACTTCAGCTGGGTCAGTCTGTATATGGCCAGGCATGTCTTGCCCTGAACGATGACTTTGAGGGTGTTCGACTGACCGCTGTTAATCTTGTCTGGGTTCTTAGTCAGCTGTATCCAACTGCGTAAGCATAGAATCAACTTGGTCCCTCTTGTAAAATAAAAAGAAAACTAAAGATTTAGATTATCCCTCTTGTAACAAGTGAGACATTCAAATGTAAAGGATCATATATTTTAGAAATGATTACTCAAAGTATGAAGGATCCTCCTTTTAACAAATAAGAAAATGTTTAGGGGCCTTGTCAAAATTCCTGTTCTAGCACAAAAGAATACTTCATATCTAAAAGATACTTTTTCTCACAAATAATGAAAAATGTTAAAGATTTTTTAAAATTTCTAGCAATGCAGGTACGTATGGATATTGAAAAACTAGCTGAATAAAAATGAGTATACTCAGATTTAAATGATCTCGGTTATAGCAAGGATATTTAGACTCTGAATGACCCCTCTGTAATTTAACATCATGCTTGGTGCTTTATAGTGTCAAGCTCATCCTGATGTTTGTTTATTTCTGTCCTAGCACTGTGAATCTACCGGAATCGAGTGAACCAATTCGCCTGGTTGATGATGGCTTTGCTAATATTTGCAACATGGTCAATGACATTTCGATGACTGTTCGTGCAGAATCTGCTCGACTTCTGGTATGCCATTAGATTTTTTTCATATTCACACCAAACATTGAAGAGTGTTCCCATTTTGAAGTAGTCATGCAAATGAAATTAAAAGCATCACTTAGAATTGAGTGCAGTTTAGCTATGTAAGTGGTTATATAAGTTAAATATGAAATTGATTTACATAATTAATGGTGTAATTGGCTTTGTTTGTAGGGGTCCCTTCATGCTGTCAGTCCAAGATTTTTGGAGCAGACACTGGACAAGAAACTTATGTCTAATATGAGGGTAAGACAATGTATTTCTAATACATTCTGAATTCTTTTATGTGTTTATTGTTTGCTGTTGGAAAGTCTTTCAACTCAGTTATATTTGTGGCTGAGACTTGACTGTTTGTTCAGTGTCAACCTGTGATTTTGAAAGATATGTAAGGATCATGCCTATGTTTTTGATGCAGGAATTGTGATGGTCTTGTATTGGTATGTTTTAAGAATAACTTAAAGCTCTTGGCTACAAAATTTATCGTGTCTTTGGATCTCTATTAGTTGAGCATAATGGTTAGGAATTCCACTAAAGTGTTGTGCATTCATTTACCTTTACTGATGTTTGCTACTGATGTTCATGTTGTGAAGCGTAAGCGAAGTGCTCACGAGCGCCAGAAGGAGTTCTATGAGTCTGGTGAGTGGTCTTCTGGTCAGAAGTGGGGAGATGATGCACCGAAAGAAGACCTTGACCCAGATGCCGTCAGCCTCATTAACAGTGGAGCATGCGGAGCCTTTGTTCATGGACTCGAAGATGAATTTCTAGGTTAGCAACTTTCCATCATTTGTCAGCATTTTCTTGACAAATTGATAATTAGAAAAGAGAATATTAAAATGGGTGAGAAATATCTATTTTTAATTTGGAGATCTCAGTATTAAGATCTCTGTGTTGAAGTGAGCTGAAACTGAACAATATAATAATCACATCTCTGGTTGTCAATAGTGACTTTCTTTCTGATTTACAGAGGTTCGTAATGCTACAGTTGATTCCCTGTGTGAGTTGGCGTCTCATTCTCCAGGGTTTGCAAAGTTGTCGCAGGATTTTCTTGTCGATATGTTTAACGATGAGATCGAGAGCGTCCGTCTGAATGCGATCAACAGTCTACGCAAAATCTGCCATCATTTTCTACTGCGTGAAGACCAGCTTGAGATCATACTCAGCGTTCTTAAAGTAAATCGTCTTTACAAATAATGTCTAGATTTATGTTATTGCATTTACGATAATTTATATAGCATCATAAGTAGCAAGCTCATTCTAGGATGCGTCACATTGTCAACTGTCAGCACAAATGCTAAGAGTTACAGAGTAAGTAAATTTGTACCTTTTTTTAAACAGTTTTGGCCTTCTGAATAGATGCAAGGTTATTCCATGCACGCAGACCAGCATCCCGAAAGGCCTGATCGCTCATTTTAGTTGCTGGAATGAATACATTGGCAGAATTCTGCTGTTTTCTCAGTCAACACAGTGACAAATAATGAATGATCTGCAATTACTTCTTATTTGACATTTGTAAGGTGTTGACCACGTATCATAGTCATCTGCGTTGAAAATAGTCGATGTCAGTCACGCCCATTAGAAGGGAAGGAATTTCTTATACAAGCAGAAAGGCAGATGGGTGGGCGGACATGTTCTGTTGCTCAGTCCAGACTCTTAACGTTTCTGCCAGTATGGGTTTAGTCAACAGATTCTGGAAAGTCTTGCATGACTAGGCCACATCTTCTGCACATTGTTATCATAACCTGTAAGTTCATTTTTATATTGCACCTCTTGGAGTTTGTGTAGACTGGTTTTGTGAGTAGCCATGATCACTTTGAAATTTGCTCTTTGAATTAGAGTTGAATTGGATTGAAATTGTTTAACTGCTGTGTTATTTCAACAGGATTTTAACTTTGAAATTCGTGAGGCTGTTCGTGATATGCTCTCAAGCTGTCGTTTAAGTACCAAGGCTTGTCTCAATATTATTGTTACAACCCTGCTAGACAACATGAACAGATATTCTGAGGACAGGCAGTCCATCTGGAAGTAAGTCAATGAATTCTGTTGGTAAATTTAAGCTGTCCAACTAAATTTTAGGCATGAAAATTAATTGTCAGAAGTTGCCTAAGAGTTATTGAACTGTTTGGGCAAATTTCTCTTTACTTCAGAATAATGTTATAAAATTTTGTATGGCTATCATGGTGAAATATGATTGAATGCTGTAAAACAAAGAACTTACAGTATGTCACTATATGAAGTCAGTAAATAATCCAGCCAGTTTTTTTGTATCCTATTTCTTAATTTAAAAAAATCTGCAGTTGTAATGCTTTATCCCACATGCTTTCTATTGCCTGTAAAATTAAGTAACCTGATTGATTGTTGTAAAAGAAAGAAATGGTCGCATTGTATTATTAATGTGTTTATAGAGCGGCAGAATGTTGTTAATGACAACATAAATTTGTTTGAGGTGTCTCTATTTAGCCATTGTGGTAGACAGACGTTTGTTGTAATGGCAGGTGTATGATGAACATTGGAAAGCATCATTCGTCACTTGTCCTGTCGATGGCACCAGATCTCCTCAGCACTCATCCATTTTTTGAGAGCATTGAACCAGACATCAATGATCCAGCCTGTATCCTTGAAATTTCACAATTCATGTAAACCAAATATACTGAATGTAACATTCAATGATTAGACCATTCTCTACCTATGATTGTTAAAAGAATAGATACAAGAAGATGTAGTGAGAATTGATGCTCAGAAAGAGAAAAGCAAGTTATCTAACAGCAATGGCTAGAGTTTGAAACAATGGCTTTATAATATAATAAGTTGTTCATTGTTCAGCAACAAAAGAAAGGATGCTATGGTTGATTGAAGTCTAGCCTTGTAATGCTTGTACAGGTTCAGGCTTTTACCATAACTCCATTCATAACTTATAACTTAAGCCATTGGCAATGAATTGCCAGTATCTAATGCTTGATACTAAATGAAAAAATGAAATTATAAGAAATAAATTAGAGGAAGAAGAGCAGTCCCTTGAGTCCTATAGAGCCACTCTGCCTCCTCTTTCCGGTCTCTTGGCAACCGAACTCGGACCTCTACTTGATATCAATCTCTGGACAATTCCTCTGATACGATGCAGCGCTCATGAATAAGCTGGCGCCCTACACTTAACTTTAGAGTAGCGCTTTAGAAATTTGGAGTTGACGATTATGACCATGAGAGGTAGCCATGGGTATGATGTGTTAACAACTTCATTTGCAGCCTGATCTCCCCATAGATATGTCTGTGCACTCATTAAAGCTGAGTTTAGTAGGAGTGCAAGTGGAGCTGAAATTTTTGAACAAACGTGTGCCCTGGAAGGGATTTGAACTATGACCTTTGATTGACGGTCTAGTATACTAACCAGTAGACTATTCATGCACCCCAAGAAATAAAATAACTATAATGTAATAAGGCAGTTTTATTGTGTTGTACAATTCCATTTCTATTCCTGGAAGGATACAATTTAAGAAAAACTGGATAGATAATCTTGTGAAATTCTGTCAGAGAGAGATGACTTGACAATCTGATGCTAGATACCAGCATCCTGGTGTTGATCTTTAATGCGGCAATTGATTGTCCGACGATGACGCCATTGTTTCCCGACTACCTTACACGACATTACACTTACCTTAGAGACATTTTGCCAGAGCTTGTGCCTTGTCTTAAGGTCAGTGGATGTTCAGTTTGTTTACCTGTTAGAATATAGGTAATCATGAAGCATGAATTAAGAGCGATGAATTTTGCATGTGGATGTTGAACTTGAACATTCTGCCATTTGTTTATTATTATCTGCTTTTTAATTACCAACTATTGTCTTAAATATCCACTAGAAGCACTAAGTTAATAGCGGCTCTTATCGACAGCTACTGGTAGATTGTCAAGGTAACAGTTTAATGCTGTTAAAGTTTTGTGCTGCCAGCAAAACTTGGTATTTTGAGCTTCTGGTAATACCGAATAACCAATGGAAGCACAGCACAGCTCTGTTTTATCGAACCTGCTTATATCGGTCTCACTTATTTAGAATGCATTTTTTGGTTCTTATCAAAAGTGGGTTGGCAGATATATAAAAGTAACAGGGCCACTCTGCTGTAGTTGACGGATGAATAATTAACAGATGCTTTATTTCCCCACTGGCTCCAGCTAAGAGACTGATTGACGTGTATGTCTGGTCACTGGGAGGGGTTAGTCTTAGTTTACACTGATGTCCGGTCACTGGGAGGGGTAGTCTTTGTTTTCACTGATGTCCGGTCACTGGGAGGGGTTAGTCTTAGTTTACACTGATGTCCGGTCACTGGGAGGGGTTAGTCTTTGTTTACACTTATTTTTATTTCGTAACATAGCCGCATTATACTTACCACAGTCCTATTGCCCATTGGTGGATTTAGTCATATGGTGACTTATTTAAGAAATTTGAATCTCAGGCTAGCACTGTCTGTACACGAGGACTTTAAAAGGCGTGGCACACATTCAAACAGGCAGCAGTGGTGACGGATGTCGCCCAATCAGTTCACTGAAATATGAGCCGAGTGGAGGCCATACAGTCGCTATAGAAAAGCATGTACAATTCCGTTTGTGTAGAGTCAGATCGACCTTGACGTGCATATCTAATTTTTTTAAACCTCAGATATATCGACCTGTTGATGATGATCCCTTGAAGTTCGATATAATGAAGTTTTGCTGTGCTTCCTTTTAGCTATGTTTCGGTTTATACAAAAAACCTTTCTTGTTATGCAGGTGAAGGTAACTCATCCTGAGAATGTAGGGTTGGTCCTATAATGATCATTGTGTCCCCTGTAAAAAATTACATTAATCTTGTTTTCCAACAGTTTGCTGGTCCTGCAGCACAGGACATTGGATCAGTGGTACGGTTGTCATCTGGTGAGACAACATTATTGTCTCAGATACTCAGCCGACTAGAAGGCCTTGAGTTTATGGACCTTGCTTCTGCAGTTCAGCTGATGAAGATTGCTATAAGGTTCGTTTCATACTTTATTTTTGTTGGGCATGGTAGCCGATTTATTCGAGTGCTTGGCTTGTAACATGGGGAGTGTGGGTTTGAGCCTCCCTGGGGCAGCTGCTGTGTTAGGACCTTGAGCCCTTCATACACAATTGCTTTATGCTCTGATTTAGATTTACTGACTTTGTATGTGTAATAAATGCAATACAGTATTAGTAATAGTATTCGTTAGTATCACATTTTCCATTTAACATGTGGAAAGGAGTTATTGTTATGGTAATGACTGCTAACTGTGGGCAGAGGACAAGGCAACAAAAGTTGAAACTGCCCTTTATAAGAACCAGCTAAAGGATACCTCTTCAACTCTACGAGGCTATGCTCTGCCATGTCGCATGTTTCGAGTCCCATTAAAGAGAGCGGTGGGCAACATTTGAGCAAAAGGAGACAGGGGATTGAGGAGTAGAAGCAGTACTATTCTAACCTTCTGAACTGCTGTCTGCCTTTGTGTTTTTTCCACACTCGAGAGTGGTCCTAGATCATTTGTTGACTGCGACCCTCCAATAGACAAGAGGTAACCGATGTAGTACAGAGACTTAAAATTGGCACAGCACCAGGAATGTATTATTACAGCAGAACTGCTTAACTGCTGGTTATATGTTCAGTTGTTCACTGGTGATGTCTCTACGGTAACTTTGAAAATAATTCTTGTTGTTGGCTTCAGTATTCGCCTGTATAGTTTGAAGGCATCGTATGTAAACATTTGCAATGGGTTAGATGTTGGTTGCTAAATTTCAGAGACTTGAGACAAGTTGATCATTTGGAGCCAGAATTATCAGCATCAGCACAGTGCATAGTACTGCACTTAAAGTGCCAGCTCTACTTAGAAAAGGTAGAGAATTTTATTCATTTATTAAATCACAAGCATAGGCATAATTTATGGGTACAAGGGGTACTGTACCCCCACTTTTTGGACCGTACCGGTACCCCCACTTTTCATACCCATTGTCTTTGCCTATTATTATTTTATCTGAGGAAGCCCACAAGATTCAAAACAATTAGGGGTCATCCATAAAGGTCATATGCAATGAAGGGGGAGGGACGAGTTGTCGAAATGTGGACAGGGGAAGGAGGTTATGACCAGTGCGGACGTCCACATCTAAACTTTTAAATTTGATAGTTTTTTAAACACCACCTTGTTTCAACCTTTCCCAAATGACGAAAAGGTCAATGAAGTGATTGCCTAAAACCTCATGCATGGTGTAGCCTTTACTGTGACTTAAAAAGGCTTTTATTACTGCACATCTTGCGATATGAAACCAGAACTCTCACTTAAATGTGCACACCAACTGTGGAATAATTGTAAAAATAATGATGATGACATTAAAAATTGGCTTAGGGGTGCGAATGTCCGCAAAGGGGGACAGAGGGGGTAAGGTCAAATGTGGACAAGAGGGAAGGAGGGGTCCAAAGTTGGTCATATTTTGTGGACGTCCTTTATGGACGACCCCCTACCGAGCATTAAAATCAGTGTGATCACCACCATCGTCACTATCATTGTTATTTTTTACTAAAAGATGTGGCAATATATTATCTTTGAAATCACAATGCAATTATTACAAGGTGTTGCTATGCAAATATACCCTGTATGAAATCACAATACAATTATTACAAGAGACTGCTATGACGATATATCCTATATGACTTCACAATTCAATTATTCCCAGAAGTTAAAAGAGGTTGCTACGGCAACATGCCCTCTATGAAATCACAATGCAATTATTACAAGACGTTGCTATGGAAATATAGCTTGTATGAAATCACAATGCAATTATTACAGGAGGTGGCTAAGGCAGTATAATATATCCTCTATGAAATCACAATGCAATTATTCACAGAGGTTAGACAATCATTGCTATGGCAATATGCCCTCTATGAAATCACAATGCAATTATTACAAGACGTTGCTATGGAAATATAGCTTGTATGAAATCACAATGCAATTATTACAGGAGGTGGCTAAGGCAGTATAATATATCCTCTATGAAATCACAATGCAATTATTCACAGAGGTTAGACAATCATTGCTATGGCAATATGCCCTCTATGAAATCACAATGCAATTATTACAAGACATTGCTATGGAAATATAGCTTGTATGAAATCACAGTGCAATTATTACAAGAGGTTGCTAAGGCAATATATATCCTCTATGAAATCACAATGCAATTATTCCCAGAGGTTAGACAATCGTTGCTACGGCAACATGTTCTCTATGAAATCACAATGATATTATTATAAAGAGGTTGCTACGGAAATAGGCCTATTATAATAGGCCTACTGTGTGAAATCACAATGCAACATGTCCTCTATGTATAATTATTCCGAGATGTTAGAACAGGTTGTTAAGGCAATAGATCCTATATGAAATCACAATGCAATATTATTCCTAGTGGTAGCAATTAAGCAATACCCTTTGTGAAGTCACAATGCAATTATTCCTATCTAATAATAATTCTAATAGCGCCATCATTTGTATTACAAGCACAATAATAATTATAGGCTTAATGATGATGATGATGATAATAATGATACTACTACTACTAATAATAATAGAATAATAGCAACAATAATTAATTCACCATTAATTCAGCAACCACCCAACCAATGATCATTTAAGCAAAAGCTATTACGGTCTTGCATTACCTACTAGGGACATTACTTAACACCCTCACAGTTTAATCATCTGAAATACAATAAGCATACAGTTAGCGGTACCAATATCCTTTGTGAAACCACACTGCAATTACTTATTCCTTCCGGTAGCAATTGTATTGTATTGTATTTTTAGTTCGATAACCAAACATTGCAAGGATAAACAAAACATATACTGCTTATAATCAATTAAATCTGGCTACATATAGGAGACCCAAAAGGGGTCATAGACCCCGCTACCAGGGTCACCTGGGTAGTAATAGGACCTACAAAAGCAGTCAATCTAACATCATTAGATAAGTGATGGTAACAGTATACTTAACTAGACTCGATAACAGATCTTGAAGCTATAGGCTAACTGTATGCTTATTGTATTTCAGTTCATTAAACTGTGAGGGTGTTAAGTAATGTCCCTAGTAGGTAATGCAAGACCGTAATAGCTTTTGCTTAAATGATCATTGGTTGGGTGGTTGCTGAATTAATGGTGAATTAATTATTGTTGCTATTATTCTATTATTATTATTAGTAGTAGTATCATCATCATCATCATCATCATCATTAAGCGTATAATTATTATTGTGCTTGTAATACAAATGATGGCGCTATTAGAATTATTTAACAGGCGCGAAGCTGAAACAATGTGAAATTTGGTACCCCCCACTGGGGCCCACTTTCTAGACCAAAGTTATGCCCTTGATCACAAGTCTTCCTTAATCTCCATTCAGTGGAGTCTCTTGAGATGAGCTTAGTGGGTTTATAACTAATGATTTATGATTAGAAATTATTAATAGTCTCTCAGTCTCATATCTCTTAAAATATGGGTTATTAGTGTTACTCAGTTACCACCCAAAAAGTAACCAGTTACCATAAACTATTAATTTCATTCCATCTCAATTCAACAAATGGCTCCAGGTCGACCATCTCGGATTTCAATGAAATTTTCACAGAATATTTATTTTGGTATTAGATGAAGTTATGCAAAATTTTAGATCAATTTGATAAGTAGTTTTGAAGATACTGAGCTTCAAAGAGGTATGGGGTGACCTCGTTTTTGCTGTTTTCGAACTCGCGTCTAAATTTGTAGTGACTTTCAGAAGCTCATAACTCCATTAATATCAAAGATAATTGTATGAAATTTTCAGGATATTTAGTCATCTTTGCTTAGATGAAATGCTGAAGAAAAGAATGATGAGTGTTGAAAACTGTTGTATTATGACCCATCTGAAAATGGTAAAAAAAAACTTGTGCATGTCTGATGATCATACTTTGCAGCCCCGATGTGCCCAAACTGAAGTTGTATTCAAGAATGTTTTAACAACTCATAGTGCTAATGTACTTTCTCTACAAAAATATGCAGAAATTTTGTATTTCTGATGCATATGTGCTACCATATGGCCCTCCAAAAATGGAAAATTGCATTCCGAAGACCATTTTCAAAGCCAAAGATCATCATGTGGGACAGGTCATGGAGCAATGCAAGTTGCATCATTGGAAAGAGCAGCTCAGACACTGTAAGTGCACCAAAAATGGTGATGGTGTTCCTTCTTGTTCATTTTATACTTTTATTTCATTCGTGGCAGTGTTTTCTGCATTCGCGAGTTTATAATGGAGTCAATTTCATAGCATTATATTGTGAAAAAAGCTCTGTAATGAGTCAGTTTACTCAGATTTCAATCTCTTCATCTTCCTCAGTTCTTGGAGTTATTTGGTAGATATCTACCAGAGTGAGTAATTATCATGTGAAAGAAAGATATCTAATTATATACATATTCAAATAATAAAAATTCTAAATTTCTTTAATTTTTCTAGATATAATGTGTGTGTGTATATATATGTATACATATATATATATATATATATATATATGTATATATATATATGTTTTTGGAGGCTTGTAAATAGGTTTTGTAGAAGTTAAATATTCAGCTACATCAATTAATTAATTTTTTCTATAGTGTCATTGTTGCTATCAGTGTTATTGTTGCTATCAGTGTTATTGTTGTAGAAGCATTTTTATAGGAAGTTATATGAATAGTACTTGTACTAGATTTATGCATGACAAAATTAATTATGAAAGTCGCTGTGGTAGAGTTGCTGGGAAGGAGAAGTAGCAAGAGCAAGCCTTTAAGCTAGTACAAGAGGATTTCTGCTTACATCGGATGATTTATATTGGTGATGCCAACAACACATTTCTGGTAGAAATTCATACGGGTTGCTAGGGAAGAAGTTGAAGAGCACAACAAAGAACTGGAAAGTTGGTTTCTAATTGCTCCCAAGATTCCTGGGACTCGTGAAAATCACTCGATCATTTCAGGACCGTGTGGTTTGGAAGTCGGCCGGGTGTTTGGAAAAGACTCACTTCATGTGTAGTGAATTATCAGTTGCAAGTTCCGATAACAATTTATTTCAACCTTGTGAGTATGCTGCATGCCTGTATGATGGTCTTTGGTGGATTGGTTCCATTCGTTCTGTGTGAGATGAACACAATGGTTTGGAAGTTATCTTCGTGCACCCACATACATGGTCCTACTTCTGCATTCAAATAGCCACAGAGAGAAGATGTTTGTTGGGTGGCAAACGAACATATTTTGTGTAAAATTCAAGTGCCAGTGACAAAACAAGATCATATGACATCGATTGAAGATTGAACATGTATAAATAAAGAGTACACAAGATTGTAAAAGAACTAAGATGATTAAATGTGATCAATTGGTGCAAATTTATGATTCCATCAGTGATGTTTATATTAGAGCAAAAATATGTTAAACGCCATTTTTTTTATTATTTTGATATATGTATATAATTAGATATCTTTCTTTCATATGATAATGATATCTACCAAATAACTCCAAGAACTGAGGAAGATGAAGAGATTGAAATCTGAGTAAACTGACTCATTACAGAGCTTTTTCACAATATAATGCTATGAAATTGACTCCATTATAAACTCGCGAATGCAGGAAACACTGCCACGAATGAAATAAAAGTATAAAATGAACAAGAAGGAACACCATCACCATTTTTGGTGCACTTACAGTGTCTGAGCTGCTCTTTCCAATGATGCAACTTGCATTGCTCCATGACCTGTCCCACATGATGATCTTTGGCTTTGAAAATGGTCTTCGGAATGCAATTTTCCATTTTTGGAGGGCCATATGGTAGCACATATGCATCAGAAATACAAAATTTCTGCATATTTTTGTAGAGAAAGTACATTAGCACTATGAGTTGTTAAAACATTCTTGAATTACAACTTCAGTTTGGGCACATCGGGGCTGCAAAGTATGATCGTCAGACATGCGCAAGTTTTTTTTTACCATTTTCAGATGGGTCATAATACAACAGTTTTCAACACTCATCATTCTTTTCTTCAGCATTGCATCTAAGCAAAGATGACTAAATATCCTGAAAATTTCATACAATTATCTTTGATATTAATGGAGTTATGAGCTTCTGAAAGTCACTACAAATTTAGACGCGAGTTCGAAAACGGCAAAAACGAGGTCACCCCATACCTCTTTGAAGCTCAGTATCTTCAAAACTACTTATCAAATTGATCTAAAATTTTGCACAACTTCATCTAATACCATAATAAACATTCTGTGAAATTTTCATTGAAATCCGAGATGGTCGACCTGGAAAGTTCAGAAAAATTTGTTCAATTGAGACGGAATGATTAATGTAATTATATCCTTATTATCTTTATTGGGACTTTTTTAGCTGCAGGTATTGGCCATAAAAAGACAAAGATACCAGTCTTCCTCCATTCTGTGTGTACACATGTAAAATTCACAATTTCATCATTCTATAGGAACAGCATCATAGCAGGCCTGGGTCATGAGCTCCTTTGAGTAGATGCCCTGAAGGGGCGCTATATAAATCTGATAGATGGATAGATTTAGATAAGATATACCAACTTAACAGCCACTGCTCAAGCAAATCAGATGACAAATTGAATACTAGATCCAGATTTGAAACTAGTGGAGCGCTAAAGGCATTTGTAATTATGTGTTATGGTACAATAAGGTACGGTATGCTAAGTCTTTTATTTTTTATTTGAGTTTTATTGATGTACTTGTGTCGTCAAGGATATCTTTGGCAAACACTTTGGTCTCCAGTCACATTGGTTACTGTAACTCACTAGTTATCACTAAGCCAGGTACACAGAGACTGCAGAGTTCAGAACTCTGGCTAGAGCCATAACTGATACATCCAAATGTGAATATATAAGCTGTGTACTTAAATCTTTGCATTTTGGCTTCCAGTTCAGTAAAAGATTTGTTTAAAATAGGGGTTTATATGTTACAAAAATTATACTCTGGCCAACACAGTCCTCAGACATCATTCAGCCAGGTCACCTGGTCGTCCTTCACTTGCTGTGCCAAAACTAGAACTGTTTTTGCTGGAGGAGCTTTTCAGTTGCTGGACCTAAATTTTAAAACTTTGTTCCTGCATCTGTTTGTTCCGTCAAGTCTTGTACAAGTGTCATTTTGGTCTCAACTTAAGGCTCACTTTTTGCAGTTGGTTTCTCCGCCACAGGCTTCTCTGTTTCAACAGACTTACTTACTGGGTATTGACTTGACTTTGGCTTGATTTTCGTGACCATAGTTGTTGCTGTGTGCGTTAGACACAAGAGCTATAGAAGTTGCTGATTCCAATCATAATCTTCAAAGGATCTGTCACAACTTGAAACAAGCTATCGCCCTTTGATTGTTGACATTACTTACAGATGCAAGTTGACTGTTGTAGGAAATGCTAAAATTGGAAAGAAGTAGTTTATATGTTGTCCTGGTGATTTGTTTTCAGGCAATAACGAAAAGCAAAAGCATCTGTAGTGTTCTGAGGTTGCAACACGACAAAACATTATTGACAACACTCGTCCAGAATGTAAGTTTCAACTGTTTTGCAGTTTTGTTTGATTGTTCATGTGCCTTTGTGGTGTTAGCAAATGGCCAAGAATATTTTCATGGTGAAAATTTACATGGCACCTTGCTGTAAGAAGCACATAATACATGGTTTCAGTTACATGAACTAAGATGTATTTGTAGTAGATAACACCCAGTAATACAGTGAACATGAGAAGCTGCCATTAACAACAAGTATTATGGTTAAAAAGAGAACTGCTGCACATGTATGATGCAAGATATTGCTAATGCATTTGCCTTTCACTTCTGTATCTGGGGCATAAAATGAAGATTTTGTTCTCAATCTTTGTAACTTACGTAGGATTGTGATTGTATGGTTTTGGATTGCTTCATCATTTTGCACCTCTGACAAGTTTCTGTTGAAGCGGCACTAAGTAAATTTGTTATTATGTACAGGTATAATTTAATCTCGGTCTAATGCTGGTTCTATTCTAACTTACTGTTGATTTGTTTATGCAAAGGTCTTGGACTTGACGGCTCGAATGGAGTATCAGTTCCTGGGCCTTGGCCTTGCAGACTTAGTGCAGATACGGCAGCTGTGCCTTATGGCAATGACTCTGCAGCTCTTGTGCCAGCTACAGGATAGTACAACAGAGAATAAGGCAGCAGTCTGCACACAGTATCTTCAATATCTCAACAGATTGCAACAGTATGTTCCAGCTACCTCATCACAATGCATAAAAGTTTTTTTTTTACTGATCATAGATTTATTGCATGCTAAATTGTTGTAAATCTCAGATATCAGAGGCAGAAGTCTTCTGATAAATTTCTTAAATTAAGTAAACCCGATGAAGCATGCAGACTGTAATCTTAGCCTTCTGGTTGTTGAATTGTTTTATCAATTAAACAGAATACGTTTTGCAACATAATTATATAGTGATACAAATGCATTAGTTTTCAGCAACTTCATTGATCACCAAAATTAAAAAATATACCAAACCAAAAAATGATATACATACCTAGTCAATAGTTTAACCCAAAGGAACACACCAAAAACATCAATTTTTATACATAACCAGTTACCAAAGTGGGTCTGCAGCATTGGTAAAATTTACTACTGTCTTTTGCTGTAACAGACTTATCTCAAGGTGTGGCTCAACAACCAATGCATTTACGGATTCGTTGTTATCGGAACTACCAATCCTGAAATCATGCGAGCCCGAAAGGTATCCCCAGATCCTGATGGCTTCTCTGGGTCTGAACAAACCTTCACTACTGAGATTGTCCAATCATCTACGCAAAGCACACATCGAACTTATTGAACCGTCAAGTAAGTTCTAGCATTATCAGTAATCATGTATAAGCAAACATGTGCTCTGCTGTATGTTAATTGCAACAGAAGTGCTATTTTATATTATGTGTGGAAATCTTATTGCATGTATAGATACACTGTATGATCCAATTCACTGCAATTCTTTTTATATTTAATTGGCATCAATATCTTTAATTCCTGATTGATTCCATCTAAGCACACAATGTTGCCTGTAACCACTGTACTACTCAACCTGTACTATGGGAAACCCAGCATAAGGAGCACTGCAGAGGTCAATCCTATAATTGCTGAATGCTGATAGAATGGCTCTAAAAGCAAGATTGCACGAGATTGCACGAAGCAGTGCAGCAGGTACTTTTTGGTCGAGACACAACTTCCAAAAAATGTTTATGAATGATGTTCTTGGCTAGCAACTGCTTCTTAAATTTAGACAATTTCTTTATGTGCTGGTTTCTGAAACTTGCACAGTTTCATTATGTGCTGCAAAAGGAGGGTGACAAAATACAATGACAAAAAGAATTTACCAATCATGTGTTTGTACATGATGCTCTTGAATATGGCAGAGAACAGATTCGTCATGAAACTGTTAACAATTTAACGATGAGCATGTACTAAAATGCGTGGAAAAACTAATCACTCATTGTTAAAGGGTTAAGGAAGATAGTTGCTATTTGTTAGAAATTTTACTACTGTATTCATACATCAGCTTTGTATAAACTTGCATTTAGGTACATCAGACTTCACTGTAAAGTTCATTGCTGGATTGGCTGCTCCTCTTAACATTGTTGCATATGTAAACAATGTTACCCATTTAGACAGATTACGCATCCAAGTAAGTTACAGCATTACTGCTTAGCATTATTTGTATGTAGACATTTGTAAAGCACCTTCTAAGAACTTTTAAGAACCATTAACTTGTACTAACTAATTATTTAAATACTGCAATTAACTTCAGAATTCTGATTCTCAAGTGACTGGAAAGTTTATTAGGCAAGGTATGAGCTGCAAACCTGAAGTTGACGTTGAACCATGGCCTTTTCCTAACCAGTGATAAGGCTTGACCATGAATCCTTAATCTGATGTTTTGTTTTATTTGTTTATTGTGTCCAGAAAAACAAAGTACAAGTCATGAAAAAAAAACCATATCAATCACTGCGCAACAGGAAGCCAGGAAAAAGCTAAAAGCTTATACCACCCTGACCCCTAGTACCTGATTCACATTTCAGTCAACGTTTAGAGTGTCACACAGATCTAAGCTAAGTTATGCTGATGAGATGCAGTTGCGACCAAACAGTTTTGACAGTATACCTTAGTCAAATAATTATCAAAGTCAAGACAAACCAGGATTTTACACTGTGCCGAGAGGAGACAGATTGATGAATGGGTCTATGCAACTAAAATGCCTTGAAAAACTGGCAAACATGTTACCATGTGCAGTAATCCTAAATTGTCAAAGAAATCCAAAAATCTAGACGTGAATGACTTTGGCTACATATGGTGCTGAATTTCACTGTTAAGTTCTTGTTTAGGTACATGCTCCAAAATTAGGTGCCTATTTAATTTGAACGAATAGACTTTGATCTTGTAAAACTACCAATAGTCCAGGTAAAACCAAGGTGATGTCAGTGGAATCTATGAACTGAAATATTAATATAAATAAACCGGTACCCTTGTTCGCATGGCATTTTGTTAGGTATGTTGCAGAGCTACAAGATGGAACTTGCTGTTTGCAGGTTAAATATCCCGACCAACAGACTCATCTCATCCTTCCACCTTTGTCCGACTTCCGACAGCTGACAGCGTTGCGTCACAAGTTGGTTACCAAAGTTCTCCTGTCGCACGTTTTATGGTCAGGTAAGCTGGTCACAGAGGATTTTGTTTCAATCATCATACAAGTCATATAGAGCTTTAAATGATATAATGTTTAATGTGTAATGGTCTGAAAGCTTTGTGATAATGTGAAGACACAGCACAATTGTAAGCAAAGCCTGGGTTTTGCCTTAGCAAAGCCTGGGTTTTGCCTAAGTGGTTTGGCATTTCCCATAGCTCAGTTGGTCTGTTGTTACACATTCATCCTCTGGTCCAACACTAAGTATGCATAACCTTTTCGTGCTGTTGTACATTTCAGAGCAATGCCCAGTGAAAGTGTGTGTAGTCATGCTGTGCTCAAGCGATGATGAAGAAGCAGTGTCCAACCAGAAGTCACCTTTGTCGGACACTTCAGCACGCGTAATTGAATTATGTAATCCGGTGTCAGTAAACGTGGCACCTACAGCTTGCAAAAAGAACTGAATACTTGCTTGTGCAAAAGAATGGCACAAATGACCAGAACTGTGGGGACTCTTCTTCTGTACAAAAATTGACATCTGTAACCGCCACGTCACTGGTTGTACTTATGATATTCCATCAGTTTACACAAAAAGTTTGACATTTCATGATCTTTTACATAATCTCAGTCATAATGTTCATTTTAAAACAGATGCTGCTGCATTGTCATTTGATTTCTTGAGCAGCTGATGAAGACGATTTAGTGTCGTTTCCTTTCCAAGAATTGTCATGATTTCAGCGACTGATGGACCCTCCTACAAAGCATTAAATGAAAAGTTGTAAAATTTTCAAGATACATTTATTTTTATTGTTAATTTCTTCTTGCAGTTTATTTTCTTTCAAATCAAAATGCACTGCAGGACATGGAGGTCTAGTCTTAGTGTCAAAATAGTATTTTATGCTTCTTGTTGAAATGCAAATGTCCATTGTTTAACATTTTAATTGTTTGCAGCTAAAACCCAAATATCTTAGTGATTCATATAATTAAAATTTGTTTGCGTACCTTTATGTAATTACAGGAGGAACAGGTGCTTCTGCTGGAATCACTGACTGCTTAATCAAACTGAAATACTTTAATTTGAATAAAACTTTAAAGTGTACTTACGAGGCAACCAGTTAATGATTTGCGGAGAAATTTCATATACTGGCTGTATTTCCATGCTTTACTGTGGCCAACTGTATTCAGAGCTACGGCAATTGTTTCATGACTGAATTCTTTGTCACCAATGACTGTAATTGACGCCAGGGTTTCTTGTATCATTTCTTTTGCGGTTTCCAAGGTTCCTTCCACATTGTCCAGGTTGATGGATGTAGGGAGTGACCAGAGGAAGTTGTACTGTGGTTGTAGTAAGTCAGATACGAGGTGGATTCGATCCTGTGGCCAAACCACATTTAATATTTTAGAGCATTTTTTTTTTCTCAGTTCAATTTTCTCAGTTCAATTTCACATTTTCAAGTTCAAGTTCAATGTCGTTTATTGCAATCCTGACAGTTGTAACACATTTCTATACATATATTCTGCAATGATTTCGCAAGGAGTCTAGGAAGGCAAAAGGAAGACCCAAAGGGACCAAGGTCCCGCTGACGGGCCGCCTATACATGTGAAATTACCAAGACAGATTAAGATAAGAAGCAGGAAGAAAGCAGAGAAAGAAGATGAAAGCAGAAAGAAAGAAGCTCAAGGAGAGCATAACTGAAAAGTAAAATAACCATCTAGGTAATCTTAACTACTCTTAACTAAATTTAGCTCTCGCCAGAGGCCATTCAGCCTGAGGCTATTCAAAGTACTTCATGCATTTAAGATATTCAACTCTGTATATATCCTAAGCTGTAATGTAAGGTAATTGCTCATGTATTTGCATGCCTATTTCAACAACAATCCTTGGAGACACTGACCTGGGTTAAAGAATATTTTGCTTAAAGCACAAACAAAAGAGCAGTCAAACATCTGAATAACCATGCCTTGTGCACTACACTGCTTGACAACTACTCATATTGCATTGGGATTTGAACTCCAGATTCAGAGCTGAAAGGTAAACTGCAATCTGTCACCAAGTTTTACATTTTTCTCCTTGAGTTCAAGTTAACTGGTAAACATCAGACTAGAGGGTGAATGAGTGCATAATTACAGTCATTCTGTTAACATAGCTGCAAAGATTAAGCGTGGCTGCAAACCGTTCAATTTCAAGTTAATTTCTTGAAATGGATCTTGGAAATGATTGGAAGCTCAATTTACCTTGCTCCATTCAAGAACTCTCTTCAAGTAATTGTCATTCAGACTACTGCGCAAATGCTTGATCAGATCATTTTTGGGATTTCTGCAACATAACACATTCACACAGCACACACAATCACTCTAAAATTACTCATCTATTATATGAACATCTCTGATAATTAGTCAGCTTGACAACCATTTCCACGTTACTACAGGTTGCCTGGCTATAACTCAAGTCAGTCTCCATTTTTCATGATCTTGGCTATTTCCAGTCATTCTGTTGTCTTGTTGCCTAAAGTACTACAACAGTCACTATTACTGCATATTCATCAACCATCTTTCAATCATGTTCTAACCTCAGGATAAACAAAAATATGCCTTTTACTGATGTATGAAAATCTGGCAGCCTTTAATCTAGATTATCTAATCTTCTATATCATCAGTGTTGTAATGAACAAAGTGCTAAAACATGATTGCTTCATATTGAAATCGTAGTTCAGGTCGACAACCCATTGTAATTGTCAAATTATAGAGCACCTCTTCAAGATAGATTCATCAGAGGCGCTCCCAACCAAAAGACAGAAACCAGAATTGAACAGAATGTGCAGGAAAGAGTTAAACCTGCATAGAAAGCATTACAATAATCAACCTGGTGCACGTTAATGCATGCACTAGGGTCCTGCCATTTTGAGTTATAGTCAAATGGTATATATGCTGTTGGACAGGCTACCTCAAAGTTCTAAAGGTCAAAGATACCAGATTGTTAGTTCTAACTATAAACTGATTCTGAATACTGGTGCTAATATGATTTTCTTCTCGAGTGGTTCAATCTGTACAAGCTCTTCAACAGTACAAAGGTTGACTAGCAGCAGTATATCCAAGCTCCCTCTTTGCCCTACTTCATTAGTCTTAATTAACAGACAAAATTAACATATGATACTCCTTCAAAATGAATTTAATTTTTTTTATCCAAGCCAAAACAACTTACTCCTGATTTAATTTTTCAAGTACTATTTGTCGGAGTTCTGTGACAAGATTAACATCTCTTCTGATGCAGTTGGAACCAATAACCTGCTTTAGATGAAGTCGGTTGAAGTCGAGCAGTTTATCAAAGTCAACTCGAGTTGAGTTGGTGTTGAGTTTACTCAAGTCAAACTGCAATGGTATTAAAATTATCACGACAACAAAACTACAGATAAAGCAACTATTTAGGATTAACATGATATAGGGGAAAAAATTAAACTGCATCTTTATATTGCTCCAACTCTGGAAACATCTGTCGACAGACACCTTAACACCTTAAGCTAGGTCTTGGCAAAGAAATCTTCACTGTCTCAAATTTAATTAACTTTTCCATAAAAAACTAAATGCTAATATTAATTTTTGTCCTAGGCATTGCCTATTTTAGCCTTTGTTCAGCTGACTGTTTATTGGTTAGGAACTTGTCAGAAATTGCTCACTCTCTAAACTGAATATCTTGATTCTTATGCCTTGGGCTTTCTTAGGCCTGGTTTCACCAAACTTACTTAAATTAGCACTTTCACAATAGATGATTATTTTGTTTTACACTAATTCACCATTTGGCTTATTTTAATAGCACTGGTGCGACTGGGCATTAGTCACATAATCCATGAAGTTTACATTAGGTAACTCTTGACAGTTGTGCCACTTACATGCTCAATTAGTTGTTGCATATCCATGCCAGCAGTATGTCGTACAGTGAATCCTGATCCAATGTTTGTCAGAAGATTGAGTATTGCTTCTGGAAAGTAACCTGCATTCTGTTGAAAACAACCTAAGGAACATCAGTGTTTATACTGCTATATGCTATATGCCATTAGTACCCAACCTTTATCACAGCAAGGCAACAACCTAAGGAACATCAGTGTTTATACTGCTATATGCCATTAGTACCCAACCTTTATCACAGCAAGGCAACAACCTAAGGAACATCAGTGTTTATACTGCTATATGCCATTAGTACCCAACCTTTATCACAGCAAGGCAACAACCTAAGGAACATCAGTGTTTATACTGCTATATGCCATTAGTACCCAACCTTTATCACAGCAAGGCACCTTACTAGAAGTCATTCAGTCAATGGCAACTGGCCTCAATTTCATTTATTTTTCTTCCAGTTCTTTAGTTAATGACAAACAATGTTACTTTTATTCAACTGCAGTGTTGCAACAATTTCTACAATACTTTACGTTTAAAAAACTTATTTAGGCCTATTTCAGTACCAATAATCAGTAGTTTTTTTACATTGTTTGACTGAAAAACCTGCACAAATTTTATCCAGCTGCAGATTCATGGAATGCAGGTTGGGAAAACCTGCTGTATACAACTGCACTTGATAACGCCTTCTTGTAGAGAAGCTGGGCAACAGAACTCTAACCACCTTGTGTTGTAGTGCAAAGAGATGACACTGAAAGTACAATGCTTTCTAAGGTAGCATGGAGTAGTACCCGGAGTCAGTCGCTAAGGAGTTAGCGACTGACTTGATGAGTTAGCGACTGACTTAGCGACTCAGTCGACTAAGTCGCATGCTTATCGACTGACTAAGTCGCTTAGACTTATCGACTGACTTAGCGACTTGCTATCGACTTCTCATGTAATCTGATATGTCCAATGGACATACCTGATTATCTAACAATAAAATGCATTTTTACCGCATACTGTACTGAGCGTGCCATCATTTCCGTGGACATTAGATGGGACCCATATGAACTCTATACCCCTGGTACGGGTCCAGTATGGGAATATGGGTCCTACACGGGCTCGGCTTCATGTACGCATGCCCAATGACTGTGAAAATTAATGCTAATATGAATTTGTGACGCATTTGAGTGTCTATAAAAGGAATTAAGCACACCACTAAGTCAAAGCCAGTGACACTTCAGTTTTGAAAATAATTACAGTTTCAGCTTTAATTCAGTTTTTGGTTTGTAATTTTTATTTCAGTTCAAGTTTCAGTTCTGAAATAATTTCAGTTTTTATTACAGTTTCAATTCTGAGATAATTGCCGTGTTCGTTTCAGTTACTGGAAAATTTCAGTTTAAGTTTCTACATAGATATTACTTGCATTGATAGACAACAACATGGACGAACAATTGATTATATGTTATCAGCTGTTAACTAGTTGAAGCACTGTTCTGTCATGGTTTACTTGAAAACCGCGTTTAAAAAAACAACAAAATATTAAGTGAACGAAGTCGCTAGCAGTCGATAGCTTAGCGACTGGTTTCGACTTGAGGGCTTAACGGCGGCGGCGGCGGATGGCGGCGGCGCCGGGGACTAGCATGGAGTACAATCGGCCAGGTAGTTATGCATCAGCAAAAGGCTCTTTAACTCAAAATGTCTTCTCGTGGGCAACCAAACAGCTCATCCACCAATTATAATTAACTAATGACACAGTAGTAATAAGTGAGCACTAGTTTACAATACTGCATGAACAACTTGGGTCTACGGAGTGTTCTTATCGTTCTGTTGAAGGTTGCTGCCTCACCTTATAGTGTTCCACGTGCACATCATTCTGTCTTTTCGACAGCTTCTTGCCATCTCTGTTTTACCAATCAAAATAAAAAACAATCTCGTATATACTAAAATGTCTAGTACAGGGCAACCTACATGACAGGCTGACAATTCTTTACCAGTGCAGGTCTCAATCCCTTGCTTATGACCACCTCAATAATGTTTTGTGATTGGATCTAATCAAATCTGAGGATTTCTACAATGCTATTATCATACTTACTTGTGCACGTCATCTGACTAAGCCGAGCTGCTACTAGCACATGTGCAGTATATTTAGTTATATTAACTTGCGCTTTATAAATCTTCATATAACAGTAATAATACTGCTGCAACTCAAACCACAACTTTCAAATGTAATTTGTTCAAGAAGTCCAGGAACAGGCTATGACTGACTGAAGTTTAATAGTAAACATCCACTTCCTGCATGCACTGCAGTCATGAGAACTAAATCAAATTAAGTCTAGCAAAGGCAAAAGAAAAATTTCACAGACATTCAAAGCGTGTAATAAGAGTTTGACCAAAGTTACCTAAGACTACAATTTGCAGTTCATTCATTGCGGTGGTACCTACACAAGTATCTCGATATACACACACAAACACACACAAAACCACATTTATACTGATTTATACGACTGACTAATATTGACCAACATGACAAGTTTAGGCTACTTACAATTGGTATTGGAAGAAATGGCAACTATAAATGTTGTTATGGCACCATTAACAAATTAGCCCAGACACATACTGTATTTACTGGACCACAATTCACATTTTTCAAAAAGTCACAGTGAAGCAAACATTTTTGTAAGACAAGTACATTAGATGCGTCATCAATGAAGTTATGGCTCCGTGATTCTATTGTGTTGAAACACAAATGACTGTATTTTGCAATCCAAAATTATCATTATCCAAAATTGCTAATAAGAAGGCCACATTATACATTTTTATATTAATAAGAAGGCCACTTTGTGGCCACACGAAGATCTACACAAGTCTTATGCTTCACATCAGACAGTTTATGTCTATGAGCTCCTTGGAAGAATAAGACTTACAAATCTTACACTACTTTTAACAGCATTAAGAGTCTGATATTTATTTGAACAATAGGCTCTCAAAATGGTCACCCTCAGCAAAGAAAATACATTGTAGTCTTTTTTTATACATCTTTTCAGTACTGAAGATTATATACTCTGCGAGCCCAAATTTTTTAAAGTTCATGCGCAAGTCGTTCCTTTCAATACGACACATCTCTAGATGTTCATGTAAAAAAGCGCTGCTTAAAGTCTGGAAAGTACGGCAGTAAGACTAGAAGTCAGCAGATGACTCACTTATTCTGCAGAAGTGGAAGATGAGCAAATAGCGGTGGATTCCAATTAAAAGCCTTGTACAACAAGATATGTTTAGTTGTAGAGACCTGCCACTCCTGTGGAACAAAGTATCATCAGACACATTGATTAGTCAACCTTCAACACCGCAAAGGAAAACTATGCTGTGGATAAAAGTGACCAGCATTTGTCATCACTTTCAAGTGACTCAACATTTGCTGGCAGAACAGTTCCAATTTGAATCTAACATATATACTTACAGGTTCAACTGGGAGCCAACAGAACAGTATTACAGAGAAAGATTTCAAAAGCAATACAGTAAAAGTCTGGTAACAAGTGACGATGGAAGTTAAGCGTGAAAGTGGAAGCGTGTGCTAATGAAGTAAGTATGTTGAAAATCTCAGAATATACATTACATGTTAGTATATATAGGTCTATGTTTCCTTATATTGCATTTACAGCGTCCTTCTGACCGTATGACTTCATTTATATATCCAAATAGAAATGTACATATAGTGAAAATGGTAAATCATGAAAACCTTTTAAAAGTACAAGTTTAACCTACAAAACACATCGAAACTACTGTCTAAAAGAATAATTTTCTTGGTGCATTCAAACAAGCTTGTGTGGTTTATTATTATTGTACTCAGAGGCTCAAAGCCTAAAATGATGTAAAACTGCTTCAAATGACTTGTTAATGGTGATGCAGTAGCTCATTTTCACCTCACTTTTACTTTTTAAATTTTCAACTGCTTTTAAGTCAATATGAGACATATTCCATAGTTGTTCTCCTTTGCGTTCTACATAAATGTTTCCTAAACCCATATGCTCTCTATTAAGAATAAATACACAGGTTCCCCAAAATGACAATAACTTACCACCAGAACAGATAAATCTGTGATTACATATACAATTAGAAGACACTTACAACTCCCCGCAGAACATGTGAAATGTTCATGAGGTGATCATCAACTACATTTGCCAGGTGATAAGTCGGATATCCATCAGACTTCATTAAAACCTGAAGCAAAATTAGTAATTTCAGATATTTCATTAAATTACACTTGAGTCACTCAATTAATACACTAAACAGATGAATCACTGATCTTAATGTACCCTAAAGGCAAACGAGCTTTTATCATTTATACTAGCAATGAGCAGCAATGTTAAGTTGGTGATGAATTACCATTAGATAACTAAACGCTATAATATTTGCATATTAATTTTCTCTTAGTACAATAGAAAAATACTGACGTTACATAGGACCACCAGTAAATATCTTGTGCATTAGACAACAGTGTGCAACACAGGTTACTAATTAATTAACCAAGCAATAATCTATTAAGTACCATCACTAACTAACTACATAAGTGTACCCTTTAAACTGAGAGATTTACAGGTTGACAAATCCTCGCACATAAACTGCACTTATATATTTTATTAGCAAAATAACTTTTGCTTCAAAATGACATATAAATATTCAAACCCCAAATCCAAGAGAATTACAAGTGCACAAACATTCAACAACAATTCTAAAAATCCACAACAACTTACAGGATCTCCTTCTATTTTGGCAACATCATAAGAGATTGGGCCATAGACAAGATCATGCCATGGCTCTGTGTGAGATTCTAACTGCAACACAATAAATATTTCAGTTAAGAACTTATTAAGCAAAGGCAAATTATCTATAAACCAATGAATGCACTGGTCTCAACGAGTCAACAAGTTCTGAAGACAGGTTCTTAACTTGCTTTCAGGATTCTCCTTTTCAATGCTTTGCAAAAGACATTCTATCTATTGTCTTTACAAATAATCCATGGTTTGACTTACCGTCTCCCTCTTGTTCCATTCTCAGAATACTCCATCACTCTAGCTTATTCCCAAGTGATTTTCTAGAACAAAGTAGCAGTCAATATCCTCCTAAAATAAGTGATACCTATAGTTCCATTTTTTCAAAAAGAGCGCACAAATTCATTTTAAAAAGAAATCTAACTAACACAGAAAATATACAAGAATATCGTCACAATTTCTGGGCATTACACTATCACAAGAGTAAAAATCATTAAATGCAGATAAACAACACTGCCAGCATGATGCATAAGGGATCCGTAGTACCATTTCTAAAGCTATGGTCAGAACTGCTGACCTTAAATCGAACAACATATGGCAGCTGTGATGCAAGTTTTTCTTCCACTTCTGAGCAGCTAAGGTGTCGACATCTGTTGTCGTACTTTGGAACTTCACCTCGTGCAGCCGTTTGCTTTCTTAGCAGGTCCAAACGTCGCGGAGAACAGAAACAGCGATATGCACTGCCATTCTAAAATATTCAACCAAAATTCAGATTAAAGTTGTTTCAATCAATATCTATTGATTGCAATACTAGATTTAAAGGAAGAACTTTAAAATATAATTTTCAGTTAAATCGAGTACATTAACAGAGTTTACAGAAAAACATATCTGCTAAATTATGATAAATAACAAACAACTCATGCAAATTCAATTTAATCAAGTGTATTCATAGAATTTACAGGAAACATACCTGTTAAATTATGATCAATAACAAACAACTCATGCTAATTTTAAATGTAATGATTTTGCAAGTGTAATCAACTGTATAGATGTAAATAAAACTGGACAGGCTGAATCAAGACTACACTGAATTTGAGTCCAACTGATAAATATATCTGTGCAGGATATCTGTGCTTGTGGATATATACATATTGCAGATAAATCTATCCAAGCAATGGACATACTATTCATATAGCAGAAAAAATCTTCCGAGTTGTAAATTAGGTCTGCTATAATGCGTATATATAAAATGTACATTTAAACATGTATACATAGTCTATATAATACTTTGCATATCTTACCGATGTAATGTATGTAAGAAAGTACATAATAATTTAATCTATAATCTGAAATTGGCTCAATCTGGTCTGACCTTTAGTAATTTTTCAATGTGATCGCCATAAAATGAAAGACGTTCAGACTAAAAGAAAGCATATGCATATAACATTTATTATATTTATATTTCACATTGAAATTTAGTAACTTTTAACACATTATAGTAATAACAGTGTTAAGTTACATATAACATTTGATCACTCTCTGACATTACAGTAATAACAGTATCATGCAACAGAGATAACATTTTATCACTCTTTGACATCTAATCTACCAACACTTGGAGCCTAATGCATCATTAGATGACAATCGAAATATCACTTCAAATCAGATTAAACTGCAAAGTGTCAGTTCATAGGAAAAGATGGAAACCCAGAGAAATAAGAAAGGATCAAGATGAAAACTACTAGTCTGTAGGTTGGATATTAATTAATTGCACTGATCAGGCATTTGATTCATTTCATATAGCACATTTTTCTGTCTTAAAATGCACAACTTTAGATCTGTTAGATAGTCATTGGTACAACGCTTTTGTGAGGTAAACCTCACCCATGCTATAACACGGGATCTTGGATCCATATCAACTACCACATTATGGCGAGGGCCATGTTATACTGTAGAGGTGTCTATTATATACATGTCACTCTATGTAGCTGTGTACTTGCAGGTTGCAATGGGCAGAAAGAGAGTCCAAAACATTATCGTATATAACGAGAATAGTTATAACGATAGTAGTTCATATATAATGAGAATAGTGACTAAACAATATCAAGTTATTGGCATATTCTTACCTGAATGTATGGTCCATAGCTACCTCCCTGAGATGGACCTGAAAGTAAGGTTTTACAGAGTGACAGAAACTTACAACAAGAAGGCTGACTGGTTACCAATTCTGCAGCACTTAAGCAACTCATTAGGTCCTGTAATCATAGCAATTAAAGACAATAATAAAAGAAGTTACTGTGAAGCATAAAATTGGTATGTTGAATTGGAAAAGCAAAATATGTGATTACTATCACAGTGACACAAACCACAAAAGTGGTGTTGTCAATGTATTTTTTATGTGGGTCTGGCAAAGGTCTTTAAAGGCAAAGCTACAAAAATGTTTATGAGGCTCATGTCAAACAAAGTTCAATTGTTGAGACATCCACTACAAGTGAGCAAGTCTCCAGCAAGCCAGTGAAGTTCCAGCGAGACTCTACAAATGTGTGTGTGGGGCTTATCGAGACTCTACGACGAGTGAGCAAGTGAATCTCCAGCAGGTGAGTGAGTCTCCAGCAAGAGACCAAGACTCCAGAGAGGCTCTATGATAAGGGAGCGAGCGAGGCTCCAGCAGGTAAGCAAGTCTCCAGTAAGTGAGCAAGTCTCCAGCAAGCTAGCGAAACTCCAGGAAGGCTCTATGATGAGCAAGCGAGTGGGCAAGCAAGTATCCAGCAAACGAGCAAGACTCCAGAGAGGCTCTACGTGCCAGTGAGAAAGGCTCCAGCATGCAAACAAGTGTTCAGCAAGCGAGTGAGACTCCTATGTAGAGTTGTAGACGAGCAAGTGAAGTGAATGACAAACCAGTGCCCAAGACGAACGAAGTAACTATCTTTTCCGTTCCTTATTCCTATATGGCTACTGTTACCCAACTATAAGAAAGGTGTTTTGGGGTTTGGAGAACCCAAAATACACAGCTGTGGCACCAGCAAAAGCTTGAGCAAGGTCCTGTCATGCTGCCACGCAAACCAACACGTATCTTATCAGGAGCGAGTCACTTTTGCGACAAGAGCACTTTACAAACATATGCAGTGCTCTGAGCACTGCAGAGCTTTGCTGGCAGTTTTGAATGGCAAAATTGTCGTTACTAGATAGGTACACTTTAACAACAAGTGCGTACTAAAATGCATGCAAAACCAATCCCTTTCGTCGTTAAAGGGTCAAAAGAAATGTAATTTGCAGTGGAAAACTGTAGTTTAGTTTTATTATTTCATTATTTGCAGAATCCTCCAGCAACAATGTAAAAGAAATCCTACTGTATGAAACACTGAAAGAATTATTACATAAGTTTATAGCTTTATCTAAACATTCAATAAAGAAATCTAACCCTCATCAATTTCAATGCCAGTCCACTGCAACATCTCCGTTAACTGCTGCACAGCTCCAGGAACTAATCGACTCTGAAGCAACAATTCCAATCACAGTAACGAACTTCATTAGCTAAGAGACATGCCAAATTAAGTCTTCACTAAAAGTGGACGTCACGAAGAATCAATTCACCAAATGATTGCCAGGGATGTGATATCTACAGTAATGTACTTCTCAGAAAGGTAGGTTCCGATGATGCATGTAGAATTACACAATGTGGCACACACCATGATCAGTCATTCTTTTGGCAAGTTTGATCGTTGAAAAGATATAAATTTCTGTTTATTGATACCACAAATTTCCCAGACTTATCATTATTCATTATCATCCTGATTGTCTTACTCTGGTCATAATTAAGACTAGAACTGTTTTGGTTAATGAGCTTTTTTGAAACTATCTCCTTGTGTTCATTCTGTTCAGTCACTTATGTCATTTCATTATCAGTTTAAAAATAACCTTTACTAAATTGATTATACACCATAGGTTGCCTCTCTGTCTTATTGGACTGCTCTTCTGGATATTGACGTGACAATGGCTTGGTTTTGGTGAGCCATCGGTTGATGCCTTCTGCATTAGACATTGGCATGATAGAAGTTACTAATTAATAATAAGCACTAATGCACAACACATCAAAAGCACTTGCTTAATTTAAAAATCTTAGACAGCACTCTTTAAAGTTTCAATAAAGTTTTCTACTCTGTATTACATACTCAGAAGCAGATAATTGTCCCATGGCAGACTATTACTGACAAATTAAAGGGTTTGATTCAAAAATACATTGCATATAGTCAACATCACATTCCAGTGCCCAAGAACCCTAGGTGTCAGTTCATTTAAACTTTGAAAATCTTTAAACCCAAAACATATTGTTCGCTCAAAGGAGTTGAGGTGCCACACCTGATCTGTGTCTTCTATTCGAAGGATGAACTTTCCTTTCTGTGCGCGACTGAACAGGTAGTTGTATAGTGCCGTCCTTAGGCCACCGAGATGTAAATGACCTGTCGGGCTTGGTGCAAACCTCACCCGTACCTCTCTGCCAGAGTGACATCCTCTAAGCCAAATGGTGCTGCTAGTAGCCTGTACAAGAGAACGGGAAGAAAGGCACTGCTTCAGTGAACCACTAAGCCTCATTCTGAGTGGAAGTAGAACAACAGATGTTGGAATTTGAATATTTGCAGTATCTGAAACTTACAATAAACATACATGTATATACATTTTAATCAGATTTTTTTGTAAGTTCACTTTAACAATGTCGTTATCAAACAGATTCAGACTAGAGATGCTGACAGTGGTAATAGTTGAAAGAAGTGAGTACCAGTATATAGAAAGTTACTAGTTTCATTAAATGTATGTCTTAGATATGCTTACATTGCTTAGACTGTTGCTTAGACTGTTGTATAGCATTTTTGTGGCTCCGTTTATAGCCTTCACAAATGTTGCATTCTGTTTTCACATTCCATCAGTTCACTCACCTATCTCCTTCTTCCCCTCACCCATAATTTACAACACCCCCCCACATCACAATCTCCTTAAATTCTTGAATTTTTCAATAGTCTGGAAAGATAATCCTCAGACTCAAATTCTCTGACCATTCGATCAGCTCAACAATCCATTCCTACTCAGAGATTTTCCTTTCACTCAGAAATAAAATTTTCAGTTTTATTACGATTCAACACAACATCCAATTTCCTCTGCAAACTTTGACCAAGAGCTAGTCCATTCCTTGCCTTTATGATTTAGTTTTGAATTGGCACCACTGAATAAGCTGGTTTCCTTTGTGTAGTTTTCTTGGGTTATGATTAAAAGCAGTGATAACATTAATGTTCTTATAAGAATAAAACAAAGGTCAATATCAGTTATGTAAGATTTTCTTTAATGACAGTTCAGCCAGAGAACAAAGAAGGTCCAAAATGCAATCTGCTTATTGCAATATTCACTGAAAATATTGCAATATTCAGCATTCCTTCCATACAGGGCAGAGTTGTAAAATATGCCCAGAATATGGCAAGTAGGAAACAGAGGTGCGTAGCGAATTCCCGAATCCCAAATCCCCCAAAAGAATTTCGGTCGAATCCCCGAAATCGATTTCCTAAGTACAACCCGTATTAGGATGCACAATTGCACATACGTGGCCTTCTGAGATACATAAAGGCCACACTAGGTTTATGTCAGGTATCAGAATTCAAATAGTTTTCGGGATTTCGACCACTTTCTATAAACCTGTTTTCGGGAAATCGGGCTGTTGTGCATTCTCAGTGTTTTCAGGGAATCAGGATGACCCCGGAACCAGTAGGCAGGGGCAAAATTGTAATTGTTAATCGAATATTCACAAAGCACCACTCAACGATATCACTAACACAATGGAATGGTCTTCAGGCGTTTCCGGAACAGAGGAAGAGAATGGCTGAGGAGGTCAAGCTGCAATTCCTGTGGAAGACAGTTCCGACTAGAGGGGTCAACACAGACAAAACTTCTAGACCGAGTAGTAGCCCGCACGTGAGGGGAACAACCAGGTCTCTGGCAGCCGAGCGGAGAGTGGAGCGACCAAGGAGCGAAGAGACTGAAGCTACAGAAGGTCTTCAGTATGCGAAGACTGAGTGCCTGTGTATATAAACAATATGGTTGCCACGGACTTCACTCCTATAGAGCGCTGCAACCTACCGGCTACAACCCATAATGCAAGTCACAGGCACTCAAGTCTTCTCATTAACCCATATAACTGACAGTAACTTTTGAAGGACGTTTAACCTACAACTACATACAATGCCTTCTGTTACTTGTTAAGCTGCATTAAGCTAAGAAAATATTATAATTTTCGAGGAAATTAAATTGCGTGTTACTTACTTACTTAGCGAATTGCATTATGAGATAAGGCTGGTAGCTAGCAGCGTTCTATTGGAGTGAAGTCAGTGGTGACCATATTGTTTACATACACAGGCACTCAGTCTTCGCATTTACTGGAGCTACCCCAACGAAACAATTTTGAACTGAATGCGCTGAAGCACAAGAAGTCTGTGGAGAGTATCCAGAAGGAAGGCAGATATGTTGGCAAACTTCGGGATGCCACCTATAAGGAGGGCAGCAGCGTTAAGGTCCGAGTTCATAACAGGAGAACGAATGGTTACGTTTGTGTGGGAAATGCCATGGCATCTGAATAGCCTTTTAAATATGATTAGTATTAAAACTATTAAATGCATTACGCACAGTTTCTTACTAAGTTTGCAGCCAAGCAAGTGCAACTTTCCAACCACAAAGCTACTTTATTATGGCACAAAAGGAAATTAAGTGCAATTACTTAATTAAAATTTATAAATTTTGTTATAAAAATAGCCTTCTCGCATGTGTCCCCATAGACTAAATATTGGCTTCCACAATTTGCATTATGACGTACTAAACGGAAGGAGGAGCGCCATACGAGAAGGGACAAAAGTCCTTTCGTTTTTCACAGCCTCGGCAAATGATTAGGGACAGTAGAAAATCACGAAAACACGGCAAACACGGAAGCCGTGTTTTTCGGCATTTGCCGTGTTTTCCGTGATTTTTGACATTTGCCGTGTTTTCGTAAAAATGCCGTGTTTGTTGCAATTTTTTTTGGTTGTGGCAGTTTAAAGTTTTGCACAGTCGAAAGTATTTGAGCTTGCTATTCGATATCTGTCAGTTCCTGGCAATTCTGTTGAGGCAGAACGGAGCGTTAGTCAATACACACTGGTGAATGCACCTCAGCGTCAAAATTTGACAGATGACAATTTAGCGCTTCATGTTGTGATGGTATTCAATACTCGCAGCTAAACTGTTACAGCAAGGAACCAATGACTGACAAATGGTTGACAATTGTCAATTTGTCAATGAACAATGAATATGAAAGATAAACATATAATGTGTTACAAGAAAACTGTGAAATTTTGATGCCGTGTTTTTGCCGTGTTTTTCGCGATTTTTTTTAAAGTATGCCGTGTTTTTGGCATTTTTTTACCGTGATTTTCTGCTGTCCCTACAAATGATATAGGGCGAGTGGCCAGCTCTCAGCCTCTCTCTTTCATTCAAGTGAGTTGGCTAGGGCATCGACCTGGGAGTAAGAGAAATTTGATAATCGCTCCATAGTCATAGCTGCTCCGCCTCTATGGAATAAACCGTAAGAATTACGCCATATATCTGATCCATCTTATGAACTCAGCAAAACGTAGGCCTACCTCACTTCAATCATATCATATCTCTCTAAAGACCTTTCACTCAAAACTGAAAACAGTCTATACTCTTTCACAAATCTCATTCTGATTCCTGCTCTTCTCTTTACCTCCCTCGCCGTTTCAATTCTACACACCATCCATCTTAGTCGTCTGCATGACTGTAAATATTTATGTGAATCTTCGAAATTTCTCAGCGACACACAGTTTAATGCGCGACGCTGTATTAAATCAAGACCGCAATAGCCAGGCTGCCATACATGTCCGTTCCAGTGCCAGGTCAAAATCCAGGGAGGTCAAGCCGATGAGACAGCATAATATGGTGCTACGAGCTTACGATAGTAATCGGTGATCATGGTGGTTGTGTGGTGTCCCAGGAATAGAATCAGGATATATATATATGTATATATGTATATATATATGTATATGTATATATATATATATATATGTATATATATGTATATATATATATATCTATTGCCGAAACTTGCTATTCGCTATCTGTGACAAAATATATTTTATTCAAAGCTTTATGATCCTTTTTCGAACAGAACTCTACATAAAATGGGGCACCACAAGTCACAGACTTACAGGCGGAACCTTAATTCTTTCAGGTGATGTGGCTTGTGTCAGCTTTCATAGTTCAGGTGGCATCTCAAACCAAAAATTTCGAATATTAAGAGGTACCAGCGGGATTCGACAGAATTGAACCGCTGGAAAGCCGTATGCGTGTATACATTGCAGTTAAAGTGCAGTACTTTTCGAACGTTATGATAATTTTCTTGCCCTTTATTAGGCTTCTAGGCGCTAAAACTCAGAATATACGAGTGTGATTAAGAAGCAAAATGGTGACGCACCAAGTTTCGGACCTTCTACTGAATATCTGTCTGTGGCCATGATGTATTGTCTGTGCGGTAGCCTGTGCCTGCGAGCAGACTGCAGAGCTTGATACTGGTTCTGGTCTGGGTGGAGTTCGCCATTATCCTTTTAGCTATCCGAAGCGGTGTTTTTTGGTTTCACCCAACGATCAAAGTGGGATTTTATCGTCTGTCGTGTCGATGCTGTTGTAGGTTTTCCGCATTCGTGGTTAAAATATGTTTTGTAAATGAATATCGTTTGTCGTCTGAAGCGTAGAGATTTCATCGGAGGAAGAGGTTTGTGGGTTTTCTCGGTGTGTTTTTTTAATTCGCGCATTAGTTTTAATGGTAGACGAATGATGATTATTGTCAGTGATAAATTGGTTGAATGCAGAACGAACGGCAGCTGGTGCTGCTGTTAGAAGCTTTTTGTGATCAAAAGACCTGGTTTCCTTGGTCTCAGTCGCGTGATGACAGAACTGTGTTCTGGCAGTGTGGTGGCGTCAGCGACAACGAAACACAGGAGGATTGACAGAAAGCACTACCGTACGGTCACGTTGTCAGGCGTGCGGTTGTCCATGTCACGAACGCTGCGTGGGCGTGAAATAGTCACTGTAGTCAGTGTAGTGACACATAAAGTCAGTGAAGCCACCATATGCCACTCCCGCAAGGGGGAGAGACACTTGGCACACGCAGACCAAAGGAACTCAATAGCAGGCATATATGTAAGGTTGAACACTTTGATACAAGAATTATGTATGCAACTGACTATACAGAGAATCTCTGAAGAATTGGAAGCCAGGCTGTTGAAATTCACGTGGTGTCTATGAAACTGCTTATTTAAAGAATACAGGTATCTGCCAGTGTTCCTTTAGGCTGCAAAGGCTGTGTAGCAGGTCTGTGATTCCGCACATCACAAAGTGTGGTCGAACCATATAAATTCATTCAGTAGAATCTATCTATACATCAAGTTCAGAAATCAGCACGTTGCATTTTTAGTTTTGAGAGAACGTTGGTGTCTGCCCATTTCAGCAGCGTCGGCTGAGTCGACTTTAGAGATGAATTGGTGGAAATGAAAGTGGCAAAAAAATTGGTGGAAATGAAAGTGGGGAAAAAGTGAAAAAAGTGGGGGAAAAAGGCAATAACATCACACTGGAGGGAGCGTGTTTAGGGAAGATTATTACTCTAAGCCCAGGAGGAGATATGGGTGAATTCTGCCTGGGCAGTGTCTGTGTGAGAGGAAGGAGGAGCCTATAAAAAGGTAGGTATCATCAGCGAATTTTGTGATGAAATTAGAGAGATGTTTTGGGTGGAGATCTGAGGAATGTGTAGCAGAGTGTAGGATTGATCACAGACCTCTGGATGATGCTAGAGTTAATGGTATTTTGTTCTGAGGCAATTCCCTGAACTTTTGATCATGTGACTCCTGTTCTGAAAGTACTAGTGAAGCCAGTTATAGATTTCATCTGGAATGTGCCTACTTTTTTCAGCAATCCATTCAGAATCCGCATGGTATGAAAATCAGTTATTGACATTAGGTAGAATTGGTTTGCACTTTGCATACAGTTAAGTTTGGAATAGGTAGAGAGCAAAGACATGGGTCTGCCATTTAGACTTCATAATTTTATCTTAAACTTCTGTGTGCCATGAGAAATATGTAAAGCCAGGCGTCTGCTGATAAAGTTATGTCATCCAGTAAAGTTCTGTTGTGGAGGCATTTTTGTAATTCCTCTGAACAGAAAACTGTTATAAATCCACATGTGTCCACTTTTTACATCTGGTATTGCAAGACTAGCACTCATAATCAGCATGGCAATTAGGTTCAGTGACAATCTTAGCCAGCAGTTGCTGTTAGGAATTTATGTTAATCCCTGAATTGATCATAGAGACCTGTAATAAAATATGTATGCAATGTGCTGTGAAAGTGTTGTGATTGGTAATTTTATTCATTGCTGTTAGGAATTGTTTATGTTAAAATTGAATTGATAATAAAGGCCTGTAATAAAATACATGCAATGTGCTGTAATGCTATTGGTGCTGTGAGTAATGTATCATTGTTTGAATGAAACCAAGCGTGCTACCGGCATCGATGATTTATCAGGTTTGCTCATGTCATGGAATACAAAATGAATCAGAAAAGCAGGAAAATACAAAGAAATTGGCTGTATTTACTTCTTTCTTAATGTCTTATGTTATTGTTCTCTATCACTCTTTTTCATTGCAACAGTCAGTTTAGTTTTCGACTGTGAATTTTGTTGTTTGGTTGCTCTAGAGACAACTGTCTGTTTTTGTAATAAATAAAAAACTGTTTCAACAGAGTGTAAGTTTTCTTATCTTTCTCTTGTAACAGACCTCACCAGATTTAAAGTAATTTAAAGGTGAAAGCTGATTTTATAAGCTTCTTTTTTCTGTATTTGTTCATGTAGCATTGTCTCTGTCTTTTCACAATTGTTTTCTCACACCTGGTAAAATAATTGCAACTTAGGGAAAAATTTTGAAGTGTCAATGAGATATGTCGATGTTTTGGGGATAGATTGAAATCTGATTGACTAAAACTATTTTTATTTGGAACAGGACAGTAAAGTACTTGATTATCAGCCACACGATAATGGCTCAAGGTCGTCCTATCAAGTGTGTTGTTGTTGGTGATGGTACTGTTGGAAAGACGTGCATGCTCATTTCGTACACGACAGACAGCTTCCCTGGAGAATATGTTCCAACTGTGTAAGTAAAAGA
The DNA here is from genome assembly GCA_963556255.1 of Allolobophora icterica. Lineage (NCBI taxonomy): Eukaryota > Metazoa > Annelida > Clitellata > Crassiclitellata > Lumbricidae > Allolobophora > Allolobophora icterica. The sequence goes on along the minus strand of OY744602.1, from coordinate 75,516,137 downwards.
AACCCTGCTCTTGGAGATTTTTCAGTTTCATATCTCGGTGTCACAGTTATTTTTCTCCTTCTTATTTTCTCTGTTGTGAAGTAATTGAATCACTGTATGTTGAGCGTTGTGTTGTAAGAGGCATGAAAAAGTTCTGTGTCAGAAATGTGTTTTTGATTATAAAACTTCAGTACCTGAGAATGGATTCCAGTAGGTGCGTGTTTTGTATGGAGGCACTACTGTGAAATTTTTAGAAATAACTGGGGACTATATGATGGTTAGGGACAGTAGAAAATCACGAAAACACGGCAAACACGGAAGCCGTGTTTTTCGGCATTTGCCGTGTTTTCCGTGATTTTTTACATTTGCCGTGTTTTCGTAAAAAATGCCGTGTTTGTTGCAATTTTTTTGGTTGTGGCAGTTTATAGTTTTGCACAGTCGAAAGTATTTGAGCTTGCTATTCGATATCTGTCAGTTCCTGGCAATTCTGTTGAGGCAGAACGGAGCGTTAGTCAATACACACTGGTTAATGCACCTCAGCGTCAAAATTTGACAGATGACAATTTAGCGCTTCATGTTGTGATGGTATTCAATGCTCGCAGCTAAACTGTTACAGCAAGGAACCAATGACTGACAAATGGTTGACAATTGTCAATTTGTCAATGAACAATGAATATGAAAGATAAACATATAATGTGTTACAAGAAAACTGTGAAATTTTGATGCCGTGTTTTTGCCGTGTTTTTCGCGATTTTTTTTAAAGTATGCCGTGTTTTTGGCATTTTTTTACCGTGATTTTCTACTGTCCCTAATGATGGTGCACAATGCAGGGTGTATGGTGTACAGGTGTCGACTTTACTCTGTTGGAGGGACTCAATCCCTCCAACAGAGTAAAGCCAACCTCAAGTTGATTGTGACCATGTTATGAAAACAACTTTCCCCTTGCATTAAATTAGCCACAGTATATATTCATAGTTTTATTTATGCCTTTTCACTGACAGAAACTTTGTACATGTGGACAATGCTCTGAATGAGTGTGTCTAATGGTTTAATAAAGTTATAACACAAATAACACTAATGTAGACAACGATGTGTGCAGCAAACATTTACGTACAGTCATTTAAAATTCAGTTAGTCATGTTGCTTCACAATCAGGTTCCCTGTATTCTAATCTATTTTTTATTCATTAGTCACCTCCAAAATTTAAATTATGTCGTTCAGCTGATGTTTTGATGATGTGGAGGTTTGGAGTGTGAAGACTATGACTGCAAGGGTGGATTTTGTAATTAATGATGACTTTAGAATTAGCATAAACTCATTTTTGGGTAATGTGTAAACTTTCTAACTCCTTTCCTGTTGCTACAAGTAAGCTTATTGTCAGATTAGAAGGTAGTTGTTGAGAACTTAAAAAAAATATTTATCGTTTAAAGATGACTTGTGTTTCATCGATGTCAAATTGTATTTTGCCTACCTGGTGTCTGTATTGTCATGAAAGTATGAACACAACACTAATCACCTCACCAACATGAAATTTAAGTTTGCCTTTCAGGTGGCTACATTATGGCAGTGATTTATAACATTTTGTCCTGTTCATGAAAGTTCATAGGGATTTTCAAATTTATAATTCTGAAATTACAAAATTTAATGTTTTTTTATCAGCTTTGAGATTAACATATGAGCTGGTCATCTGTCCTTGAGAAAATGTTATTTAGGAATTGAAGATAAACAGGATTGCATATAACATTTCTGTATTGCAAAAGATTTTAAGGATTTGCTTTTATATGGAATGATAATGGGGAACGTCGACAAAAAAACAATATAACTGCCACAGACTTTCACATTGAGCTCTAACTGTATGCGTGTGCTGATAATTTGTAAAGCCATATAAGCACTGAGCAGAAAACTTGATGATTTTGATATGTGAAAATTCCATACATATCTAGTGTCAGCAAGTGGTGTTAGAAAAAAGACCGTGGTTATACCACCCTCTGCTACTGTCTTTGGTTCAGTGGGTTGCACTTTTAGATGTCAGATACTCTGGACTCGATGAGAAAATGAAAAATGCCCAGAGCCAAGAGTTCCAATGGTAGTAATTAACAAAGATACAAAGGCTTGGAGCAGACTACATGACCGATCACCTATCATGTAAGAAGGATCTGAACCAGTTGAATGTTGGGCTCCACATGTTGGTGAGGTGATTAGTAAAGAGGATGATGCATTGGATCATCATTTTTAACATATTTACTCTTTTTTATGAGTTTGTTACCAGTCAGAGAGTTGACATGTGCACTTGCATGTAAACTAGATTGATGTATTTGAAGGGCATTGTATGTATATGGCCATTTATGTAGCGCTTTACAAGAACCTCACGAAGGTGCTATACTCACATTGATTGGCAGACCCAGCTTATGTTTGCTTCTTTTGTGATTTATTTTACTACTGCGAATGCTACCTCTGAGTGGAATGGTTTTTTTAATTTAGTTTTGACAACTATACAAGTTCAATGATGGTTGACGGAGTATCGGTCAACTTAGGATTATGGGACACGGCTGGACAAGAAGATTATGATCGTCTCAGACCACTATCCTACCCTCAGGTGGTAACTTCATTGTATTTCTACATCTTATTGTGTTATCCTTATTTATCTAGAGTATATGATGCACAGATACTGTAATTGTATGTATGTGTATAATGTATCTACCTAGCTGAACATTTTTGTAGCACCTCTTCGATAGACCTCTCATATGCAATCCTTGGTAGCTGAAATTATATTAAGAACAACAAGTTCATCTGTAAGGAGGTAATACAAAAATACATATAGCTGGAAAAGTCAAAGGGAGGCTCTGGCACTTACATAAAACACAACCAACGGAGGCAGGATCATCAAAGTTCCACAACTGATTCCATGTTCAGAGTTCCTGGTTGTGTTGCATTGAGGATGAGGAATGATGATGGCCAGATGAAGCATTTGCAGCACGTGGTTATACTAAGCAACTGATACTCCCTAGGCTAGTGGTAGAAGGTGCTGTATCCAGATATTATCTTGTTTCAGTCTTAATATGTTGACTTTGCTCCCCATATTTGTTGCTGTAGATTTAAAATGGCAGAGAAAAAATGACAACCATGGGAAATAAAGAAATGTGATGATAAATTTATCTTTGTATTATTCCTACCAACTGCAGCACCTGTAAAGATCTCTTTGTCTCTTTGTGCCGTCGGCTCTAGGAGCCCTAGCGATCGTCATGCCACACAGTCTCCGTTGCCGTCTTGCTACTTCTCCCAGTAGCCCTTGAGTCGCGCTTTGGCCTGGGAGTCCCACCTCAGCGCTCCGGCCTGGGAGTCCCTCCATCCGCGACCATCGGCGTGGTTTGGTGTGTGGCATGACGATTTTCTTGGCATGATTAACAGGGGTGGTTTGCCATTGCCTTCCCCTGGTTTTGCCTGCCGTGCCCGTTCGTTCCCCCTCCTAGGAAGAGTACTTCCTAGGAAGGGTACTAACGGTCCGCACCACGAGAAGGTGGGCACGGAGGACTTTGGTTCACCAGCCCAGGTCGGATCCGAGTCTACGCTCATCAGAGTCGTCGGTCAGGTCGCCTCCCTGCTTTACTCTGTACCAGAGTGACTGGTGAACCTTTGCGGACCAAAGATAAAGATACCCTGTAAAAAAGTGGATGTGTCTTGCTTTTATAAAAAAGGTTAATAAACTTAGTCCTGACCAATGAAGAACTAAACAGGAACTAAATTGCTGAGGTCAAAGTATAATTGCAAGTAGGAAGACTGATCTAGGTCTCTTGCAAATGATCTTCCTACTTATAATTACACATTGACCTCAGCAATTTAGGTCTGCATAGGGCAGGACTGATTTCATTAACTTTTTGCATGAAAGCAAGACACATCCATTATATAAGTGGGGAAATAATGGAATAACTGACTCTGTGTTTATGATTCTGCTTTTAATTATTATAATGGTGAACTTATTGTTGCTTATTTCAGACGGATGTATTTCTGATATGCTTCAGCGTCGTTAGTCCTTCGTCATTTGAAAATATCAACACAAAATGGTGTCCAGAAATTAAACACCATTGTCCCGATGCTGCTGTTCTGCTTGTTGGTACGTCTATGTTTATGATCAATTAGTGAACTTTCGTTTTGCTTTGTTGTTCGTTACTATTGTATTTTTTGTATTAGATTGTATTTATGAATTTATTAAGCAAATTTTAAAGTGAATGTTATAGTAGCTATTTGCTGCTCAGTGCTGTATGTCTTACTAGGTCTTTAAATGCTTTGCTCTTATCTAGGTGCTGTGGCTTCGTAGATTGGTACCTACTGCCAGACTTGGGCATTCTTTTGGCTTTTTGCAAGACAAATGCATTAGTTCTCCCCAACCCCAGATACAACAGATGTGCATGTTCATTTGTCAGATGCTTACTTACTTAGCTGAATTGAGGTTATTATTATTATAAGATCTGGTGAATCAAATGTTGCATTTAGGCTGATGGTGCCCCAAACATTTGAGAGCTGTGTTCTTATTTCATTGCTTTGGCACACATAGCAAGCAACCTGATGTTACATGTGATGTGAGCTTTCTATAGGAAGGAAGGGATCTTTGCCCATCAATCTGAAGTGGCTGCTTAATAATTTAACTTAAGAAAGTTCATAGTCTTCCTCTGCTTCATTCTGTCGTTGGCTATTGAGAAGTTTTGAAGATTACAATTTATCTTGGAAGGGGTATCAGTTGTTTTTACAATAACAGAACTTCTTAAGTATTAAAACTAGTTTCAACTGGATATGCCAAGTTTTTTCCTGAAATGCTAGTGATACCAGAAAGTTAAATTAGAGAATTGGGTGTTGACTTTAAATTTATCTTGTGGTTGTTGATTAATTTGTGGTAAGGCACCAAAATCGATTTGCGAGAGGACAAAGATGTCGTTGGCCAGCTGGCAGGAAATGGTTTGGCACCAGTCAAAAGAGAACAAGGCATCAAAATGGCTTCCAAGATCAGGGCGGTCAAGTATCTGGAATGTTCTGCATTGACTCAGCGAGGCCTTAAACAGGTAAAGGTGTTATTTTTATTTACAGTACAATTTAATTTGTTTGGGAAATTACTTTCAGTGCTGGCATAGTACTCTGGTAGTCTAGTCAAGATTTAAAGGTAAAGATTGGTGCTCTTTGGAATTGGTAGTAACTATGGTATACTGTAATGAAAATGATGGGTTATGCAGATTTCGTGATTCTTTGCAAACGATGATTGCGCAGAAAGTTGTATTATGTAACTTAATGTAATAATGTAGCTAATTTTAGTTCCATATGTAGTGTAATAAGTTTAAAACAAATAAAAAATAATGACAAATTTAGCAAAGCAAAATGCCATTTCTTATTATGGATATTAAATGACTCCATTGACCACAGCCAGAGTTCCAAGAGTCATTAATCCTTTATTGACAAGAAATATTGTTTTCACAGTAGCTTTTAGTGCCTCCTCATCTGTAAAGGGTTAAACAAAGTTTGTGCAGGTTTTGTGTAGCATTATTGGATGACTAAAGTCTTTAACTCTACGACAGCTACTTGCTGTTCAATATAAGTCTGATAATATCTTCAGAACCAAAGAGAAAACATTTAAAAAAATTCCAATAATTAAATGATGTGCACTTAAGAAATCATTGTCCTGTTTTAGGTATTCGACGAGGCAGTGCGTGCGGTATTGACACCTCAGGCTCCAGTCAGACCGATACGCAAGTGTTCTTTACTCTGATGATGTCACAGGTCCCAAATACTCTGGTCACTAGTCATGTAAAGCTTGACCTTGTGTTTCATGACTCACTGGTGTGTTGTTAGCGAAGAGATGCCATGTAATTCTGAATACTAATGAGCAACAGCATATGATGGCCAAGCATTATCCTAATCAGCTTATGTCAGATTCGAAGGTAGTTGCCGAGAACTTTTTTTATAAATATTTATCGTTTAAAGATAACTTGTGTTTCATCGATGTCAAATTGTATTTTGCCTACCTGGTGTCTGTATCGTCATGAAAATATGAGCACGACACAAAGACTTGTCCGCTTAACAATCGGTCATTCTGATTTAGTCTTGTGAACAGTGATGTGTGTTTTGTACAGTGGTCTTTGGCAGATGTCATTCAGTGTTAATGCCATTGGTGTACTTTCGTAAACCTCATCACACGTGGCATTCTTTTTGTGAAAAGCATGCTTTCCAAACAGTTTTCAACATTGCAATGGTTATGTGAGGAACTTAAAATGCTCTGTCCTAAGTGTCTTGATACATAACACTTCCATATATTGGTGGTTTTGCAATTAACATAAAATGGTGTTGAGCCTGTTAAAGTGACAGTCAACAAGTGATATCCCATTGGTTTTACGTTCCAAGAAAGTCCCATGAATGAGTTCTGACTATTTTATTAAATTTGTATTGACATAAAATCTCAATTTACTGTGTTTTTCATTTCTCAGATTGCTATTCCAAATTACTAGTATCATCTTTTTACCTATGTGAATTATTTTTTGATTTCGCCTGTTTTGTGACCACAGTTGAAACCTCTGCCACTTGGATTAATGTTGTAGGCTTTTCTTACGCATGGTTTGTCATATTTGGAGAAAAGAATTGTGGTGTATTGTGAATAGGGAAATAGCTGCCCAGACACTAGGCATCCAGATGTTACATTATTTTAAATCCATGCCCGTTACACTTGACTGGAATTAACTTGCTTGAACTGAGTTCAGAATTACTTGAGTGGTGACTACCTGCATTTACACCAAAGACCAAAGTTACTACTAGTAGGATTATTCCTAAAATTGGTCAGAGCTGCTTGGTTAATTCATGTTGTGTTGTGTGACACCATTATTAGCTATTGGTGTTAATCGATATCTTTAGGGATTTTAGCTGAGGTCTGTATCTCCATGCTAATCCTAGACAAAGACACTGGATGCCAAATGCCAAGGGTGAAAGGCTGTGACAGCAGAAGCTGGTACTGGTAAATGATATTTAAGAACAGTGAACATGAGAATGCTGGTTTTGCCTGTAAGGATCACTGGCTTTTGATAGTGCTGTGGTCTCCTTCAACCAAATTAAGCAGAAACAATGTTGCCTCAAGTCTGAGATGACGGTTCTCATCCAGTCGTGTAAAGAAGTAGATTGCAGTTCTCTCAATACTTGCCAGTTGGTTTTGTAAAGATGTGCTTGTGTAAGCTTAAGTTAGCTAAATCCTCTGTGGCCTAATTGTCGTTTTGCTGATGGTCACTGTCATACCCTGTGGAAAACATCTGCCTAGTAGCATTTACTATGTGTGTTTTCGTGAGGCGATGTGTAACAAATGTATTTAGGTATAAAGAAATAGGCACACTTCTGCAACATACTGCCGTTGTTAGTTTTAAAAAACATGTAAAATAAGACATAATTTATTGCAGTGCATGCGAACAATTATATTTCAGCTCATTAGCTTATGTTTATGCACTCGGATTTGTTCAGTAGTGAACCGGTTACTGTTCTATAGTTTTATTGTCATGTGCTGAACAGGTAATTTGTTTCATCAGAGATGTTGATGTAATGGCAGAGAAGTTATTTTCAACTACAATCTTAAGTTGGCTGACTTGACTAATCTGTTGTTAAAATGCTTTTATAACTCGTATTACAATTCAGATTGAGGTTAATCTGTTACTTCTCTAACGGCTGTTGGATTGGCTCATTTGCTAATTTTCTGCTTGCCTGTACTCAGCAGATGGATTGGATGGGCTTTTAGGTTGTGTTGGACATTTGTTCGTGTAATTACTAAAATCTGTATTGTGCAACTGTCGTGAAAAAACATTCTCAAATTTTTGCATGCCTTTTGTGTTGAGCAGTAAAAGTTCAGCTCAAATGTTATTACTAAATTAATAGTGTGCTAGCATCAGACTCTTGATTTGCTTGTATCATTGTCATAGAGCAGTGTAGAATGTATTGAGAGCTCCAACTGAACAAGCAGTTTATAGAATGATTTCCAGGACACCATTTAGCAAAATATAATTTAGAAGTTATTGAGCATTCCTTTTTAGGTGTTTCCGTGTGTGAATGCTACTGTAATTGCAGCTGCGAGTCTAATAAGTTGCTCATGTGCCCAATATTTATTTTGTAAGTTCAAGCAAAGCCAATTGCTCTGTTTGTCTGCTTGTGTAAAGTAGTATCTTGGAGTCCTGGTGTTAAATGTTACTGTTTGCCTGTATGTCACATCACAAACCTGATGTGTGGCTTAAACAGTGCTTGTTCCTAAGAGATATAGTATTTTAAAGATCATGTCATGTAACCAGTGCTCAGTTAATCGTTGATTTGCTAAATTGGAGTTGTTTAATTTCCTATTTGTTGGCACACATTCTCGCTAGAAACAAGGTTGCTGTGCATCACCAACATGTTGTGTTTAGTGTTTGCTAAGGTTTTGATTCTAGAAATGACGTCTTGGTTCCGTTTCTGGCTTCTGCTCTCATGCTGTGCTGATATGTCTTTAGTAAGTATTTATGATTAGCCAAGTGTAAACGTATCACAACTGTTTAGTTTTTATTGTTTTGATTAAACATTTAGCTTTCTGAAGAAGGCTTTGAACAAACTGCCAGTTTTTCAGTGCTACATTTTTCTATTGTAACAAATTAGGACTATACACCTACAATTTTTTTACTTCTTTGTGACTTTTATTTCACGTAATGAACACTTCTATGTGAAGGTCAATGTAACGTATGGGACTACGGGTGTATATTTACTTTTCATAAGGTGGTGTGGTATAAAATGGGACAGGTTCTTCAAGCAAGTTATTCTATTTATAACTTGTAAATTCTATTTGAAGCTTCCTATCTAAGAAATTTCGTTATTTTATGGATTGTTCCTTGCATCACTATTATTATAATTTAACAATTACTAATTTGGATCACAAGAATTTACCAGGTTTGTAGTAGTGACTTTGTCATCCCTACACTTCAGTTCTGACTCAAGATAAGAAACTGAAATGTTGATTTATGAAACATCTTTACAGAAGAAACCTACTCATTCTGATCAGTGTTGCTTATATAGTTCATTTTGCGATTCCTAACTGCACATACATGCATAAACACATACAGGTTGTGTAAACCAGTCCAAGATAATCATTGTCAAACATTTCAACACTTCCTTTGATATTGGTCATGTGTTTGATATAGGACAAACTTATATTGAAGCCAGTCAAACAAATGAATCACCTCCTCTGCTGGTTTGTTAATATCTGCTGATCCTCATTCCTGTTAATTGTCATTCTGAAGCATGTTTGCTTTTCTTGATTTTCTTTGCTTTTGTATTTCTTTTAAACTCTGTAATCACACCTAGCCATAGAACAGCAGAACAAATCGCATATTCAAGAATCTTATTTTGCAGCAAAATTACCATATTTTGTATTTTGTTCAGAATTGTAGCTCTTGTGAAATGTTAAATATATACCTTGCTTTATGAGGTGGTTGCTTGTAGCAGTTGAAATATTGCAGTACAGATGTTTATCTCATTATGTACACAAGAACTATGATCTAAGTTAATTTATGGCTTTTTATCTGGACTAGTTATTGTTAAGGTGACAGCTTAGTGTGCAAAAGTGGACTGCCAAATTATCAATAAATATTTGCAAAATCTTTCTCATTTTCTGAGCTTCTCATACATTCAGCTTTCAGACCATTGCTTTATTATGCCACCACTCGGGCAACAATGTTTTAAATTTTTGCCAGCAAGCTTTTAAAAGTATGATGTAGCTGTGCAGCTCATAGGACAGTAACTCGGACTTGTGTGGTCCTGAACTATGTTGAAATATACGATGATATTTCAATGGTGCTGCTATAGGGCTGAAGCAATAACCATTTTGTGTCCTGTTTTGACGAAAAACTTTCTGAGTTATGTATAACAACCAGAGCATTGATCCCTATATGAGATGGGGTGATTTTCCCACCCAATATTGAGGCTGAGGGGGATACAAATTGTTCCGTTACCAATATTTTTACATTTTTCTTGCATCAGTTTTTATAGTGTTCCTTGTACATGTAGTGGATAACATGCCAAACTGGATTTCTTTCATGCCACAGATTTAATACTACACTATTATTACTGTTTAAAAACTGCCATAAAATGTAACAGCATATTAGCTAAAGTAATTTTATAAGGGAAGGCAAGAATGGAAGGGGCATAAACACTTCAGTATTGGCCACTAAAAGTTCTTTCACAACCCAGACTCTGAGAATGGCCCATACCAATTAGTTTATGCTTATCCCAAGTCACACCTGTTAATATTTGCATAGGTTGGGACATTCTGGTAAGCAGTGGGGGTCAAGCTACAGTGCATTTGCAAAGTGTGCCCACTTGCAACAGGTGGATTTTGCCTGTCAGATGACTCAAGTGAACAATGAGTTATAATGAAATGCATGCCACATTCTCTGAACTGCTTCAACAGATTCAATGCAAACTTCTGTATTGAAACAGGTTTTAGATATATCTTGTTTAAGATTCGATCATCAAATAACACCATCAACTAAAGCACTAACATCAATTTTTTAATACCACAGACTTTTTCAGAGATTTTATTTGTAACTAATTCAATAGTTGCTGAATAACACAAATATAAAAAGAAACATCTAACAAAATATGATATGAGAAGGCAGTTAATGCTGTGATTACGGCAGCCTAATAATTACAGTAAAAGGTAATAATGTTTACCAGTAAAGTTAATGAAGAAAAACAACCTATTGGCATAGATCAAGCAAGCAATGCAGGCTTCAGAGTTCTAATATAAATAAGTCTAAGATAAGAATGCTGTATAGTCAACCAGTAAAACAGCTGGAGCAGATATTATACACACGATAACAGACTGTCAACTGCACTTTGTTGAGTTTATTACCTTTCCTGGTTTCAAGTTAAATTCCACTAATGGAGATTTGCAATAAAAAAACTGCACAGTGGTACTTTATGATAACAGTCCAATTTAATGTGTAGGGTGTGGAGATTTGGTTTAGGGCTTAGGAAGTATGACAACATGGCTTATGCAGTAAATCAACCACATTGTGATTTTTGTCATGTAGTCCAAACTCTTCCCTTAAACAATTTGAAGTCCTGACATTAGCCAAATAACAACGGCTAAAATGAAAAGCACACTTAAAATATAGTAAGACTGGTTAGTACTATCAACTAGTAACATCTATAGTGCTCATATCTAATGCACACAAACCAAGCCACAAATCAAGTCAATATCCAGATCAGTCCACTACGACAGAAAGGTAACCTAGGTTGATAGGCTGATTACATGTATTAGGAAGCCGTTGATCACCAACAACAACTACTACATGTGACATCACCAACGGCTTCAGAGGAAGATGGAAAACAGTCCTGCTTTGAGTGACCTGATCATCTCTCTGACGGTGAACTTTGCTGAGCACAGCTGTGTCCACAATGCACTGCTCCACTGCTCTGTCCTGGGCCTTCATACATGCTGTACAAAATTTAGCTTTGTGAGATCCTTCATTCTCCATGACTCTAGTCCAAGTAGTCATAGGTTGACCAATTGGTTCAAATCTTTTAGGGCTTGTTCAATGCCACCCACAAGGCTCTCCTGAGGTCCTCATCTTCTGGAGTGTGAGCAACATGTCTAAAGAAAAGCAACCTTGCCAAAGAAGTGCAATCTGTATTTTTTGGATGTCCAGTTGTATAGACTGATGCCATTGCTGTTCACAAGATTGCTCAAATGGTCTGAGCAGAGATTCAGAGGATCCTTCAGAGGCACCACACGTCGAATGTGTTTTTTTTAGGACCCCTTTGTTGGCCATGTCTCACAGTAGAATACTGGCAGCACAAACAATTTAGAGCTGTAGTTTAATATTCAGCTCAACTGTGGACCACCAGACATTTTTATCCATGGAGACCATGCAGTAGCTTGCAATTGCAATTTTGATCTTGTAGTCTCAATTTATGCAATTTTCAAATGAATGCAAGGCAGGACAGTACATACAGTTACTAATACTTGCAAGTCCTCTCAGTCATCACCAAAGCTCTAAAACTGACAACTAGACAATACCCCTACAGGTTACGCCGTTTAACAGCAATTTGTCATTTTCAAAGATGCACCGGGTTTTGAACTCCACTTCGATCTACTTTACGCCTATCCACATCTGTTTTTTCTCTTTGCTTTCCTCTCTTCCATTCTCATCTTTTTACCTTGCTTACCCACCATGGCTTAACTACTGGTTTCAACCAGCTTCTCTAACAAATTATGATTTTGACTATTATTTCACTTGAAGTGGCCATCAATTGATTTTTATGCATTACAATAATTATGGGCACTACAGAAATCATTCGATTAGATTATATTATCTAAACCATAAATTTCTATAGTGCTATTATTGTACAGCATAAGGCATCAACTGATTGTTGCCTCTAATTAAAGTTGCAGTTCTGAGTTGCAATCCATTGGACAGAGCCCTACAGTTAGACACTGTACGCCCCTCGACAGCAACACAAGCTACGGGGAGTAAGCAATTCGAAAGAGACGAAATTTCAGTTCTGACCTAAACAACATCGGAGAACCAGCAGAGCGGAAGAAACAGGCATTAAATTCCAAAGCCTAGGGCCGGTGACATAGAAAGACTACAGGACCCAGTCCTGTATATCGGTTCAGTGCACAAGATGAAAGTTAACTTTGCTGGCCAAGAGTGTATTACTGCATAAACTATGAGACAAGTTTTAAATTATAGGAAGTCAGTGCAATGAATGCATTATGGGATGACGTGTTGGAATTTAGGTGTTTTTTGTTCTAGTCTTAAGCATTTGAACTTTGTTTAGGTTTCTCTCTGTGATGCTGATTATCGCTTCCCACTAATCAAAGTGCTTAGTGTTCATTAGCGCCTGAATAAACCTAAACATGGCACTATTCTGATAGTCTTTCAAAGTGCAAGCAAGTTGAAAATCAGTCCAAATGATGCAACTTACAGTGGAGACAATTTCCAAAACTGCAGACCAGCCAACTATTCATCTTTATACACAAGTGAGAAGCAAGTCAAGTTGACTTGAAAGTTGAAACCATAGTGTTAGCCAGCAACAACACAACAGGTTGAGTAATATAAAGTCAGGTTATAAAAATTTCCTGTGTACCAAACCTGAAAAGTGATTACATACAACCTAAACTGATCAAAAATGAATCAGATCTGTGTTGCTTACCAGGTATATGGTGAACTGTACAATAATAATTTTATGATTGCTTAATCCAATACATGAACAAAATTCAATTAAATATGCACTGCTGTTGAAATTCAGTTTTAGACAGATGAAATGGAAGGAACTGGAGCTATTGTGTTGGCTTCAGTTAGCAAGATGATATTAGAAATTATTGGCAAAACTGGACAGGAAGATCAAAATACCAGAAATTACAGCGATGTTATGAGCAAAAACATAAGAAAAGAAATGCAACAGCGAAGCTTACAAAGCCTGGATACGAAGAAGCAAAGAGCAGACAACCAGATTAAGGGAGGTTGTGTGTTTATTCACCAAATTCATAAAGCAGTGGACAACACAGCATTCAGATTTGCTTTGACTAAACAAATTTGCCTGTTTAGGAATTGCCATGACATGGAATTGATCAAGAGAACCAGCCACTTGTCATAAGCAAGAAATTTTTCTAACTCTTTTTACTTTACCACATGAACAAAAGTTGCAGAAATGAACTCATTGTGAGAAAACTAGCAAAAACCTCACACACACACACAAACAAAATGTTAATACACCAGAAACTCTGCACACCACAATCTTTGGGAGCCACATCAAGAATTGCCTAATAATGAGGTCCTGTTACAATGAGGTCAGTTTGTAAAGCTAAATTTGGGGTTCGTGACCCCTAACAGCATTACATCAGAATTTGTGTTATAATGGGACATGTCAATAGGAGTTTCTGGCGTACGTAAATCACAATCTGCAAACAATTAGTTTGTAACAACAATGCAAGATGGAAAAGATCACTATAACTTATTTTGACCAGCAAACAAAACCACAGCTATTCTGACCAAAGTACCTAGTACTAGTTTATTTCCATCCTACTGAAGTCTAAGTCCTTGTATTGGTCAGCCTGATGTTGGTGCTCCACTGCATTCCTCGAACAGCCGTTGGGGTAGCTTGATGTGGCAAGCCACAACCCCTGTCATAGGTTCCGGCAGTTTGGTCTTCATCATTTCCCATGAGTCATTTTCGAGGTCGTAGGCTTGAACAGAATCCTGGAAGCTGTGTGCATCCCAGCTGTAACCGCCCAGAATGAATATCTTGTTCTCGCACCGAACGGCAGGCGCCTCGCTCTGACCTTGCAAAGACGCTGACAGGATAGTCCATTCGTCCATCTCGATATCGTATGCTTCTGTCATCATGACATCACGCCTGTCACCTGCATTTGTGTTGCCAGCACAGACAAACAATCGATGATTATGGGCCACCATGACATGGTAGCCTCGGCTTTGGTTCATTGGTGCCTTCAACTGCCAACCAGCACGATCAAGGTCATAGCAATGCATCTCGTCTGTGAAATCTTCTCCTGGACAGCCGCCCGATATGTAGACCTTGTTACCGTGAGAACAGCCCGCATGACTAAACAGTGTGTTTGGAAGGCTTGATATGAGCGACCATTCATTCGTGGCAAAATCGTATTTCTCGGCTGTGCTCAGTGCAATTCGATTGTGCTTGCCGCCAACTGCAATAAGGCAAGTTGCCATCGTGATGAGAGCAAAGTGTGTGCGAGGCACTGTCATCGATGAGATCTGAAGCCACTTGCTGTCGCGAGGATTGTAACGAAATGCACTGTTTGTGGCATGACTTCCATCGCCGGCCATTGCAGTTTGACCGCCAATGACGTAAATGAAGTCATTCACAACTGCCACAGCCGCAAAATAACGCCGATCCTTTGTCGGGCTAAGACTAACAAACGAGCCAAGCTGGCCGGATTTTGTATGTGCTGCCATGATGTTTGCACAAAGAGTATTATCAAGATATCCAGCCCCCAGAATAACCAGACACTCCTTATATGCACGCATCTTAGCAATAGGAGTGTTAATGACAGGCTGGCTGAACAGCTTCATGTGATAATTCAGGGCTCCTTGCAGCACATCTCGACAGGCCTCACTTAGCAGCAGCGGATGGCTGTAAATGTATTCCATCTGCTCGGCATTCATCAGCCCGTATCGAATGAGGCCCAGGATCTTCTTAGTGAGATCACTCTGACGTGAACTGTTTTCCAGCCATGTCAAGGCAATCTTAAAAACCTCCAACTCGGACTGCGCTTTCAATCGATCATCAGAAAGAAATTCACAGAACAGCTCACCTGAAATGCCTTTAAAATCCTCGTTATGCGCCACCGGAACAAAATTCTCCAGAATAAAGTTTTTCGTTTCGCGCTTGCATTCACTCAGCCCATACATCTCGGCCATTCGAAGAAAGTGCAGGCAGTTGTCAACTGTCATCTCGTCACGCAGATACTTTGCACAGAACGACAGAACCTCGGTGAATTGCAGATGGTCTGCTGCCTCAAGTACATCCTGCAGGTTTCCGTCGTTGATTCCGATTGTCCCTGTATATGCGTATTCAAGCAGAGCACGCAGCCCAATGGCTGAAACGCCCTTCAGCTCCACCTGGTTTTGCATTTTCTCTTGAAAGTCCTTCGTGAACATTGAGAAGAAGTACTGGCTGCAAGCGGCCAGGTAGCTGCGATGAACGTTGAACGTTTGGCCCTGAACCAGGAGCTGTGTGTCGCACATGAGTGCTTCTTGCCAGAGACGCTGGAAGCCTTCAACAACTGCAGTGCCATGAGCTGCTGAGATATAACTACGGCCTCTTGAAGCAGTAGTTGCACTTGCAGTTGTTGCCATGTTGCCAGTGCTTGTACTGCTTACCTAAAATCAGCAATTAATATTTTAACTGATATAAGGAAATTGTATCACTCTTGCACCAGTTATTGTAACAACATTTACACACCAACCCATTGGCAGTAAACAGCCAATGCTGACATTGCAAACTGAGTTCAGTTCAATTACAACTTAAAATAGTTTCCCAATTAATTCTGAGTAACAGCTGGTTGTAATACAACAGTCACATATGCAAGGATGAAAGAAACACCACAATGATAATGACACCGACTACAAACCAGATGATCGAACTGACTCGTCTGACTAAAGAAATCCTCTAGAAATAAGCTGGTTAAGCACCCTAACAATAAGCTATCCTAGAGCAACAATAAGTGGCTTTGGTGGCTTTGGCCTGAGGGATGAGAAACCTTACTTCTGTTCAGAAGCCCTTGACGGTTACTTATTCAATTCATAGGTTCACAACCCACGCAGACCAATGTTGTAAAACCCTCGTAACTTTTCCATCACCAAAACAGGTGACAAAAGTGTGTTGAAATACAGCATGGTACCAGAGTCCATTTTAAGGTGCAATTTAACTACCTGTCATTCTGTGACTGGCTAATAAATTACTAATCTAGAGCAGTCCCGGCCTATACGCTCTTACAGCTAATTCAAGTTTAGGTAAGCAGTCACCTTATTCATAAGACCAAGAAGTACCTGGACAGGGCATTAATTTCTATCAACTCCTACACGAGTAAATAAATTCATATTCTCTAGGCTTCATTGATTGACAACCATGGACTGCAATCCATTGCCTCCCACCTAACAACTTCACTGGTGATGGCAGCTTGGAATCATCAAAATCTGTGACTCATGACTAATAATTACTATGCTTCCATTGAGTGTCTGATGTACATGATTCACGATTCACGGCCTGGGTGCCACCCTTCAATTGATACCCTGACCTCTGGTTGCCTGCTGTGATGTGCGTGTGGTAGATGGCACGAGTTGTGGATGAATTCTGTGTGTCGTATGCTTGCACCTGTTTTTGCTTATGTCACAGATCATTCTGCTGCTTAAGAAATCTTCTCCTGAACTTGATGACCTGTAAAATTACAGACCCATCTCAATCTTGAATTTTACATCTAAAATCCTTGAACGGATAGTCACGAATTGTATGCACACTCACCTATCATCAAACTCACTAATCTCCCCTTTTCAGTATGCACTTGTTCTTCTGGACTTGTTTGCTGCTTTTGATACTGTGGATTGTTTTCTTCATCTGCATCGTCTCAAGCGCTGGTTTGGGATCTTTGGCCCTGCACTGAATTGGGTTTAGTACTTATCTTAGTCCACAAACTCAGTCAGTGTATTTAAATGGAAATTATTCATCTAGTACTTTGCTGGCATGTGGTGTTCCACAGGGTTCTGTACTTGGTCCTCTTTTGTTTACGTTATACACCACACCACTACGATAATCATTCGCTGGGATATCATTTCTATGCTAATGATACTCAAATCTACATTTCTTTTGACAGTCTGTCATGTGACTCATCTGTGCAGCTGTTTTTGCTGCCTTTGATGAGATATAGTCTAGGATGGTGGCCAATACACTCCTCCTGGGCACTCCACAGCAACTTAATAAATTTGATTGGCTTAAGTCTTTGGAACTGGGTGACTTAATTGCTGAGCTGGCAGACACTCCTCATAACTTAGGTGCTGTTTTCAATTCTACCATGTCTCTCACTGGCCAAGTAAACAGTATTTCTAAGTCATTACATATGTTCATTCGTGATGTAAGCAGAGTTAGGCGTTATGTACCCGCAGGGGCGTCTACACCATAGAAACATTGGAGCAAATGCTCCATCCAAGAAATAAGGGGGGAAGATTTGGCAGTGTGTGTGCCACCAATTTAAGGGGGGAAGGAACGGGAAGGGGGGAAGAAGAGGGGGAAAAGAGACGTTGCTCCAATGACTTAGGGGGGGATAGACGCCCCTGTGTACCCGTGTTTGAAAGGATATCTCTGGCAAATGCATTGGTTTCCAGTCACCTAGATTACTGTAACTCGCTTCTTTCTTGTATCAATAAGTCAAACATGCTGAAGCTGCAGAGATTTCAGAACTCTTTAGCTAGAGCCATAACTAATACATACAAATATGAATATATACCCTGTGCTTAAATCTCTGTATTGGCTTCCTGTTCAGCAAAGAATTAGTTAACTGATTTGGGTTCATAGTTTATAAAACTTTGAACACCGGCCAGCCACAATACTTAAAATCAGTTCTTATTCTCCAGACTTATCAGTAATCACATTATCACAGTGGTCATCTAATTATCTTTGTCTGGTCATACCTAAATCAAGAACTGTTCTTGGGGAACGAGCTTTTTCAGTTCCTGGACCTACCTTTGGAACTCTTTCCCTGTGTCTGTCCATTCTGCTCAGTCGCTTGTGTCATATTTTCATCCTCAACTTAAACGTACCTCTGTCAAACAGCTTATTCACCATAGGCTGACTCTCTGTCTTACAGACTGACCTTCTGGATATTGACCTGATTACGGCTTGGTTTTAGTGTGCCATCACTTGATGCCTTGTGCGTTATACACCGGCGCAATATAAATTACTAATTACAAATTACAATTACAACTTGGTAGTTCCTGTAATGTACAATGTATGAATGGCCCTCCCGCTAGAAGCGCTTTATAAATATCCGAATACAATACAATACAATACAATACAATACATGGCAATTTACAAAATCATTTAAGACAATATCGGTAATGTCGGTTTCATTGGGTATGTATACGTGTGTGCGTATATATACCCATATAAAAAATAAACTATGCATTATGATTCAAGCAAGGACCCGGCAGCGTCTACTCTATTAACTGTTATACCGAATCGTTGGCAAACTCACCGCTTTGTGGCGAACCTCACCGGACATCATCATTACCGTACAAAAATTGCAATGGGAGCGACTGATTATAAACGTCCAATAACGGCCATTTAAAGGTTTTTGCCCGAATGAATAAATCACAATTAAATGTTATAAACTTGACGTTTTATTTCGTACACCGTACGCAAACTTTATTTTTTACTAAACGCGTCTCGAATCTTTTATTTTTCACCCGAATTATCCACGAGCTACACACTCATCGCGATACACTGTAGATGGCGCTAGAGAATAAAATGCAACAGAGCAATCTCTGAAATGCAAATACGTCAATCGATTGTCGAAAAGTATTCATCGTTTTCCAATCGTTACCACAATTTTTACATCGTGATCGTTATCAACGATGCCGTGGTCCTATTTATGTTAACGTATTGTCTCATATGACGTTATCATAATTAAAATAATGTGTTTCTTGTGAGTCAAAACTAAGGCAAGAGAAGAAGGTTATTCAAAGCTTTACAGGCGCTCAGACAGAGCAGTCAATAAGCTAACGGTAGGCTCAAGTTAATATATGGACGAACTGATTACAATCTAAAAAATTAATACGCTTAGCCTAGCCCTGGATGTTTATGTCAGATGCCCAGATGCCATGCAGTGCAATGTTCTAAAGAATACAATGAAACCTCACGACCCTCATAAGAGGGTTAATATAACGCTTTGTGACGTTTGAAGATTTGAGGCTATATTCACTAAGTCCAATAGTCAAGCGTCAGTTAAAGCGCGGTTGCGGAATTTTAGCAGGATGAGACTGGAGGCCGCGCGGTATGGAAAAGTCTGAAGGGGAACGAGTATAGGGCCTAGGTGCCGTATATAGATCCCCAGCTGCACCAGCTTTTTGGAACGAACCAGCTAAGGGCGTAACTTTGGTCTAAAAAGTGGGGGGTACGGTGTACCAATTTCTTACATGCACGAAGCAAGGCTGAGACTGCGATCTCTGGGAAGGCACAATAATGAAGTTTTTGATTGTCACTGTTCAAAAAGCAGGATACCAGCTGCACCCTAGTCCAAAGAGTGGACTCGTACCCATAGAGGTATATAATACTTATATATTATATCTCATTGAGCCTGCAATATAACGCTTTGTGACGTTTGAAGATTTGAGGCTATATTCACTAAGTCCAATAGTCAAGCGTCAGTTAAAGCGCGGTTGCGGAATTTTAGCAGGATGAGACTGGAGGCCGCGCGGTATGGAAAAGTCTGAAGGGGAACGAGTATAGGTGCCGTAGATCCCCAGCTGCACCAGCTTTTTGGAACGAACCAGCTAAGGGCGTAACTTTGGTCTAAAAAGTGGGGGGTACGGTGTACCAATTTCTTACATGCACGAAGCAAGGCTGAGACTGCGATCTCTGGGAAGGCACAATAATGAAGTTTTTGATTGTCACTGTTCAAAAAGCAGGATACCAGCTGCACCCTAGTCCAAAGAGTGGACTCGTACCCATAGAGGTATATAATACTTATATATTATATCTCATTGAGCCTGCAATATAACGCTTTGTGACGTTTGAAGATTTGAGGCTATTATTATTCACTAAGTCCAATAGTCAAGCGTCAGTTAAAGCGCGGTTGCGGAATTTTAGCAGGATGAGACTGGAGGCCGCGCGGTATGGAAAAGTCTGAAGGGGAACGAGTATAGGTGCCGTAAATCCCCAGCTGCACCAGCTTTTTGGAACGAACCAGCTAAGGGCGTAACTTTGGTCTAAAAAGTGGGGGGTACGGTGTACCAATTTCTTACATGCACGAAGCAAGGCTGAGACTGCGGTCTCTGGGAAGGCACAATAATGAAGTTTTTGATTGTCACTGTTCAAAAAGCAGGATACCAGCTGCACCCTAGTCCAAAGAGTGGACTCGTACCCATAGAGGTATATAATACTTATATATTATATCTCATTGAGCCTGCAATGGAGATACGTCATACTGCCTCTAGTGCTTATATATTATATCTCATTGATGGTAACACCCATTGATATGTATTAATAGTTACTGGATTGATAAAGCTTCAGTCATTGGCCTATGTCCGATCGCGATTCAGTTGTGGCTTCCGGTCCAGGCAAAGACTCATAATACAGAAGAACATTGAAATGTATTAATAGTTACATATCAGTGCAGAAGAATGGAAAGTCCTTATTTAATGGCGTGTGACTAGTTATGGCGTCCTTGGAGCATCGCGCCCCTAGCGGCAAAGATGTGTAACGTCGTGTTTATGGCGTTTGTGGAGCGTGGTGCCCCTAACGGCAAAGATGTATAGCGTCGTGTTCACATAACAAATGCGTTGCGGTTTCTACGAAGAAAATCAACGAATAATTATTTTTTAAGCTATAAACAATTGCCCATATAGAGCAAAGCATCATATTTAATATGCGCTGTATTGTATATTGCCAGTTATATGACATTTTATTTAATTTTAAAGGTAAGTTTGTAGAACTTTTGTATTGCGCAATGTTATTGTAATCTCGCCATACATGGCACTGACTGGCCTTTACGGATCATGTGTGATGATGTGTCAACAAATATTTAGGTAAAATTAATTTCATTATTACGTGTTTTTATGGCCTTTCCTCTTGGGATTGAAGTATGTTTTGGCTGAAGCCCAAGCAATCCAACAGCATGGAATACATGTTAAACATTCCAAAGTGCGGCAAAACTGGGAACGGCGGTCCCAAATTATAAAATCGGTTTGTGTTTATGTATGTACGTGTGTATGTATTTAAGTATGTACGTGTCTATGCAGGTATGTATGTATGTATGTACCTGTGTATGTATGTATATATATGTATGTATGTTTGTATGTATATATTTACGTGTGTATGTATGTATATGTATGTATGTATGTATGTATGTATGTATGTATGTATGTATGTACGTGTGTGTATGCATGTATGTATGTATTTGTGTATGTATGTATGTGTTTATGTATGTATATATATATACGTACCTATATGTGTGTACATACTTGTATCTATGTATGTAGGTATGTGAACCCATTACTACATACCGATTTATTTAATTTTATAATTTGGGACCGCCGTTCCCAGTTTTGCCCAAAGTGCTCTGTTATTAGTTTACTGACCCAGATAGATGTCGAGTCAATTGACCATATGGGATGGTATTGTATGGATGATTACCATCTAAGCACTAACTATATCAAGCGTTGCTCAACTTCCCTGCACTTTGTCAGCATCTTAGTCTTTATATTCATGATTGTTTTTTGAGATTGTGAGGTGACTGATAACTGTTGATATTTTTTTCTTTCTTTATTCAACTAAGAACATTAAATTAATTAAAAACAGTGACTGATAACTGTTGATATTTTATTTCTTTCTTTATTCAACTAAGAACATTAAATTAAATAAAAACAGACACATTAGTTATTACAATAATTTCAAATACAATGGGAACACATACAAATCATTAGGAACAAAAGTGATTCGTTCACAAGGCTAAGCTGCAAAGTATAGTTATGTGTTATTACCAAGTAGACCGTTAGTTACAATTTACATGAAACAATTGTTTGATTTATTGAACAGTGTTTAATGAAAACTTCAGATTTTCTGCTACTCTTTTGTTATCACTACGTATTCTGTTAAATAGTTATAGTTTATGTGAAACAGTTAATTTTTTGATACAATGTCCAGTGTTTAACAAAAATATTGCTCACAAGAAGTAAAAAAACAAGCTAGTTAAACAAGTAACTAAATCAATTACATCAATGCTAGTGAATAATCTGTAATTAAAATGGCTAAAAGACTTGAAACCTTAATCAGTCATTCGAAACATTCTGTCTTCACAGTATTACTGATTCTTGAACAAAATAGCTTTTGTTAAAGAGTGACGAACAGAAGAACGCTGTAGCATTTGGTTTGTTAAATTAACAGCATGGAATCGCCGCAGTTTTAGGAACACCCTACAGATGTTACGAACAAGATCAGTGTAATGACTTTCGATACCATAAAGTGTGTCACAGAAGTGCTGACTCAAATCACTGAACAGATTGTCTGGAATGTTCTCTAATACTTTTGCTTCCAAGGCTTTTCCCCATTGATCCTGCTTCGACACATGATGGAAATCAGCGTTGGATCTCAAAACCTTCTCGGCATGTTCTACAATTTCACAAGACTAGTTGAGGGTGTCACAAGTCCTCCATTGTTCTTTATTTCCAACAGACTGTTTGTTTTTGGTCCTGCCCTTTCAACCAATGCTGATAAGCAATCACCACATGAAATAGTTGCTGACAGCCTGCGAACAATCCAACCGGCTATATATGACAAAATATTTGTAACAAATGGTGACAGCTTTGTTAAAGTGCAATAATCATGCTCGTGGTCAATGTGATCAAACTGACGAGGCAAAAATTTATCTGTTTCCTCATCTGATGGATGTAAATGAAGAAGATCTGTTTGGTCTTGTGGCATACAATTTCCATTGGTAGTGGGAGAAATTGAGGCTCGGTTCAGCAGAGTACGGTAAGCACTGGAAAATTGTTTGGCACTTGGGTTATTATTCCACCCACCCATTCTTCGTACGCAACCGAAATACAGTTCCAGGTGATCTTGAGAGAGTTTGTAGGTCAGCAGGTAGCGTTGATGGCATGGACTTCCTTCAGAAAAGATGACATTTCCAATATGAATAAGGCTATCTATATTTACAACAAAGCCTAATGCAGCCATACGACGATGACTTTCGCAAACCTTCTGCCCACTGCTAGTTTCCATATTCAAGAACATGTGCCTAGACTCATTCAGAAATGGAGTTACAGCTCTGAGTCCATTACATGTCAAGGCCTTCTTGTATCCCTTTCCTACAACTGACCGACTGTTAAAGATATCAAAAAGCCGATCAACAGTTTCAATAAATTTTCAGGTCCTGAAGGTGCCGGAAAATCCAGGATACTTGTTGACATCCAGAAATTCCAAGGCCTTGGCAACTGATGAACTGAGAGTTTGTGCTGCCAATCGTACTTTCATCTTCTGTTTTTGAAATTCCACATGTGCATTTGTCAACCTGTTGCCTGCTCGAAGACCATCCTTATCCTGCAATTCATGTAGATGAACAATGTTCGACCATCGAGCTTTGCCAATTTCAGGAATCATGATTTCTTTTAAAGCTTCCAATGCATTTCTCAACAACTTCAGCATGTGGCATGCATCAAAAAATATGTACACGTGTTCATTTATGAAAAAAGGATGTGGAAAGCTGCTTTTAATATTATTTGGCAACAAGGATCCGCCCAACTGGGAAACCATGCCCTGGTTAGTAGCATGTCCATCCATGACCAATGCCAAACCACGTATTCCGATTTCACCTAGTTTTATTAAAGCTGTTTGAATTAATTTGGCTTGAACAACTGAATTTATTCCTGTTATCAAAAAATAACCAAGAGTTACTTTCCAGTGACCTGTAAGTCCAACAGCCATTATGACCAATGCCTCAGTAGCTTCATGTTGCACGTCACTGTCAACTGAACCAGCTCCAAGATCAACGAAGCCTATCATTTTCTGAGTTTTCGCATCCCAGTCAACATGTTTCCTAATCGCCATTCCATCAATCATGACAGAGCAAGCGTTATACTGCCATCCTTCACTGCTGTTCTTCCTGTCTCTGAGATTTGCAAAGACTTGTTCTGAGAAGCCTGGATTGCTATCGATTCTGCTCATCCACTTTCTTATTGTACTTTCGGCAGGTAGTTTTAAGTTTTTACGACAAAATGCATATGCTTTTGGACCGTAAAAATGTAGCGTTGTTGCAAACTGACGCTGTTCTTCTGTATATTTCACTGTTTCTTTTGCGAATAGATGAATGGGAATGTCCTCATACACTTTAAGCAACTGTTTTGTCTCAGATGTTAGTAGCCGTTCCTTTTCCAGTTCCTCTAAAATATGCAGAACCTTTGATTTGGCTCGACTTTCTCGACGTTCCGCATTGTACAGAGCCTGTTTCATTGTAACCAGTCTTTCTTCAAGATGCTCACTTTTACGCTTCAACGTCCGAGGGCTGGCCAGTATGGCATACGAGTGCTCTTTGCTGATAAAAGAAGGCTGAACTGGAAACACGGTAGAACTTGAAGCAACAGGAACTGAAGGCTGGACTCGAAACATGGTAGAACTTGAAGCAACAGGAACTGAAGGCTGGACTCGAAACATGGTAGAACTTGAAGCAACAGGAACTGAAGGCTGGACTCGAAACATGGTAGAACTTGAAGCAACAGGAACTGAAGGCTGGACTCGAAACATGGTAGAACTTGAAGCAACAGGAACTGAAGGTTGATCTGGAACCGAGGTGGAACTTGAAGCAACAGGAACTGAAGCCATCGCAGCTGTGCTGGTATTTGATGAGTGCCCGAGCGCTTTCGTAGCCTATGCAAAAGAAAACAAAGAATAATGTGTCCATGAACTACACAGGTGGCACAAGTGAAACTTAGCTATGAGTGCAGGGATGGCAGAGTACCAAGACCAAGACTTTTTAAAATGAATTCGAGTGCACCAGAGACCAAGGCATTGGTCTTGAGGACAACAAGACTAACTGTGACTAACTGTACAGGGGAATGTTCACTTTCAAAACTGAAACTTATAAAGAATCAGCTTCGCAGCACAATGGGACAGTAGAGTTTGAACTGGCTTTCACTCATGTGAACAATTCATGTGCACAGTAAATGATACCCTGAAAACCATTAATTTCAAGCCAATTATAAATCAGTTCAAATGCTATCTGAAGAACTGTATCGATTCCATCTGCAACACCATTATAACAGTGTGTAAGAATTAGCAAAATGTCAGAGTCAAGACAAGAAACTCAGAAGCACTATGTTAAACTTTCGAACTGGGTTGATAAACAGGATGTGAAATCATGCTCCCGTTGCTCTGATTTATTATAAAGGTTACTGTAAAATTTCTTATAAATCCCGCTAGTGTTTATTTATACAAATTGTTCTTACCTCTGGGTAAAGTGCTTTATTTGTATTTCCTCTTACCACGATCACTGCACCATTAACACACGAATGCACCTCTTTCTCAACTTATCAGCAATTTTCGTGCAATGTAATTCGTGTAATTGTTGCTGGTACCGCATACTGACACCAAATACGACCCATTATTTATAATATTTTTGGCACTTAAGAGGCTGGCAATGTTTCCTGAGATTTTAATTTTTACAGATTTCATACCTCGCATTGTGGGAAACTGAACTTTGATGGGACTGCATCTTTCTTCAACACTGTTGCTCCACGATAAAACAGAAAATCATCCATCATGAAGTGCTCAGAGCACAACAAAGCAGTTGTACTAGGGTTCCAAATGTTGTGTTTGTTTGGGTCAATGCGATTCAATGCTTTCACCCAGGCTGATCGTCGCATCTCCTCAGCAGGAAACCTAAACAAGCAAAATCTACCATAGTCATGTTTCGGTACTACAGCTGTACTATTATTTCTGATAGTGTGCCATGAAATCCTGAATTACAATATCTAGCGTTTACAGCAAACACTATCTCACCCTATAATGCCACAAATATTTTGTGTGTTAAATTAGAGACTATATTCATGTCCAAATGCACAGTCGCTTGATTACAATTGTTGATACTTTATCATTATAATGGGGTATGGCAAAAATGCAAGAAAACAATAAAGTTCAAAATTCGAAGTCATTGCTTTTGCAACATGGATAAAATGATGAAGTTTTTCTCCAAAATCTGCACAACTGTTTGCTTATAATCTATGCTATCACAATTTTTGTCAAAGAATGCTAATATCACTAGAATGCAGCCAACAAGAGAACTTTGACTACACAATAACCTGGTAGGCCTAAAGGGTTTTAAAGTAACCGCATTGCCGTCTTGTTTATTTGCTTGACGTGCATGTGAAGTTTGCTGTAGGTGCCAAATATGCAATCATTTGTGTTATTACAGAACTAAGATTTACACAAACTAGTGTGTTTTAGCAGCGTACCTGTGAAAAGTTATTTTCCTCCCACAACTGTACGATCCAAATCGATTTGTGCAGCCGATAGCACAACACGAGCTAACCATTTTGATACGTATAATAAGCAGCGAAATTATATAATGCTTTACATTTTACGATATATCGAAATTTTAGTTAGAATGGATTTCGTAATTAAGTCCTTTGAATAGTTAAACTACAAGTTAAAGAACGGACTTCAACAAGCCTCCTGTCGTCTGCACCGCCATGTCGATCGCTGATGTGTAGCTATTAATAGAGATCGTTGATGTCTATGGTCAGGGAGGATATTTATTAATAGTAACTCTTAATACATATCAATGGACTGAGCGATAACCGAGCTTTTAGAGCCCATTAGCTATCCAGTACTATTTATACATATCAATGGTAACACCCATTAGGCCTATATATATATGAGAGGTCGTTGGTCTCATCGGCTTGACTCCAGGTTTTCTGACCTGGCACCGGAACAACTAATCACATGTCCGCTGTTGCGGACTTGATTTGATTGGCTAGCCCCGGTGATCGTAATCTAGGTGTGGCCTTTTGTGGCGCTGAGAAATTTCGGAGATTTGTATTACAGTAGGCCTATACATTTCATTATTACATTCATTAAAACCGGTTTTGGTTTATCTTGAAACCTGTTTCCTTTTATTTAATATTTTTAAATATGTTTAATATTGTTATTTCTTCCAACTTTTATCCGAATGTATTTCAAATCAATGGACCAGAGCACATAAATTTATATGCATAGATGATAATTTCACTGAGTCCGTTTACATGGACGTTGACTAAGTAACTACGTGATAGGCCTAGTCTGCAACGAAGTTGGCGTTGGTCGATGCGAAAAAGAGTCAAAGAACTCCGAGGAATAGGATGATACACTACGCGATCGTATCTAGAGTTATGTAATCGATGTTCGGTTATGTTTATTTCTGTTCTGTGTAAGAGTGTTTGAAGTTTTACGTTTTGGCATCCTGCTTGTATTGTTGTGTATGGCGCGAGTGTTTATGTTTTAGACAGTCGTTGGATTTTTTATCTGGCAAGTATTATAATAACAAAGAGTTTCTGTGCCGTGATCTAATCTTTGACTTGCACCGTTATACTTATATAAGAGGTCGTTGACTTGCACCCTAGACGTCGATCATCTTTGATATGACGACGTACGTCGTTAAATAAACGTTATAAATCGTTCACCCTAGGCCTATTGACTAGGTGTCACTCGTGGACGCGCGCGTCACTCGTGGTCAGTCATTGGCTCACGACTTGCGGCGCTTCCCATTGAACTTTGACGTTCGTGTCGCTCGGTCCGTTCGTTTAGTTGAACGTTGAACTTGGATCGTTAAGTACACGTTTAAAAGTTTACTATAAGGTACGTTGACGATACGGTACTTGTTTGATATTCGCCGTCCTCATAAAGCCTATACCGCGGTTTTTGCAGCAATTTTGCATCCGAGATTCCAGTAAAGGTTTAGAATATTACACTGTTTTAAATAGCCGTTCATATGATATAGGATTTCTTTTTTGTTAATGGTAGTATTATTGGTGTAATATTAACTATTGAGAATTGTGTCAGTTTGTTTTCATGATGTATTTATTGGCCCATTATGTACTAAATTTGTTGTACGTGCCACAGACGAATGAACTGCAGTTGATTGCATTTTATCCAGTCAGCGATGTTGCTAATGCATGTCACTGAGATGTACCACAGATGCTGGACGTTGGTGAAATCAGGACTACAGTCATCTGTGTAGAGATGACCATGCAGACCGTGCTTGGTTATTATGGCTAAGATGCAGTGGCGTAGCTAGGGGGGGCAGGGGGGGACATGTGTCCCCGGGCGCCAAGGGAAGGGGGCGCCAAAATGAGGGTTAAGATAAATAATTTTACTCTTAATTTTGATGCAGTTTTAACTAATTTATCACAAATGAATGCATAAGATTTAATTTTAGCGCCCCAAATATATCCAATTATATCCTCATTACTTACAAATAAGTTCTTAGGTATGATTTTGGCGCCCCACTGAGCACTAAGGGGAAACATGCATGTACTGTCTGTATTTTTCATATTTTATTTCATTAAAAAAATTAAAATTGCCATTCGATTATGTGGAAAATGTGAAATAGTAAAACGGGGGGGGGGGCGCCAAATTCATAGTTCGTCCCCGGGCGCAAAATATCCTAGCTACGCCACTGCTAAGATGTCGGCAGTATAAAGGATGGAAAGAAAATGGTCCCAGGACTGAGTCTTTATGAATGCCACAGGTAATGATAGTCACTGTGGAAGAAGAGCCGGCATGGAGGACACTGCTGTCTGGTAGGATGTCATTCATTCTAGTGTAGTGGATGACGTGCCAAATGCTGGATACAGTCGCTGGAGGTGAATGTTGTGGTTGACTGTGTCGAAAGCGGCAGACAGATCGTGAAGAAAAAGAAAAGAGAAGTTTCCAGGAAGTTGCCAGAAGAATGTCTGACAGAATATCTCTGAAAACCTTTGCCGACTGTCTGTATGGGAAAACTGGTTGATGTTGAGATAGTTAAGAAGTTACCTGACTATAACGTACCCTTTGCAGCATCAGTTGAGGCCTTATATATTAGACATCGATGTGATCATACCCCTAAGCCGCCGCCGTTAGCCGCCGAGCCGAAAAAATTTCTGCAAGCCGATAAACCGCCGGAAATTTTACGGCTTAGCCGAAAAACCGCCGAGAGTTATTTCACGGCTAGCCGCCGAAAAAAAGTTCGGCTAGAACATATATACACACAGTTGTGATTATAAAGTTTCCACTCTGGCTTGCTAATTTGTACTTAGTGTGCAATGAGCGGTAAGTGCTGACGTCAGTCACATGGCTGTCTCATCGTCTATTGTGAGAGCCCTGACCAGGCTGTCCTATGTTGCATATATTCCGA
This sequence comes from Allolobophora icterica, assembly GCA_963556255.1. Classification (NCBI taxonomy): domain Eukaryota; kingdom Metazoa; phylum Annelida; class Clitellata; order Crassiclitellata; family Lumbricidae; genus Allolobophora; species Allolobophora icterica. The sequence goes on along the minus strand of OY744602.1, from coordinate 75,486,502 downwards.
GTTCTACTTCCGGTTTTATATTCAAAGTTAAATATTTCTAATTATCTCTCATGCAAGTTAGTGCACAGTGCACACTCTTACTACTCTGCTTCAAAAGCGGCTGAAGTCAATTGCCAGAATTTTCACTTTTTTGTTTCTGTGTATCTGTTTCTTTTTTCTCTCGCTATGCGGCTAGGCCTACACCTATTAATGCTATTATTTTGTTGTTCTAACTTCCAATCAGTATTACATACTCGTAAATCGTAATTGAATATGAACTCGATGCAATGTACGTATGTGAACTGAAAACATGAAATGTCCGTTTATTTCTTAACATAGTTATTTGAATTTATTTATAAAATTATTTTCAGACTGAGTGAATATTGCCCACCTTTCGATTTAAAAGTAATCCCTAGTGTATATTGTATTACTGTGTTAATGATTGATGCACTTATAGTCGAGAAAGGTAGTTTACGCGCTTAAAAAGCGTAAACTACTTTTTTCGGCTAGCCGTAAAAATTTACGGCTAGCCGAAAAACGTAGTTTACGCTCTTTTACGGCTAGCCGAAAAACCAGCCGTAAATTTGCTCAAGCCAGCCGTTAACCAGAAAAATTACGGCTTAGGGGTATAGATGTGATGACGCCATTATATATGCATAAATTACAATTACAAGTAAACGACTGAACTTTTTTTATCAGCCCTGGCATATGTTTGCAAATAGCCAGTACTCTTCTCACTGCTTGCTTGGCCCATCAGCAGTGTACAGTTGATGTACTCAGCTAAAGAATAGCTGAGTTTGCTAGGATGCAACTGGAGCAGAAAACTCAAACACATGTCTGCCTTCACTGAGATTTGAATGCCCGAGTTATGGGTTGACATTTCAGCATGCTGACCATTAGACTTGTGCATGTCTGGCTGGTAAACAGATATGAGAAGCATGTTCTTGACAATTCAAATTTAAAATAATATTCATGTATGCCTATTAAATTCTTTGTTGTAACAGGTCTGTTGTTTTGTGCTTCCACGACATAGCCATCTGATATGGCCTACAAGAGGAAAGTTACAGGCTCTGGGAGTGGTGATCATGTATCAACGACAGATTACATCCTGGCACTTGATGTTGGCACGACCACTATACGAGCACATGTCTATGACGGTTCAGTCAAGATAAGAGGAACAGGCAACAGAAAGGTAAAGATTTATGCTCAGGAGAAAGTCTGTGACTCAGACATTGTTTAATCTTACTTCTTTCTGAATCAGATCAGTACAGCTTTTTGATGAGAATCATATGGCTGAAAAACTGATTGTCATGCTCAAATGACAACTAAATTAATTATAAAATGATTAGTTTGGTATTTTGTGTGATGTTTGGGAAACATTATAAAATAAATTTGACATATTGTGAAAATGAAAAAATAGTCCGAGTTTGATAATTTTTGTGCTGCTGAATGTAGTTTGGATAGAGGTTACTGGTAGATATTTTTGATCAAATATTGAGGAATTTGTTGATAGCTGTAGTTGTAATTGGTCGTGTGTATTGTGTAGATACAGCTTCTCTACCCAAAACCAGGTTGGGTTGAAATGGATGAAGAACTTATTTGGCAGCAGGCACAAGATGTTATCAAGGATGCAATTGCAGGTATTTTATCTGAAGATTCTTTTACTGTGTTTACTTGTATTATTTAAATGTTCAACTTTCTGTTGATTATAGTTATATTTTCTTCTATGGTCAATTCATTTGTTTTTGGTCATTTAATTTAAATCAAAACTTTCTATTGATTGTAGTTACATTTTCCTCTATGTTCAATTCATTGTTTTTGTCCATTTAATTTGAATCAGTAATGTGGTTCTTTTACATTACAGGTAACTTTTATAACCTTTCAGTCTTATATGCACCAATATTTGTAATAAAAACTGGTTTATGGTTAGTTTTGAATGTAAGACAATGTTAGCTATTAAATGCACTAATATTGCAGATGCTGGTTTGACGGCTAAAGATATCAGATGCATGGGAATAACAACTCAACGTAACACATTCATTACTTGGGATAAGTTAGTTATATTACATCTTGATCATGCTGTAACATTTCTATTTTACTTTCCTTGTAAGCCAGTGACTTACTACAGCGTCATTATCACATTAATTAAATATCAGATGTCTAAAAACTTTGTTTTATTAATAAAGATACTTTAAAAGTCAAAGTGGCCTTTGTTTTTTTTCTAATTGAATCATATTAGCTTTTGATTTGTCAACTTATTCAGCTTTTCCAGTGATCCAAATTACACAACACCAAATTTTTAAAGGGATACCAACTGTCATACTGCTTCTTTACTTTTAATATTATTTCTTTGTTTCTGCCATTGTTATAGTGTTGTTTTCTGTTGACAAGGCATCAACTAAAGGTACTACTGTAGTTTAATTTGCCAGTCATCCTGTGCAGAACTATAGTGTTCGTTCACTGTCATGAACTATAGTTTAATTTCATTTATACTTTGACTGAACGTTATAGGATTGTAAGGAGACCCTGTTTGGTTGGTATAACTGCTGTATAGTCTGTAGCTAGAAACAGATTCTAAGCATGTTTTGTCTTACTTTCAGAGAGACAGGGAAGACGTTCCATAGGTTTGTCACTTGGCAAGATCTGCGATCCTGTGATTACGTCAAGAAGTGGAATGATTCATACAGCATGCGGGTGAGAGACTTGTTGATTCTAAACTCAAGACTTGTCTGTTTCAACACGCTTACCTACCACAGCCTGGCTTCTGGTTTTCCTGACCTGTCAAATTTTGGCTGGACTTCTCTGGTGGACTGCGACTTTTGAGTAGATTTCATTTAAAGCAGCCATCGATTGCTGCCTTATGCATGGGTACGAGTTTATAGAAGTGACTGGATTAGACGAACTCATTTCACAGTTGTGGCTTTAGCCAACACTGCTTGCTTCCCTCTTTGCATTTATGTTGAATTTTGCATGCTGCCTCAAATACAGGTTTGGTGTTTCTCCTAAGACTAGGTTTTTCACTTTTTATGGGTTTGTTCTATAATTTTGCTGTCACTTTTGCTTCCAGTATTAGAATTATTCACTACAGTATTTGCTAATTTTGGTTACTTTTGTGGTTATAATATTGTTATGTACTACTATGGTTGCCTGTGAGTCAAGTTTGACATATGGCACATTGTTCTCTTATTGTTATGTTTGCCCGTCCTAAGACGTGAATTTAATATGACCTTCATAGTTAAAAATTTCTGAAAATGTCATCATAAACGATGTTTTACATTAAAAAATTTCCATGTACACTCTCTAGCTTGACGACATATCTTTTCAACAGGATTGTCATCCATGATGGCGTTCAAAAGTGTTGCGATTAGTGGGAAGATCATAAAAAGCGAAATACAAATTTTTAAAATCCTTCTATTAATATTGCAGATATTGTAGTAACGAACAAAGGAAACAACTGAGACAGCTATAGAAAGTCGATCGATTAAAATAATCACAATCTTGCTAAGCGTGGCCTAATGTAGGCTTTTTGAACTTTGAATTGGGTCGCCATTTGTATACATCGACGTCATTGGTAATGAATATTGATTATTTGGAAGCTGCCAGGGTCAGCAACATCACAATTAAGCCGTTACAATTAAACCTCGTTGGCCAGTGGTTTAATGAATATTCAGTACAGTTCGCATGCGCGTTGCTTAGCATCACATGCGAATGTGGACAGATCGTGAGGAAGTGACATTTTTCTTCATTTATATATATAACATGGGCATCTGTGCACATACAATGGCACCTTGTGGAACCTGTCGAAAGAACATGTTGCTACTGTTTAAGTGATGTTATCATAGTTTTGCCGCTTATACAATGTGCATATGTCGTAATCTAAATCTCTTTCTCTCATTTTTGAATATGCAAATATTTTTCAATAGTTGTGTCCTGTGTTTTATGTTTTAACAAGGCTCTTAATGGTGGTTCTAAATTTCTCTACTACCTCACAAGGAAAAAGCGATATCTTGCTGCCTCAGCGCTGAGATACAAATCTGCACAGGTAAATTTAGTTTTAAGGAATAATTCTCATAAATGTGTGATTTCATGAATGTGTAATTAAGATAAACCTCATATGACTAACAATTGGGCAAACCTCATTTGACCCTAACAAGTAGACAAAAGTCTAACAGTGGAAGCTGACCTGAATCCACTGAACTTTGGGTTAGCATAGACTGGTTGATGTGTTTCCATTATTTATTTGCGTTTTGTATTCCTTGGGAATTTTGTTAATAATTTATATTGATTGAATACTTGATGGTCTTTTTGTTCTATTTTCAGGTTACAATGAGACTTAAGTGGATGCTTGACAACAATGAGGAGGTTTGCTGTTTGATATTTATAGCGCAGATCATGTTTTCTCAAACCGCATTCAGAAATTTACTTACACTGCGATTGCAGCATCTATTGCTATTTTTTGTGTTACTCTTATCAGTTTAAAAAAGAATGGTGTTTTGCTGAACATTCATTAGGATTTTAAGCACATATTTTGAATTGTATTGGGACAGCTTAATTGAAAAAGCAGAATGAAGTTAAATTGAAGAAGTTAAAAGTCAAGAGAAATATTTTTACTGTGTCTGAATTCATTATACAATAACTGAAACAGAATTGTTTCTTTAGCTAAGAAAACGGGTCGATGAGAAGCAAGTGATGTTTGCAAACATTGACACTTTCTTGCTTTGGCGGCTGACAGGGCACAAGGTCTATGCCACTGACTACAGCTGTGCTAGTGTCACTGGTATCTACGACCCATACCAGGTAACCATGATAATAGTAATGATAATAACAACAATAATAAACATAACAGTAATAATAATTAACCATTCCAGATGCAGACAATTTCTTTGCCTGCTGATGGATTATACTTGCCTCAGATAAATAATAATTGTAATAATAATAATAATAACATTGGCGCCCGGAGGGGCCATGGAACATGCTGTGGACTGCAAGGGCGGCAAATACGCAACGCTCCCTGCCTCACATGAGCTCGTACCGATTGCAGTTGAAACAGTGGGCCCCATCAACCATGCAGGCCGGGAGTTCTTGGTGGAGCCGGGCCGCCATGGAACTGCTGTTTCACGTGATCCAAGAGAGACAGTTTATCTCTTCCAGAGACTTTCAATTTGCACCCAACACTTTAACGCCATTGGTTTTAGAGGGACCTTCACACCATACCCCGGAGACGAGGATGGCGTTCTTGAAGCTTAAACACTAATGTTATATAGTTTCTTAGAGCCTGAGGGATTTTTTGTACCTTGGGCATTAAAAAAATAATAATACTCATGATAATCAGAATAGTAATAATAAAAATATAGATTATGTGGTGCTCTAGTGTAGCCAAGGCTAAAAGGGGTGCTGTTCACAAATAAATGACAGTCCTATGATATTTTAAAAAGATAGCTCTTAAGCCATGACTTTGCATAACTGACTTTTGTGTTGTGTTAAACTTGTCCAACTAACATTTTCCACAAAAATCCACTTGCCAACTGATTTTCGGTATCAACTCACTTTTCAAATCCCACTATTTCCTTGTAATTGTATTTTGGACATTTCATAGTGTCGCTCAGTGAGCAAAACAAGTCGGAGGCACGCTCTGTGGCAACCTGTATGATGTCTATTGTCTTTGCATTGCTCTGTCTCAGCCGCTTGTCAGCATTCATCTGTGCCTTAGTTTCTGATTGACTGACTTTGCACGTGAAATAAATGAGAATAAATATGGAGTGCTTAATGTGGACTGTTGTATAACTTCTATTTGAACGTTCTTTAGATGGAGTGGAGTACGATAGTGTCAGCCATTGTTGGTATTCCACTTCATATTATGCCACCAATTAAAGACACAAGGTGAGTTCTGTCAATTAGATTTAATGATACTGCTCGTTGAAACTTGTAACTGTTGGGAATGAGGAATTTAGGAGATAAAATCATTATCATTTTAATGCATATTTATATATGTATATGACTATATATTTATGTATGTATTTATATATATTTATGTATTTATATATTATATATTTATGTATGTACCTAGACAGGGGCGTCTACACCATAGAAACCTTGGAGCAAATGCTTCATCCAAGAAATGGGGGGGGGGAAGATCTGTCAGTGTGTGTGCCATCATATTGGGGGGCGGGGGAAGGAACGAGGAGGGGAAGAAGAGGGGGAAAGGGACATTGCTCCAATGACTTAGGGGGGGATAGACGCCTCTGTACCTAGGTACTTAACAAAAGGCCTTTAAATATTTCACAAAAGAGCTGGCTTTACCAGCCTAATAGATGTTAAAAGTACTTAAAACATTAAGAACAGACTAGAGAAACAACCCTGTATACTACACACTGTATCATAAAGCAATTCCCCAAATGACTGCATTAATGAGTTCATGCTGTAACTATTCATGCACCTAATTTTTACAAATTAATTTCAATGGTAATTGCTTGATTTAAGTGTAGATGTTTTTATTAACTGTTTATGTTGTAGTGGTCATTTTGGTGAATGTGTCGCGGAGTTGTTTGGTGCTCCAATTCCCATAACTGCAATTGTGAGTGGCTGTGGTAATGTGTTCAGGAATTTTCTCTAAAGCAGGGTGGGCAAGCTTCTTGCACATTGGGCCACATTAAACACGAAAAGATTCGGAGGGCGTGGTAACAGATTGTAAACTTTTAATAACGACTAACATAAACAGCAATTCCCCAAATGACTGTGTTAACGATAAAAAAGTTTACTTATTTAAAATTAAATATACTTTGGCTAAGTTACCATGATCCATAGAGTTATTATGAAAGACGAGACCAGAATAGTATGTTGGAAAGCAGCGCCATGTGAGTAAAACGAGGAAACTTCACATGGTCTGAATTTTTTTACTTTTTTAATTTTCTGAAGAATTGTGGGGCCAGATAAAAGTGTTGGTGGGCCGGACCTGGCCTATGGGCCGTAGTTTACCCACCCTTGCTCTAAAGTAATGATTTCTTGTGTGAAATAATCTAGTAGCTTCTATTTTGTGGCTTCATTCTTATATCTTCTACTGATGTTTTGCTAGCTGGGCTATCATCATCGTCATAATTATCGTTGTTGTCATTATCATAACCTGTCATCATCATCTGCCCTCATCTTTTTCAAATGCATGTTTTTAAGCTGCTTTGTCTGAAGTTTGTCTTAGGTTTGATTGTATAACAAATAAAAGGTGTGATTCTCATGTTCGCTCTCATTTTAGTATTGTAGTTTAATGCACAGGCTGATGGCCCACCAAGCTGAAATGCAGTCTAGTTCAGCAGTTTTCAAACTTTATTTTTATTGTACCACCATGTAAAAAAATAGAATGTTGGCATACCAATAGCAAAGGTCAGATCAAAAACAACAGGAGAGCGTGAAGTCCCCTACAATTAGTGTAGAACTGTGGTTAGACAAATTTAAAAATTAGTATTTAATTTTAAGAATGTAATCTTTTTGAATTTTTTCGCATACCACTTTGCGACTTTTTCTGGTTACCACTAGTGGCACATGTACCGCTGTTTGAAAACCGCTGGTCTAGTACATGCACTCTTACAGCTCAAGTTATTCACTTGCTTTTCGACGCTGCATTTGCGATAAAAACTGACACTTAATATGCAATAGTTTCAGCATGCTCATGGTTTGTCAGTAGGTTGCTGATCAGCAAGGAGCTATGTTTGGACAATGTTGCTTTGATGTTGGTGATGTTAAGTGTACAATGGGAACCGGGACATTCATTGACTGCAACACTGGCAACAAGCCACATGCCTCTATAGCCGGTTAATAACATCTGTTGCTACTTTCATTTTAAAGATTTTGAATGTTGTTTTTCATAGCTTGTTGAAAAACGGTTGAATAATCTGCTTGTTTTTAATTTTAATTGGGAAAATATTGTTCAGTGTCGTGTCACATTTGTTGTCAACTTGTGCTTTGCCAGTTATTTGATGTGTTGTTTGAATCTGGTCAAAACTCATGTGTCAACTTACTTACTTTTTACCCTATCTGCACCTGATGATTGTGGTTGCACCATGAAAATAGTGACATATATAAGTTTTCCTATCAGATTGGATTAGACATTTCTTCATTTACTATTTGAGTCGCATCTTGACTCCTATTAAGAAAAGCCATAGTTTTTAATGTTTGCAATTTGAAAGAAAGTAACAGTTTGCCAGAGCTATAAGTAAAAATGAAATTTTAAGCTTCTTTAAAGACAACTTCATAAAAAAATTTGGGATTATATTTTCTAGCCTTACTGCTTGTTCCTTTCTCTGTGCAATTGCTTCCAAGTCCCAAACATGAACTGTTCTTAGTAAATGAGCTCTTTCTGATACTAGTATTAGACTTTATAACGACTGCGTATATATATTCTTTGTTCGATAGAGGGCTACAAGCCTATGACTCTAGGTTCTGTAGCTACTCTATGTGTTCTTTTTCCGTTATGGCGTCCTAGTGAAGTTCTAAGGACTGATTATGTTTGACTGAGTAAACGAACCTTTTACTTTAAAATAAATCGTTTAATGATAGATTAAACGATTAAACTAGACCTAGATTTAGGAAATTTTCTCCACTTCTGTTTGTTCTGCGCAGTCTATCATATCATTTCGGTCTCAGCTTAAGACTTGCCTCTTTCTGCTTTTTCACCGTATACTGTCTCTGGGTATTGACCTGATTATGGCTTGGTTTGAGGAACCTTTGGTTGGAGCCTTATGTATTAGACACTGGTACTCTAGAATTTGCTAAATAATAATAATTATTATATTGTGGAAACTCTTTTAGCTGTGTCATGTTTGCTAATGTATTTCTAGGTCTTTATCCTCTGATTGGATGGAAGATTGGCAATGAATGTGTGTATGTAGCCGAAGGTTATGCATCAGATACTGGACGATGTTTTGAATGGGCACGGTCTGTTGGTACGTACAGTTACTTTTGGTCTACCTTACTTACTTTATGTCTACGTTCTTAAACCTTCCATATTCAGCAAACTAACATTTTAAGGGAGTGAATAAATGTCGTGTTAATTTGCCTTAGAACTGAGATGTTGACAATGCAACATTTTATAATGTATTATTTTTTGTGTATGTGTTAACATTTAATTACACAGCAGATTCATTCTCTCATTCACTGTTGATCATCACATGTATGCGGATGATACACAGCTGTTCATATCTTTCTCCCCTCCCTCTTTCTCAGAACTTGAACTCATTTAAAATATCTTTAAACAATCTAGAAAGTTTGCCCATGCAGTCATCAACTTCCAAACACCACCACATGATCCCAGTGATCTTTGTTGGCTTAAAGTTCCTCAGCATATCCAGTACAAATTCTATTTTACAGACAGTGCCCATCAAACCTTTCAACCCTTTTGCATTCACCAGCTATGCACTATCCAACTGCCCATTATATACTCATTCTCCATCATACCTTTATCTTGGCCTCCAGTCTCTCTCATATTCTGCAATCGCTCCTTAACCTACGCTGCACCAGATCTTTCGAAAGAAGTCCTGAATGTCACTACCATTTTGTTCATCCCCCTCTCTTGCCTTTCATTCTGAGGACTCCTCCGCGTGCCCTTGCCCCTGCAGCATTAATTCGAAACTGGAAAAAATGGAGTTTTCAAGCTATCCTATCCTTGTTCTCTTTCTGCACCATCCCAAGATGGCTTTCACCAACGATATCCACTGTTTCTACACGGCTTGACTCTCTGGATTCTGACCTGGAACTGAACTGACCCAACGACCTGACCTGGCTCTTGTTGACTTGATTTGACATAGTGGTGGTGACTAATCTGGTCTTCCTGATGTGGCTCTGTGAGGCATTCATTTACATTTTTTATGTTTACAAATAGAGTTTGTTATTTAGTTTGGATAAGGGATTTCGTTACAGTGTATTAATTTGTACTTCATTGTGATAAATTTACATTGTGTTAATTTGTGTTAATTTTGTACATCAGTAAGAGTCTGTGTTGTGGTTGTTGATGTCTCAGGTTTATTTGAGAATGTTGAGGACACAGAACGGATTGCCACCTCCCTGACTGATTCCGGAGGGGTTTACTTTGTTCCTGCTTTCAGTGGACTCCAGGTACATTGCTACCCCTCCTCTGTATCTAATTATTCTAGCCTATGGAGCAATGAGTTGAATTTGAAATCATTTGGCTGTGAATATTCTCTTTCGTGATTCATGTTGTTTACTGTATTGGTGTTTTAATGACGGATTTATGTAGCAAGACTAGGAAATTCCTAATTAGCAGATGCAGAAGAAAGTTTTGTGTTTACTGGTTTTATTTATTATTTTTATTATTTATTATAATGTACTATTAGTGTTATTTCATGCAAATTGGGTGAATTTGATGATGGTTTGATGTTATAAGTCTGAAGTTCTGTTTTTTATTTATTTGATAGATGCCAGTGAATGACGATAAAGCCTCTAGTCTGATGATTGGTCTAACGCTGGAGACAACGCGAGAGTACATGATCCGAGCGATACTGGACTCGTTGTGCTATCGCTTTGAGTTACTGTATGAGACTGTGTTGAAAGAAACAGACACACCGCTTTCAAAGCTTATAAAGCAAGTGGACACATTGTTCTGTTCTGAAGTTGGATTCATTACTAATCTGTAGCTACCTTAATGAGTGAAAGTAAAATGTTTTGGGTTTTGAATCTACATTTATTTCAATTTCGAAAACATTACCATATATTGGCTAAGTAAACTCTTTGCACATTTCAGTTTTAAAGGTAGTTGTATGTATATCGATGCTTAGTAAAGCACCTTTTAAATAAACTCTGCCTCTGCTTGTACTCTGATAGTGCCAGTCTCAAGCCTGGCGAACAGAGGAGAGCGACGCTAATCATCTTTTTTATGACACAGTGTCATTAAACACCAGCTAACAAGTATCTCTCACAAACACTTCTTGCTAGCCTAAGATGTGTTCAGAGTTTCTGCTTTGCATTGCATTGAAAATAGAGAATTGTGATTGCCACATGAAATCAAGGACATCCTTACAGGCAGCAGAAGACAGCATCCGGATATTCCTCAGAGATCACTGGGTCTGCGCACGATAGGCATTCATAATTAGCCGACCAATTGGTGAAAGAGCCTCACTACGATTGATTGTTGAAAGATTCTGCCTTGCCAATGATTCTTCTATTCATTTATTTTCCGGTCACAGATGGCATATTTAAGTCTTGGGAACTAGTCTGCACGTGATAGGTTATTTGTTATAGTGTTTCCTTTTATGTGCTCTAGGTGTGATGGTGGAGTATGTAACAATGGGTTTCTGGTTCAAATGGTTTCCAATCTAACTGGACGAAAGATCGACCGTCCTCAGCATATGGATATGACAAGCCTTGGCGCTGCATTTTTAGCTGGCCTTGCTGTTGGTAAGTTCTTCCTCTTTCAGATTTCTCGTTCTCTCTGTTTTTCTGCCTTACTGTGCTATAGGTACTGGAAACCTCATCAACCTTGTGCATTAAATTGGTACTGAAGACATTGCAGTTAAATTAAACTCCTTTAGAAACTCTGCTGTTAGAGAATTTCAGCTGCCAAGTAGTGTGGCTTTCTGTGAATTGTGATGCTGCTGCTGATCTTTCCTGGTAGAAGCGTTGACTTGAGACATGGCCTTTAAATTTGACGTACGTATTTTAGAACGGTAAGTACTATCATTGATGCAGGCAGGTAAATCAATTTCAGTTTAACCCTTAATTGTCACAAAAGAATAAATCCCCAATAACCAGCAGATAAAGCCCCTGCCAAACCACCATTTTTGTTTAAAGAAAAGATAAACAGATGTTTTCATCTTGGGATGCTTCCGTACTTTCCATGCTTCCATGCTTTCAATGAGGGAAACAAATTTTGAATACCATTACTTAAAGGAACCGTATGATATGCTTCATTTAACAGGAATCTGGAAGGATAAAAAGGAGTTGATATCCATTCGCAAGACGGAAAGACTGTTTGAACCACAGGCAGACCAGAAGGAAAAAGTCAAAGGGTTTTATGGAGAGTGGCTGAAAGCAGTGGAGCGATCCAAAGGGTGGTATGTCACGGGCAAATCATAGTTGTTGATTGGCATTGTTGAGATTACAGGTCACTGCCTTAAGTATAGCTAAGCAGCCCTCAAGAAATTATTCACATCACTTGAGGATGTTGCATTCAACTGGACCATATTGTTGACTAAGTTGTTGTGCAAAGAGAGAGGTAATTTAAAGTCTAAAATTTGAGACTAATGGAATTTAATCATGCAATTATTGTAAGATTATATTACAGTAGCATAAGGGTGGTTCTAGAGTATATTTAAACTGTTTTGAATGACTTTCCCAAAATTTTGTTACCCTTGATAGTTCGGTAATGGGTTAGAGAGCAGTCCCGTTGCAATATTTTAAGCTATTTTGTTGGGATACAAATATGCCATGTATACAGAATTTTATATCAAGGCATGAAATTTGCAAGGTAACCGTTTTATAATTTTCGGTGGTACTATATCTGGGTCTGACTATTGTGAGTCTTGCGGCAAGGCTGATAAAAAAGCAATTATAAGTGACTTCGAGTTGCATCGTAAGTCTTTCCAAGCAGTTTTACTTTGTATTTTGATATTGGCTGTTGACATTCATCTTTTTTATTCTTGTGCCTTATCTTATTGTTATTAGCAGATGTTATCTGCACACATTCGACAGACTGACAGAAATCATCTTTATCTATTTTTACTGTTACAGTGATGTTATGCGATATTGTATGATGGCATGTGACATGATGTTGAGCATGCTGACTTTTGCACACTGGTAAAATTAATGTAGGAGTAGAGATGTTTTTCTTCACGCTCATTTTCTTATGTATTCCATCATATATTGCCACCAGATATGTTACCATCATACTTGTGCTTGCCATTGTGAATTCAAATTACCTTATTTGTTAAAAGATTTGGGTAAAAATTCTTTATACATGTACTCATGGAACAGTCTAAGGTCATTATTTTCATTCTATAACTTGTTACTGTTCATGTTTTATCTTTAGAGATGATTGAAATGGCCAGATGGAGCCATTTGGATATCAGTAAATGCATCAGTTTGTTCTTTACAGCCAAGTATCTAAGTGATCTGATAACAAATCGGTTGCCATCTAGTTTGAACTGGTGGCTTACTAGTTTCTTGTAAGATTGTTAGATTGATATTGTTCTAAAGCAGATCATGGCAGTGGTTTGCTTCTTTCATGAACTATAGAAAATGTAAAGAACTTGTGATTTCTATCATTTGGCAGTTGCACTTTAGAGCCACATTTCTGGTGTGAATCATCATTGTGCAGAAATGTGTAGCTTTAATGAGTTTCCCTTTTGGTGTGGATTGACATTTTAGTTTTCTGTGACATAATCTGTGGCCATACCCTTGTTCAGAATTGAAAGTTAGTGTGAATCTTAATTTTTTTCGAGGCAGTGTTAATTAATGAGTTGAGTTTTGTAAAATACCAAGATGTAATTTAGAATTGTTTTTGCAATATTTCTTATGTTGGCTGGTGTGCATTTGTTGTCACTTCAACATTAGATTATTGTACATAAAAGCATACTGATGATGATAGTTAATCCAAAATCTTGGCCTTTTTTGGTTGTATTAGTGCACTTCTTTTTATTAAGTATTTTCACTGCTCAGTATGTTGAGCAGTTTGTGCAATATATATATTTAAAAATTCAGCAGCCTCTTGGTCTCTAGAATTCTAAAGTCAGTTTATGGTTTGCAATAACAAAACTAGGTTTCTGTAGAGAACAAAATATTCCATCAAACATGAGATGCACAATGTGGGCCACTTTCATGCAAGTGTTTGTGGCTGTCTGGGTTGAATACTGTAGTACTGCAGAGCTGCATGGTTTGGTAGATTGGTGGAAAGATTTAGGTTTAGTGACCCCAGTATTACTGTTTCAATACTTATTTTGTGATTACCACCAAGTCCTAATTTGTTTTGTGTGCATTAAAATCATGTTCTTCAGCTTACAAGTTGTTGTAGTGTTGTAAGCTTTTGTTTACTGTTAATGTTACTTTGTTTTCATTTCATGTGTTTGTCATCTTGGGGGGGGGGTCCATAGAGTAGTGGTAACATCACTGGCGTGAAGTGCAGTTGGATCGCCTCCCGTAACTCTCCAAGGTCCACTCAGCCTATCAATTCGCGAGGTGGCGCGTTTGTGAAAATGAGATGTAGGACGTCATGGGCACCTTGCAAGGCTGCCGTATATAATTAGAATTCGACTCCTGTAATAACTTGTGATCATCCGTTCATACTGATTTGTAATCATACTGCGTAATTGTCAGTTTGAAAATGTTAAATGAAGATTATTATTATTATCTTGTGTCGATTTCAAGGAAGAGTACTACTGACTGTTTGGTGGAAAACTAGACGAGTTGAAACGTATACACAATTGCATTAAGTGATGTAAAAGCATTGTAACATGCAGAATTAAAGTGGTTGCTTAAAACCAACTTTTACATTTAGTGTCACGAACTGCAGGTCTATTGTCAATTGCTAGAAAGCTTGTAAATTTGAACAGTATGATGCTCTAGAAATACTATATTCTAAACAGCTCATTTTCAAAATTTTCACTGTGACAAGGAGTGCAACATGGTTTTAACTCTAAAGCACCCCGACACATTCACCTGAAGCATGTGTTAAAGTTATGAAAGACATGATCACCACAAGACGCGTAGCTAATTGTGCTTATGTGTCTTTCAGTTCACATTTTTGTAGTTTCAGTTTGTTTCATTTTGTCTCATGTCATTAGACACCTGTGTCATCTTTGAGTTTAGGCTGTTTGGTGTGTTGTTTTTACTTGCACAAAAAAGGTCGTCAATTTCAAGGTTTACCTTTCTGTTACAATTGCTCATAGCCGATGGCAATGAGGTCACATTCAATTGAAACTGTGATACGTCTGCCACCAACTCAAGTTTTGTTATCAATGTTGTTATTCTATTTTCATTCTGTTGCTGTTTTTATTTCATTTATAATTTTCAGCTCTGCCTTTGTAATCAGACTGCTTAGATTAGAAGAAGTAACAAACCAACTGCAAAGTCTCAGAGAAACTTGGAGAGTTTAAAACATTTATTTGCTGCTTGAGCAGATGTAGAGATTGGAAGATGATGGCAAGGACAAGTGCAAATCATATCTCTTGTGTTATTGCAAGTTGTCACAAATACATGTCGTTCATATACATTACTACAGGCAATTGGTTCTTGGAAAGCAGAGGAAAGCCTTTTCATTTTGTGTGTTAGAAGGAAAACATCTGCATAGTACTTGGACTTATGATGATTAGATATTATATATTAAAGGATAATTTGCAGCTCTATTATACCACAATATTGTTGTTCGTATATATTGTCTACCTGTGGTACAGGCAATCGGTTGTAATTAAACTTCAAAAAACATTTTTTAAACTTAATTTATGCTGCAGTGTGTGACATTCTGGACTGAAGATGGCAAGATACGACCATTCACAATGCTGATAACTTTCAGCACCAATAAAATCGTAGGGACCAACGGCCGGTATCGTAAGGACTAACAACAAAAGCGTTAGGAGGAAAAAGTTAAGAAAAAGTACGATTCTGAAGTTGCTGTTGTAGGTGGTGAGTTTCATGTTGGACTCTGTCACCTAATCTTTAATTTGTTCCTCCTCTGAAAGCCATCTTGCCTACAAAATTCCCTTTGTAATAGGGGGCCCTCCTTAGCGGGATTCAATCCCTTCTGGACCTCCCAATTGAGCTCAACTATTCGAATTGACTTCTTATTACTTCATATTCAAAGGCACTCCTTTTTTGAGTGTGGCATTATAGGCAGTTGACTCCTGGGCCTGTCAGATTTGACGTGAACTTTGGACATATGTATACGTTGGCCCAGGTATTGTATTCTGCATTTGTTTAAATTTATATATTTCTTTCTTTCTCTAGCAATCTGGGAACTGTTACTCAGATCAATCTGTTACAAATTATGTACTTTTAAGTTGGATCAATAAAAATATTATGTAGCTGTGTAGCTTCCATGCTATATATTATTCTTATCAGCATGGTGAATGATTGTATTCCACTGACCCTCAGTTCAGCATATTGTACTAACTTGAGTAACTTACCACATGCTCAATAACTTAAAAAATTCTCTCAATGCTCTTTCTACTGCCAGAATCCAAAGTACATTTTCAGCTAATCTTAAGCCCATGTGTTTTTGCAAAACCCATTGCCTACAAGTCAATAAATGAAAAACATCTTAGGTAACAAATTTAACCAAATCCAATTTTTTCAAAGCAATCATAAAAAAGCAAGAATCAAGTAAAACAGACTAGGACAGTCATTTCTTCTCACACTAATTAACAATTCTAATAAGCCATTTGACACCATACATCTTTAATGCCTATAAAACATCCCAGCCTTGGCTTTGACAGCAAGTCAATGATATGTGAATACAAAGAAATGAATTTAAATTATCTCTCACTTATTTTAAACGCCATGTAATATCAAATTAAATAAATAAGATTAAAACTTACTAGGAAAACAAACCAGCTCAAAAACCTTAACCAAGTTCAATACCAAAGTAAGACTATGAACAAAATCAAGTAATCGTGACCTTTATTGAATAATTACATAATTATAACAAAATATCAGCTTGAGAGTCACTAACTAATGTCATAAAATGAGGTCCAAAATACCAAGGCAATTTAATAATATTCACAATTCATTTACAAATGTAGAGATCAAACCTGGAAATATAATGAATTCATACTTGAAATTCTATGCATGTTTCTAGCAGGAACCTTCATTGATTCATTAGTTACAGCATGTCAAATAATCCCACTCACCAAAAAACACATTTCTCAATGACTTTCAATCATCTGGCAACTGACTAACCGTGCCTCAGATTCACATTTTTGCATGCATTAAAAACTTCATAATAATAATAATAGTAATAAAATAATAACGCCTGAACCACTGCAGTCTATGATCTCACTTCAAGTTGCACTTCTAGCGCATTATAAATGAATGTTCCACGAGTCATATCACACTTCCACGAGCATTTCTTTTAACAACTCGAGCAAGCTCAAGTTTAGTGAACCATGAAGTAGTAATTACATAATTTTAGCACTAGTAACAGATATATATTTCCAGTGAGGATCTCTATCTTAAAAAAAATAATCATGTTCGGGCGACCCGAAATAACAATATTCATAACAACACTACCTAAACCTAATAAAAATTTCTGAAGCAAGGCTCTTCCATTTACGGCTTTAAGATTTGAATTATATCTTGTGCACTAATTTTGTCAGGGTGACCTTTCACTATTTTTCACTTTCTGGATTGCAATCCCCATGATCAAGTGAAATTGAAATTTCATGTACACCGGCATGCTATATAACCTACTGTATTAAGAAAGGTTGGTAGGTAGCCCAATTGATATTATAGTGCTCGTATTTGAGTTGAAATGTCCTTCAACCAAAGTACTACACTTCCCATTCCCCATAGTATGATAAACTGTCTAAACAGGTTGTCCCTCTTGCCTCACTGTCTAACTTCCATGTAACAACCTTCCTAATCCAAACCAATCTGCCTACCACACCCAGTGCAAGTCATGGCAAATTAATTGCAACAGAAAATTTAACATCGCACCATTTTAACAGCAAACTAATCAGAGTCTGCAATAGCCTGGATGATGTTAACTGTCAATAAGAACTGGAATGTCATCAATAAAAAAACATGCACAGAAAACTAGGAGAGTCACCAACTCACCAGTGATGGGCTCACACACACACACACACACACATATGGAGCCCAACCAACAGATTTCCGTCGACAGTCGATAGCATAATGTTCATACGTCCACATACATTCATTGCACATTCACCATCCAAGCACTCGGATCTACTCATTCCTCCAACACCTTTCTCAGTCTTGCAACACAGTCTTACCAACTCTCAAATTCTGCAACTGCACCTTAATGTATGCTGCATCAGTTCTTTGTAATGAACTCTCCCCACCAAAATCCCACCAGTTTGCTCATCCTGTCTCTTGCCTCTCAATCTAAGCTTGCACTCCCACACTTGCACTCTATGCTTCAGCACTCCACTCAACTGAAACCAAACTTTTTAAGCTATTATATCCTTGTCCTGATGCTGACCACCAACACCAACGATTTCCCCCATAGCACTATGCTGTCTCTGCACCTCGACCCCCAATTCAAACCTGGCACCATACTGACTAAACCTGGATCTTGTGAACTTGATTTTATACAGCACCAGTAATTAAGCTGGTCTCCCAGCAGCTTTTGTGTGGTACCAAGTAATTTATTCATATACAAAAAGGCTAGAAACCCAATTAGGCACCATGTAGCTCATGGTATTCATGTGAAGTGCCATTGCCTATGCAGCAATAAATGGGCTTAGCATTGCTTAACTCCACTGATCTGATACAGCGCCTAAACAACCATTAAAAGGGTTTAGCATCGCTTAACTCCATTACCTCTGTCAGTGACATGTAAACAGCATAAAAATACAACCCAACATAAAAATAATTCTCCTATCACACCTAAAACATAAGCAAATTCTTTTATCTGACAAGTTTGTGAACTAAGTAATTTGTAAATCTAAGGGAAAATTGGCCTGCAGTCAAGACTCCTTAAAAAGAACTTATTCAGCAGGTGATTTAATAACTTTTCTTAAATATTAATAAATTTAACCAAAATTTTAACCATGGCATGACATACTATGAAACATATTATTAGTTAGAACTACATTATGCAACATCAAAGCACAGTACATGATCCAAACTGAAACAGCAAAGAAACAAAACATGAGCTTGTTTAAAACTAATAATTGATTTCTGATAAAATACACAAATATACCTGTAACTCTTGACTTCCCTGAAGGAATACAATCAACACCACAAGCTCGGGAGCTACGGCTCCAGAGCTCACACAACTTCGACAAAAATGACAATGACAAAATATTCTTATAGATTACATCAGATATAATGTATAATTTTATTCACATTAGGACTTCCCGGGCTTATGACCAGTATGATGAAATTCATATATCTAACCATGACCAATTAGCATTGATTGTCACTTGCTAAGCAGAAATGTAAATGAAGTCAAATGAACAATAAAAAACAAACAACTGGAAAATTAAATATTTCTCAAATATCAAGGATATTTTAAAATTACCTATCATCATGGTAGATCAAGCAAACTATTATCTGAATAAAAACAAACAAATGGAAAAATTAAATCTTTTAAAATATCAAGGATATTTTAAAATTACCTATCATCATGGCAGATCAAGCAAACTATTATCTGCATATACAGACTGAACGGAATCATAAACAGGTTGCAATTCATCAACCAAATCACCCAGCGCCTTCTTCAACTGTTCCTCTGATCCCCCACAGTTCATTTTTTCGCTCAGCGTTTGCCGGCTTGGCATTGCGTACACTGCCAGTCCAACTGCTTTTCGTATGATCCATTTGTGGTACTGTGCCAGGGTCTCGTCATAAGCCTTGAAAGTCACAGCTGATATTTTGTCATTTCCACCCATGTTTTTTAAGTCATTAAAAAGACGGATAATGAACTGGAGAGCCCTGTGAAGTCGCAGCAAAGTTCTTGCTCCAGATGGAGGTGAGCTGTCTATACGGGTCAAGTTGTTTGTGACCTCGTAGTTGATCATCGACCTCACTGTCCCATAATGCCGCGCAGCATCGCCATTTAGGTAATGATGCAAAATGTTGATCTTGCTCTGGACATCAGATGTCACAAATGTAAACACTGTACCAAGGAGATCAAAAAACCTTCAAGAGAAACACACACACCTTAAATTCTAGTGGTCCATCATTTTAAAAATTGGAAATTTAAAACCTTAGTAAACCTTAAAACAGGTATGGCTTTTCACTTTTCAAAGCAATGTCAGCTGGGATGCAACCGGGTTACGATTTAATCTTTCTACTTTTTGTATCTAGATGAAATGTTTTGCTAATGTTTTGCTGGTTGTTCAAAGTTCAAACTATTTCAACATCTTACAGATCCCAATGACAGCTTTGAGTCATGGTTTTAATGTTTTCATGTGTAGTGTACAATTTGGCAGCTTTGAAACAGCTACCCCAATTACAATTATTGTCACACAATTCTCTAGAAACACCAAATCTGGTAATCTATCATTTTAGCGTCCTCGATTATTCCACCATAGTAGCCTATCATTTCATCGTCCTAAATGAAAAATACAGACATACGTTTATGGAATAGATGTTATTCAGAATGGGTTTATCACACCAAACAACCATTAAGAATGCTATTCAATTCAAAATGGGAACTAACAGAAGACAACTAACAAAATAATGACCTCCAATACCAGCTTATTTATTTGTGTTTCTATCTAATAAGTGTTGTTTCTGGTTGTTTTATGCTTATTTTCCAAACTTATATTCTGCTGTATGCAAACTACTTGTTAACATTGAAATTAATTACTCTCTGAAATAAACTCCCTCCAGAATTACGCCAAAAATCTGATCCATCCCACGAACTCACCAAAACCTGACCTCCTGCTATCTCCTCACAGGTCTTTCACACAAAACTGAAAAACTGCTATTTCACAAATGCTATCCTGATTCCTCCTCTTCCCCTTACCTTCCTCCTCTTCCCCTTACCTTCCTCGTTGTTTCAATTCTAAACACCGTCCGTCTGACTAACTTGGTCGCCTGCCTGCCTGACCCGTTTGGATCTTGATCTGAAACCGATTTTACTTCCCCCCCCCCCCCTATCGATTTTTACTAAGCGCCTGTGAATAAGCAGGTTCCCGTAACTTACCCTTTTTGAGCGCTGTAGAAATCTCGATATTACAATTAGAATATAATGGTGGAATAATCAGGGAGGTTAAAACAATAGATTACTCGCCAACTAACCATCACATCTGTCAGGACATTAGCCCGCCATCTCCATATCAAATTTCTTAAGTTAACAATTTTAGTACAATATAGCAACATACCTCATCAGTGCTTTATACGCCTCGACGTACTTATCTAACAGAATTTCTCCATCGTTTCTCTTACAGGCAACAAATGCCTGAGTAACCGCCCCTAGATCAAAACCTCCACCTTCCGCCATGACATTAGCACACTGGTGTTTCTGTTACTATTAATAGAGAGACCGGGACGACATCTTGGTACTAGCTTATGTTAGTTATGTCCCCGCAGTTTAATTGCTGGACGTTGCTATAGCAATCAAATATTTACGCCATTATAACCACAGCATAAATAATTATTATACTGTGTTATAACCCTATAACCAGTTAGAAAATGACAAAAATTGTTGTGACGACTTAAAACATATAATGACATTATACCAACTGTAAGGACTAAAACTTATCATGAATACTTTTGTGCGAAAATGTACTTGGGATGCTTATCAGGATGCTTTTTGATGTTGTTTAATTAGTAAAACTGTCAAACATTTTAGATAATAGTTATAGTTTTAAATTTCTCTACTATTATGATGCTTTTGATGTAGTGTTATTAGCCTAGTAATATTTAATTTTTTTTAAATTTACACTCCTTTTTTCAAATATTATTTTCTTCTTATTACCTGGGATTAAGATTGCTAAAGGGATATGAAGCGGCAACGCGTCAGCCAATCACAGCTCGTCTTTTCTGATGCATCGCAGGCGATGTTTGTGGCTTCATCCGGGTACTTAGCAGGGGATGATTTGAAATAAATACAGCACATGGCATCGGTCTAGACGTGTTTTTTTTTAGCGATTTACAGTTAGGGACATAATTATGCGTTTTCTTATTAATAAAAGTCGTTTTTATTTAGTTATAACGTCAGCTGTAAGCGACCCATGTTTGACTAGCCGATCCGTACAAGGGTACCGGAAGTAAAACTCAGCCACACACATAATCTAGACCAAAGACACTATATTCATCAGCTTCATATCCCTTGCAATCTTAGTCCCAGTTAGGCCCTAGGCTACAGAGTGAAGTAAGTAAGTAAGTAAGTAAGTAAGTATATCCTTTATTCAAAACCAACTGCTAACCGCATTTTGGTGTACATAGTTCATAAAATTAATTTAAGCATATAACATTCGAATGACAATTAAAGGTCTTACGAGCTATATATATATCTTTATGGTGGAAGCTGGAAGCTAGCTTTGCGTCTTTGCATATAATGACATTACCTGCACCTCACCGTGGTGGGGGGGTGAACAGCCAAGTAAGGGATCGCCTGGTGGGGCTATGCCATCAGTGGTGAAGGCTCAGCCGAAGAACCACCTAGGGCGATACGCGAGGTGGACAGGCTCACCAGGAACCCCGAAAATGGCTGGCCAACGCAGGAGGTAGGTGCTGGAAGGACACCTTAGGGCGAAAGAGGCCGATCAAGGCCCACCGGCTTCCTTACCCTGCCAGGAGAGGAATGGTCACCACCTGGTATAGGACCAAGAAACTTCGACATGATAGACACAAGTACAGACCTAGATAACGACGTTAACGGGTCTCCGATGCAAATGCATAGGAGAGTCGCGTCCGGCAGGAGTAGAAACAGCAAGGCTGCTCAGGTCGTCAACCAGAGAAACCCTTGCAACGGACGATGTAGGGGAGAATATATAATCAATTGCAAAGAAAAAATGTACATCGGAACATGGAACGTAAGAACGCTGCACGCGGCCGGGCAGCTGGACATATTGCTCCACCAGCTTGGAGATACTAAGTGGAGCATTATGGGATTGTCAGAGGTGAGATGGACAGGATCAGAGGAGTTTAACAAAGACGAGTACAAGATCATATACTCGGGGAGAACGGACAACAGACACCAGGATGGAGTCGCTCTGATTATGAAGAAGGAGATGGCCAAAGCGATGATAGGATATAACACAATAGGACCACGCATTGTAAAGGCGAGGTTTAGGACATCCTGCGGAAAGGCGACAATCGTTCAGGTATATGCACCAACATCAGATTCGACAGAGGAGGCAATAGAAGAATTCTACGCAGCACTGCAAAGCGCGATCCGGGATACACCCAGCCAAGACCTAGTCATAATTATGGGAGATTTCAATGCAAAGGTAGGAAGCGATTGGAGGACATGGGGAGGAGCACTGGGAAAGTTCGGATATGGAACAGAAAACGAAAGAGGGGAGAGATTACTTAACTTTTGTCTAACCAACAACCTCACAGTAATGAACACTGTATTCTACCAAAGGAAAGCCAAAAGAAAGTGGACATGGGAATCACCAGATGGAAGGACAAGAAACATGATAGACTACATACTGGTAAACAACAGATGGAAAAGCAGTGTATCAACATGCAGACCATTCTCCAGACCAGACATAGCCTCGGACCACAAGCTGGTAATGGCCGGAATAAGATTAAAGCTGAAAACAATCAACAAGGAAAGACTGGGAAGAAGATTTGATGTAGAAAAATTCAAGGAGGGAACGACCAGGCAACAGTACAGCAACCTGTTACACGACAAGTGGAGGAGGGCTAACACAGAGGACTTGAACACAGCAGAAGAAGTATGGAGAGAGGTTAAGACCATCTATACGGAAGCAGCGCAGCAAGTAATAGGCTATAGGAAACAACAAAAGAGGGCTCCATGGATATCACAGGAGGTTCTTGATATGAGTAACCAGAGAAGAGACCGGAGGGCAACAAAAACACAGAGCGAGGAAAACAGGAAAGGATACAACAAGCTGACTAGAGAGATTAAAAAGAAGGCAAGACAGTGTAAAGAACAATGGCTGGAGGACAGATGCAAAGAGGTAGAGAGCCACGCCGGAAACCGGAACACTCGAAAACTGTTCCAGGTAGTTAACGAAATCTGCGGTACGGTTACATCAAAATCCGTGACAGTAAAGGACAAGGAGGGAAAAACGCTGGAAAATACAAACGAAATCAAAAGTAGGTGGAAACAATACTATGAAGAACTATACAATGAAAGTAATCCCGTGGATATGACACTATTAGATGAGCTACCAGGAAGCAACCAACAGGAACATATGGAGGATATCCTTGAGAGTGAGGTAGAGACAGCTATATGGAGACTGAAGGCCAGGAAGGCACCAGGAGAAGATAACATCATGGCGGAAATGATACAAGCTGGAGATGAATGCTCAGTGCAAATGATGCATACACTATGCAATAAAGTATATCAGGAAAAGAAATGCCCAGAGGATTGGGGGAGAGCTGTGATTATACCAGTGCACAAGAAAGGCGACAGGAAGGAATGCAGCAACTACAGGGGAATTAGCCTACTGAGCATCCCAGGGAAAGTATACACCCGAGTACTGCAACAGCGTCTGAGGCGATATGTCGAGGAGGTACTGGCGGAGGAACAGGCGGGATTCAGAGCTGGAAGAGGAACAATAGACCAGCTGTTTGTAATTAGACAACTGTCAGAAAAGTATTTCGGCCAGAATAGAACTCTGTATAACAATTTCATAGACTTCAAACAGGCGTTCGATAGTGTATGGCAAGAGGGGCTGTGGCAGGTATTAAGGAACTACGGAGTCCCGGAGGAACTGGTGCTGCTGCTGGAGGATTTGTATAGCAAGTCGATGAGCGCAGTAAGAGTAGACGGGGAGTTAACGGAGTGGTTCAGAGTCACGGTAGGTGTGAGACAAGGATGTGGATTATCACCGGACCTGTTCAACATGCTCCTGGAAGCAATGATGAGCTTTGCGAAGAGATCGGAAAAGGCCGGCGTCCTGGTCAATGGACAGCTGATTAACAACCTACGATTTGCAGATGACATCGACCTGGTCTCAGAATCGCAGGGACAATTACAAAGGCTAACTGACAGAGTACAGGAGAGTAGTAAGAGATTTGGATTAAAAATCAACACGCAAAAGACAAAAGCAATGACCATTGGGAAACAACACGAGGAGCTAGAAGTTACGCTGGAAAACGAGATGTTAGAACAAGTGACAGAATTTGTATACCTAGGAGGCCTAATAACAGAAGATGGGCAATGCACAAGAGATATAAAGCGCAGGATTGGACTTGGGTCAGCAATGTTCGGGAAATTGAATAAGATCTGGAAAACACACAACATATCGATAGAAACAAAGCTGAAACTATATAGAACATTTGTCATCCCAGTCCTGCTGTACGGCGCCGAGTGCTGGTGCCTGCGCAAAGAAGACGAAAGGAGGTTGCTCGTAGCAGAAATGAGCTGGCTGCGAAGAATAAGGGGCAGAACTAGAAGGGATAAAATCCGCAACGAAGTGATCAGAAAGGAGTTGGATCAAAAAGAAACAGTGATAGACAAGATCAGGAAAAGAAGACTCACATGGTTTGGTCATGTGACAAGAATGGACAACACCAGACTACCAGCAATGGCGCTCTACGGACACGTAGAGGGAGTGCGAAGCAGAGGAAGACAGACAAAGACATGGATGGACAATGTCATGGAGGATCTGAAAGCACAAGGAATGGATATGAGAGACGCTATGGATAAGATCAGAGACAGAGAGACTTGGAGACGTCTGGTCGAAGCCTCATCGTCGGTGTATACCTGACGGAGGAGAAAACAGAGAGAGAGAGAGTCGACATTGGACTGGTAGGCTAACTAATATTCTTTTGTAGCCTACTGCATAGCAATTGTATCATAATCGTAATCTCCAAACTACTAAAGCGCTAGAAGAAGGCTAAGCGTAGGGCACTGGCCTATTCACTAGCTCTGCGTCAAATCAGAGGGTTTTCCAAACAGTAGTCTTAAGAAGGTCCGAGTCCGGTTACTATGGGGAATGTCTAGATCTGTTTTGTATTAGGGCCTATAGGCCTACTATAAACAAAGCGCAGATTATGTTTGCTTTGGGTAGGCCTATACTCTATAGACTTTCATTTCAACTTAGGCCTAACTTCTTTCTCAAAAAGCCATGTTCATTGCATGGAGCCACACCAGGCTCGTAATGTGCAATTAGTGTCCTTTTGTGTCAAAAGCTACATGGACCTAGTATGAGCTCAACTACAGAACGTGCCATGGCGTTCTGGATAGATTAGTATGCACAATATATTGTATTGTACCCAGAAATTTATAAAGCACCTCTTGCAGAATAACTATTCAGAAGCGCTCTCAGCACAGAAGCCCCGCGGAAACAGAAATACCTCTAGGGAACGTGAGACCGCTGAGGAAAAGCCAGTCATTAGTTTGGCCCTGAATTAGGCTGAGTGGGCGGGAGGTCGTTCAAAAGCGTGAGACCCACTACTGCAGATGTGTTACCAATCCGTATTATTTTGCATCAATTCAAACAGATATAACAGATAAAATGAAGAGGGTTGAGTCCATAGGGTCGATGTAGAAAAACGTGTACATTTACATTTACGTTTACACCTGAATGAATTTGAACTTCGTGCAAACATCACTTACTTACTCGCTGCATTAATGTTGGCTAGCAAATAAAGCGTGATGGTAATATGGATATATGATTCTATGATAGAAGTCGGGGACAGAAAGTAATTTTATTCTTAGATATGGAGACTGAGGTGTTAGAAATATTTTATTTTATTAAAAACTGATTTTCTGCAGTGTTTCTACTCAAGGTGAGTTCAGTATACAATCACGTTTTACATACACATATTTTAAACTAAATTACACTGTTCGTCACAGTCAGATTTCACTGTTAATGTAGAAATGTTGTACTCCAGGGTTCTAAGCTAACTGTGTCCACATTCATCCGGGTATTGGTGGCAGTGTATGGGTTCCACAGTTTTACGTATTTGTATGAATGTCATATGTACGAACGAACTGGTTTTGGCAATAGAACAATAAAGACTGTATCCGAAAGGTTTCGTAAAACGTTTGTGTCGACTTTTAACGTGCAAAAGCGAAGCGAAAATGTTTCGGCAGAAATAGCGAAAGACAGAAGTTTTTTGACCACGTCGAAATCGACCCTAGATTAAGAACAGAGTGATTGTAAATGCTTTCTTTTACACTTTCTTGTAAGTTGATACAACTTTTGTGACAAAAGTTTGTTACAAAATGCCGAGAATGGACTGGAATGGTCTCTAAATGTTAAAATCAATGGGATTGGAACTTGAGCATTTAATTGACAAACTTTTTTACAGTGTTTCACTTGTTTTATAAATTTGCATAGCGTTGTTCACAAATTCACAGGTAATACGACTTTATAGTATTACACAAAGCCTGCAGGAACTGCACTACATCAATGAGCTCCTTTTCAAAGTCAAGAAGTCAGAATGCAAGTTGGCTCAGAGTTGCATGACTTAGTCGACTAACTTGAAAAGTTGGATGCTTGCTCACCACTTAATTCTTTAATGGCTGACTTCAGGGACTGTTATGTAAGCCTATTAACTTCAAAATTTGTTGCTGAGCAGTTGGTACATGAATAATTGTTTTTTTCTAACATACATAGATCTTAATTGTCATTATTCAATAGCTGATGAAGATAGTCGGCTGAAAAATGTGCTCTTATGGTAATCATGCTTCTTCTCTGCTGAATTTGCCTCGGGATGAGTGCAAGCGGATTCTCAGGCGGCTTGAACTGGAGGCGTACTGCTCAACTGTGTCTGCCCTTCGAGCACAGGGCGACTTGACGAACGAGAAAAAACTGCTCCTACAGAATCTTCAGGATTGCCTCAAGTCAGCTATAATTCGTATTGATTTTTCAGAAATTATTCTGGATTTGTAGAAGAGACCATGTTGCAACGATGTTCGCTCACTGGCCATTGTTATAGAATTTTGTACCAGATAGTCTTCTGATCTGCATTGGGTAGTCTTCTGCATCATTGGCTCATGTTTGAAAATTATTCTCATTGAGTCAGTTGTAGTATGGTTGGAGCATGCATTCATTGAGATCAATTTTTTATCATCTTTTATTCACAGAAAGTCTTGGTACAATCTGCTTTAGGAGAAAAATTTCAAAGATATCATTCACTAATGACTTGCACTTAGGTTTGGTTGTTGACCATTATTGAAGGTCCGTCTTTGTGGCAGGTGATTTGTTTACAATAGCATGTGTGCTTGTACTGTGTTTATAGAATTTCTGCTGAACGACATGGCGCGGAAGTGAGACGAGCTGTAAATGACCAGAAGTTAACCACAATTGCAAATAAGTAAGGCTGATCAATTACTTCTAGTGCAAGGTTTCAATACAAATCTTCAAGCGATGGATTAGAACCTTTTAATTGCATTCCTGTTGAGTTTCATTAGCACATTATTATTATTATTAAGTAATTATTAAGCGTCGTTATCTCATGACAATGAATCTCGATGGTGCTGAGCAATTGTGAGTGAAGAACTGGATCAAGGTCCCTAAACAATAACCATCTCCGGGCAGAATTCTTGATCTTGTCAGTTCTAGTGTATAACTATTGTTACTTTTGTATTGCTTGAGCATTTCATTTTTGGGCAGTTTTGATACAAATTTGAAGCATGCTGGACTGTCCACCTGGAGGTTGGGGTTCAGATCGCTGTGAGGACAGGTTGGAGTTCTGTTATTACTCTGCATTTGGTGGGGAGGTCAAATAGTCTGCAGAGAACTGGACACCTGCCTTTATATGGCAAGGCTAGTTGCATTGTTAAGCACTTCTCCATTTATTGTGAATACTGAATACTTTTAAAAGCTGTGTCTGACTCAACTGAAAGTTATACTTGTTAGAAAACACATTGAGTTCAAAGTTTGATAAGAACCGTTACTGCTGTACTGATCTGTTTTTCAGTGAGCTTATAAATGGGATTTATGTTTTAGTCTTTCAGGGCCTGATGTGAGTTCAAAGTGGATGCGCGAGGGTCGAAGACTAGTTGCGATAATGCCTCGTCTTGTTCCGCATACAGCTTTTACTGCAACAGCCAACACCACAGCTGTGTTACAGGCTGAGAGGAACAAGACACTGAGAGATTCTGCCTGTGCTGGTTCTGTGACAGGTATGCAAAGTTTGTTTATTTTATTATGGTAGCTATCATTCTCAGAAAACACACAGAAGTTCCTCATATTGTGTATTTATTTATAATTTATACTCACCGTTGTACTCGTGAAGAATCTTTCTTATCCAACTTTCTATTGCTTTAGTAAAGTTACTCAGAATGCATTTCCACATGTAGACTTCAGCACTTCTGGTCCATGAATTGTGTGATGTGAAAGCTTTTGCACCAGATGTAGTCGGCTGTCGAATGATTCTGTACAAGTACTTTTAGAGGCTTCATTGCAATGCAGCTGAAGGGCAAAATGATTATGATTAAACTAGACAATTTGTGTTTCTAGATATGTTAACATAACCTATTACCAGACATTGCTTACTAAGCTTGACAAGTTCTACCAAAGTATGGGGAAAATACTTTTTGAAAGTAATTTGTGTTCAGGCATAAGTACTTGATAAAAAAATACTTAAAATTTAAGTACAATTACCTTTTTATATGAGTATTTTTTATACAAGTATAGAATACTTGTTTTGAAAAAGTATTTAAATACTGAGTAGAAGGTACTTCAAGGTAAAGTTTATGCCATATGATCTAACCAGATCAAATTGAGGTTCAGAAGCCTGAGCAGCAACAAGAATGTTGTACAGTTAAGCATTTTTTATAGGTTACTTAAGCACTGACCTTAATAATCAATAGTTGCTCATAATGTTTGTTGTTTAAACAATTTGGTCTTGGCATTGAATTGAGAGATCCCTTGGAGAACAATCAACTGGTGCTGAAGTTCTTGCCTCAGCACTTTCTTTGCGCACAAATTACACGTAACTGAAACATTTCTGTAGCTTTGTTTAATTAGGGCAAAAAACTCCATCTAAAATTTCTGGTAAAACACCTTCTTGTTTACAATCTGCCATTTTTCATGAGTCATGACAAATATAAAAGGGATTTGGATTTCCCAATTTTCCTTTTGGCAATGCTTTATTACACTTTTTCCGTTGTAACAAAGCTAGTATAGCCAACGACTAATAGAACTGTCCAGCCCAATAATTATCACCTAAGTGGCCCAATGATCATTAACACAGTCTTAAGACATGCAATATTATTTTTTGCTATTAATTTTAAAATAAAGCGTTTTTAAGAATTGTATTTCATCAGTATAGTTTAAAATACAAAATACTCAAAAGAAGCATTTCAAGTAAAAGTATAAATACCTCCATTGCAGTGTATTTTAAATAAAAGTACAAAATACTTAGTGGTATTTAAAATAATGTTTTAAATACTAGTATCACCTTGTCACCTTGTGCTGTCAGCTCGTGGAGCTCTAGCGATCGTCCTGGTGAACACACTCCACCATCTCCTATTCGATGACAAGTCTCTCAATTCCGCCAAATTCATGCCAGTTACATCTTGTATCTCATCCATCCATCTCCTCCTTGGGCGACCCAGTCTTCTCCTCCCCTCACCGCACGCCAGCATCATTTCCTTCTCCAGACCATCATATCGCATAACATGTCCAAAGAACCTTAGCTTCATTCTTGTCGCAGTTTGTTTTAACGACTCTTCATTCTCAACTCCAATCTCCTCTCGTATTGATTCATTCGTTCTTTTCTCAGTCCAAGATATTCTCAGCATCTTCCTCCATATCCACATTTCACAAGCGTTAACCTTATTTTCCATGTTCTTTGTCATTGTCCACGTCTCGCAACCGTACAGTACCGTAGGAAAGATTAGTGCTCTCACGAGCCTTTTTTTGGTTTCTATGCTCACATGTTTGTCTTTCCATATCTTTTCCAGTCCGGTCATTGCAGCTTTCCCTATAGCAATCCTTCGTTTTATTTCTGGATCACACTTTCCCTCCTTTCCAACCAGTGATCCTAGGAATGTGAAGCTTTCTACCACCTCTATTTCCTCTCCGTCTATCTCAAAACTATCCCAATCTGCTGTTGTCATGACCTTTGTCTTCTTTATGTTGAAGTATAAACCAGCTTTTTCACTTTCTCTCCTGACCCTTCTTATCAGTTCTGCCAAATCCTCTTTTCTTTTTGCCATTAATGTTGTGTCATCCGCGTATCTAAGGTTATTCAGTGTCTTTCCAGCAATTTTTACTCCCTCAATTGCCCCCTCCAGTTCTGCCTTTCTCATTATTCTTTCAGCATATAGATTAAACAGGAATGGAGACAAGATGCATCCCTGCCTCACTCCTTTCTTGATTCTGAAATTGTCAGTGTCTCCGTATTCTGTTCTTATCACCGCTATCTGGTCTTCATATAAACCCTTTAGTAACATTATCAGGTGTTTCGGAATTCCCATTTCAAGCAGGGTTTTCCACATTAAATCATGGTTAATGCAGTCGAATGCCTTGCTATAGTCAATGAAACAGATGTGAACCTCCTGTCCATACTCCCTTTGTCTCTCCATTATCCACCTCATGTTGGCTATATGGTCTCGAGTTCCACGAGATTTCCTAAACCCTGCCTGGTTCACCGGAAGTTCTCTTTCAATTGTGCCTTCCATTCTTTTGTGAATTATTTTCAGTAATATTTTACTAGTGTGTGATATCATTGCTATCGTCCTATAATTTTCACACTCCCTCGCATCTCCTTTCTTGAATATAGGTATAAAGATCGACTTCTTCCAGTCCTCCGGCCATTCTCCAGTTGCCCATATTTGATTGCACAATTTTGTTATTGTTTTTATCATCGCATCATCCCCTGCTTTTATCAGTTCTATAGGTATCCCATCTTGACCGGGTGCCTTATTGTCCTTGAGTTGTCTGATTGCCCATTCTACCTCCGCTTCCATGACCTCCGGTTCCTTTTCATACTCTGTTACGTCAATTTGTTCTTTTTTGACTCGTTTGTCTTCCCTATACAACTCCTCCGTGTATTCTCTCCATCTATGCTTTATCCCTTCTTCATCGCAGATTACATTTCCATCTCCTGCCTTCATTGAGCCCATTCTATATATATATATATATATATATATATATATATATACTAGTATACATTTCAAATACTATTTTACTATTTAAAATGCTCTCCATCACTGATGATTATTCTTAATCAGGCTTTTTATTGTGTTGAACAATGAACCTGTACTTTTCCAACTACCTTTTAAAGGACAGGTAGCTGGAAAATCTTCAATTATTTGCCAGACCAAATCACAGGAAGAAAATTATTACAGGGAGCAGCATGTCATGGCTTCACATAGATAGAAGAAAAAAGTAGTCTCATAAGCTAGTCCTAAAAGGCAACCATGGGTATGAAGTATTAGCTCCTTTATTTTTTTTATCCTCAACATATAAGGGCAGGTGGCTCCCTCGCCTCCTTATCTGCCCACTGACAAAGTACGGTTAGCGTTCTAATTTTAGCTGAGTTGGCTAGGGGTGCAGCAGAAGTATCTGCAGTGGTGGGGAATTGAAGTCCTAACCTCTTGATTGACAGTTCAGCATGCTTACCATTAGACTGTTGTGCACCCATATCTATATGAAGCCATGAGAATAAGGTGTGATTCTGTTTAATATTTAAAAAATATTTTACTTTTGGAATGTAGCAAAACCCCAGTTTATTGGTTATTGTGTTTTTAGCTGTGATTTGCTTGTATAATGTTGAAATATTTGTCATTGTCAGGAGGACATGTGCAGGGCATCCAAGGCATCAACCGTGGAGATCATTCAATACGACAAGTGGTTGATGTGTCAGGTTCTTTTAGCAGTCAGGAAACTGTCTCTCTTACTAGTTCTCACTTTCCAGCTAGTTCGTGCAGGGAGGTGGAGGAGATGAGTGCTGACGAGGTCAAGCCATCACGGAGACCCTACATCAGTGCTTGTGATGACTCTACTTTTGAATCAGTCTGTGTTGATTCATCGAAGACTGGTTCCATGGTCGCTGGAAATTTAGCAGACCCATGTATGAATGGAGCATTGGCTGTAGGTATGTATGATGCACTTCTTGTGATGTCTGATTCGTTATGAGTATTTTTAAACTGCTCTGTAAGATGTCTGCTTTGGTGAGAATTGCACAGTGCTAGATTTACGAGACAGCGTGTAAGAGATTTGAAACTGGAGCTTCTGTTTGCAGCTGTACAGTGATCTCCAGTTCAGCCTCTGATGATGCTGACCTGTTTTATACAGAACCAGTTTGGAACCAGCATCTTCCATGTTTCTTCAAACATTGTTTCCTTCCAGCAGAGCAGTTTTGAAAGGTTACTTGTCCCATCAACAGTCCATTATCTGCAAAGAGTATAAAAATTCCCCAATGGCTGCTTAGGTTTGTCTAGTTTCTATGTGAAATTTTAGTTACTATCTTACGGTTGTGTTTAAGGACCTGGGAAGAAACAATTTCACTCTTTAAAAAACCATTAGACTGTCAGTGAGTAGGCATCCAAAGATACATTTTTTGCCACACTAAGCTTCTGAGTAGCTTGTGTAATTGTTATAAGTGTAAGAGTACTGCACATCATGTTGAGAAGCATAAAGGTTCTGGTATCCACAGAAATTTACACTAAAGAAAAATGGCATTTGTTGCAGTGCCTGATGGATTGATTGATTGATTGATTGATTGATTGATTGATTGATGTATAAACAGATTCATTTGCTGTCTGAAGGAGCAGTTTAGCAGCACTGCCTTCACTGCTACTAGCATAACTAAATGCTAATTTTCTGTTTTGCTTGTTTTAGGTGCATGTTCCAGAGAGGCCAATGAATTGGATGGTGTGCCAATAAAACGTAGGAAATATGATTTATCTGATGTCTCTCAGTCGGTGAACAGCCCAACCGTACCATTGACTGCCGGGATCAATGCCACCCAGTCATCCTTCCACGGTGCCATACGAGGCGTCCAGCAGCTGGTGCCATCCTCCGGTATGCCTTGCAGACCCTCAATTAAGCTCACCATGGCAAAGCCGGTGCCAAGACTGGCTTATCCTAAGCCTGGTGGTGCTCCACAGAAGGTCATCATAGTTTCAGGAACAGGGGTATCGTCTGCAACCACCATCTGTGCAGCACCTCAGACTATTTTTCCTCAAAAGTCGGTTGTAGTGTCTGTTATGAAAACGTCAATGTCAGTGCCCTTGCCGACTGTTGTTACAAGCTTTACGATGAACCCAGTGACCCCCAGCATCGGTAATCTGACAGTTGCAAATTCATTCAGTGGTTCGCAAATTGTGCGGTCTTCATCAGCGCCTTTTGCACAAGTCAACGTACAAAATAGTAAGGATTGAATTTTTGCAGTTTTTACGTTGGAAATGCATTGGTATGAAGTTCCATTTTTGTCATATTATTTGTTCTTACATCTTGGGTGATACAGCTGCTCTGAATATTTTATGGCTACATCATTGCCTAACTTGTGTGGTGTAGGTGCTCCACTTCTTTTATTTAGGGCTAAGGATGGCTATGGCATGTCTTACCAAACTGATGATTATCTGTGTTATCTTAAATATGAAGGTTTTTTGTTGCCTGGTGTAAGAAGTGTTAACATTGCATGCATTTAGTATGTGATTGGTAAATGTGAATTTAGTAGCCTAAATCTTCTTGGATAGAAGATTTAGGCTATATGCAGAAAGTGTATTTTTACTGTAGGAAGAAATTTTATTTTTTAAGTTAATGTACATAAAAGTACGCTGCTGTTTTGGAAATTTACACGTACATTTTCCAAAGCCATCCATTGCCTGAGAAACAAGTTGGGTTGACTGTTTTTATTATGTTGTTATTGTCTACTATTTGCAGCTAATGCCATCATTTCGAACTCAAATCCATACCACGCACCTCCTGCACTTCGACCTCGGCTGAAAAGCCTTGCCACTCGTCCAAGAACCCCTCAGGTGAGTTGGTTCAATAAATTGACTGTTGTACTAATTGGCATGGGTATTGTTGTTTTGAGAAAAAGATTGGTTAAAACTTCTAAGAAATGTAGACTTGGGTTAGAAAGGTCTCTTGGCTGAGGTAATATGTTTCTGTGCAACAGGGCAATATTTTGACCTTCCAAATTATGTTGAAACGGATTTACCAACCATGAAAGTATGGGAAGCTGAGCTAATCTCCCTGACCTGTTGGGTTTCAATGTTTCTGTCATGAATAATGATTCTATACTGTGATCTTACTTTGAACTGAATGTTATTGATGCTTTGTGTATTGTGCTACGTGTGCTGTAGAATTACATTGATGCCAGGTAGCCTGGTATTGTGTACTTGGTCACCCATCTAGGTAATGAGTTAACTGTTCTACAAGACCACTTCGTTCATCTGCGTGATTGATTTTTCTTCATAGATTTTACAAGCCTCGTCACTGAATCACAGTGGGTTCAATGTGTCAGGTGCCCCGTCTTTGAACAGTGTTTCATCTGGTTCCCGGCACTTGAAAACGGTGCCATTAAAAACAACAATACAGATTGGTAGACCGGACAACAGTGAGTATCTTTGCACATCTGTCTAGCATTTATTTTGGGAAAGGATTTGCCACACTTTATTCCTCGCGTTCTACGTGATTGCTGCAATAGTAGTTGTATACATTTGTCTATTGTAGTGTAAGAAGTTGTATATTTTATTAAATATATATTACATCTACTTAAAGTTCTGCTTAGTCTAATGGTGAGTTTGCTGGACTGTCAGCCATTATGTCTGATCTCTGTTGGATTGGAAAGAGTATTCAAGATTCTTTTCCACAAGCACCTAATGTATACAATGAGTATGTCAGGTGTACAATATCAACAGGGAGGTCAAATGGTGAAGGAGACGATTGGTCATTTACCCTCATACGCCTAAGCTAGTGAAAGTTAAATGTACTTGCACATGACTTCCAACTGGGTCGCTTAAAGGGACTTATCGTTGTAGCTGTTATCGTCATTGCCATTGTTATATCATTATCATCATTGTTATTATCCTCATCATGATTATCAGTGATGTTTTGTGAAATGACATTTACTTCTCATACGAAATGATGTAGGTTGCATTGTCAAACGTCTTGCTACCTCAGACGCCATCATCTTTGACATGAATGCATCATGAAATTGAATGCAAACAGTTGCATTGCTTTCCACTGTATATGCAATTGCAAATGGGTGTGTTGTTCCAGTGAAGAAAATCAGTGTGTCACCTGCAGCTACAAAGATTTTACCAAAGCCGATGATGTTGTCATCCACACTGTCTGGTTCATCTGCAGCTCCAGCAACAATAACACTAACTAGGCCCTCTGGTACTAGTAATCAGTGTCAGGTGACCAGGGTCACAGCTGGGTCACTGGTGCAAGGAAATGCAGGTAAGCCATCACTGACACTGTAATTGTTACCATTGAAACAGTATGCAAACTACCATATTCCTGCTGGATGCAATCTTATTCTTCAATATTTATTCAACAGCAGTGGAGTGAATATATCACTTTGAGACAGGCCTTTGACTGGCCTCACTGGCCTCATTGAATTTGATAACATTACTGAGAAATTGAGAGGTAGAAAGACAGCATGTAATGCAATGAGCTGGCAATGGTTGTGTGGTAAGGTATGCTCATTTATTGCATGCCCTTGTCAACAGAAGCTTTAAGGGGTGTCGTCTTGGATTTAAAGTAGCAGCCTGGGCCTAGTTACGTTATCACTGGTGTCTGCTAGCTGGCTGCTGCTGGCATCATATTGTACGTCAAAATGACAGGTCGTAAACATTGTTTGTGTAGGGAGGAAAAAGTACATTTGTCAGAATTAGACAGTGGTAGTATGTCTGAGTTTGCTGACAGCGATTTGGACATTCATAATAGTTCAAGTTCTAGTGAGAATAGTGATCCAGAAAACTATGCATTATGAGTGTTCTTCTATTTTATGTCTGCAGAAAATGTGCAGAAAATTTATTTTCAAGTGAAAAACAAAATTTTCTTTGGTAAAATGCAAGGAACTTACAGGATTATTTCCAGAAAAATCATAGTATCACTATAAAAACAATATGTGGAATAAACTTTTGGAAGCATTTTTTTCCCAGACTGAAGGGGCTAATTGTAACATTGACCTTTTTGTATTGCTTCATATTTCTTCATAACTTTTTCTTTGGTAAATTTAATGCATGATCTTTTATTGGTGTGCATGGCTGTCTTAACCTTCTGCTCAACTGCAGACAACTAACAGCTTATTAAGCACATTTATGCTTCTTCATATTGCTTATGCAATTCATCGTTGGTTGCTAGATTTTAGGTGTAAGTAGTGAAGTTGAAATGCAGTCGTCTTGTATTTGTGTTAGAATTACTTTTGGTGTTAAGCTAGCCATGAGCTTTTTGTGCTACTGATGTTTTTGAATGTAATGCTTATCATTCCATAGGAAGTCGCGTTGTCTTCAGTGAATCCGGATCAATCAGTCAGAACCAGGTGGTTGTTCAGAATCAGTCTACTACTGGTCGAACTATAACAGAAAAGGTTTGTCATATTAGAGACCGTCGAAAAGCGATATTTTCAGTTTCAGAACTGACGTTTTAGCCACAACAGAATTTGTAACTGAAACTGATTTAGCTGTTACATGGTTAGACACTTGCTATTTTAAACATGTTTGATGGTACATGGCTGAACAATGTGTAAGCTTGATGTGGAAATACGATGCATGGTGGTGTTATTACTGGCCTTGAGCTCTGTCGGTCATGCATATAAATGTGGGTATGTTGTATCTCAACTGTTAGTGCATAGTTTTATTTTTGCAGGCAAAAACAGAGATTTAGGCAAAAACAGGCCACAACTGAAATTACTGTTATTACATCATGTGTGCTGAAACTGTAACCAAAGGAAAATTTCATGAGGTGTCTGTTGCAACTCCAAACTGTTGATGGGTATTGTTCTATATGTATTGATTGTGGCTAAAACTATCTATTTATTTTTGAATTTATTTTTGTATTTATTTTGAATAATATGAGCTTAATTTTGCCTTATGTCTGCCATATGTTGAATATTTGTTAGGGCTGCGAAGTAAATTTTGATGTTGCTAAAACCCGACCTACATTGGTGATCAACCGCATCGTGCAAGATGAAACTGGTATTTGTTCTTGTTTCTAGTTGCTGTTCTTTTCCTTTAGATTATGCATTGCATCCACTAGTATTGTGTGTTATGAGGAATAGCAGCATACGTGTTTGCATCATCGTGTATATTGTTCAATTAGTCACGGAATTATTTTATTTATGTGTCACAGAAAGCTATGTTGGTACAGACTTTTTTAGGCACCAACGAAATTCGTTGGGAATTTTCCATTCATTGGTATTGCTGGAAAACGAGAGTCCAGGAAATAATATTTAATTAAAATTCTTTATTTGATTTAAATGAAAGAATGTATGCTGCTTGTTGGAAATCCATTTTGCAGAGTATTGAATTAGACAAGTATGATGACATTCCTCATTGAGATGGGGGGGGGGTATGGGTGAAGAATTGATGGCATTGTATGAAAATTATGTCCACAAATCTACAGTATATAATAACTGTTTTTAAATGCAATGTGAACAGTTTTAACTGGTTCAGACTGCAGAATATGCTTAGTGCATGATTTTAAAAACAGATTTATAAAAGTAGATGTTATGTGAAGTGTAACGTTTTGTGTTTAAAATTTCAGGTCAGCATCAGGTCCCAGTTAATTTGCTGCACAGTGTACCGCTGAATTCAGTCGATGCTGAAGTATCTCAGGCTGCTGCAATGTCATCAACAGCGATGCATACTACAACGTCAGGGCCTGCAGTGCACCAGGCTAGTTACAACACTGCTGTGTATCGGATTACTACATCGAGTCCACTGCTGCATCCGATGTATCCATTGGGATCGGCTGTGGGGAATCCTGTTGAGATGAGCTCAGCGGAGATGGAAGAGAATGATGCTGAAGATCTGTCAGCCATTAGTGCTCTTCTTTCCCTTAAAATGTTCCCAGCTGGACTTGAACAGATTTCTCCAGCAAGGTTAGATAGACTGCCACCTTCTGTGCTTTTTGTTCTCCAGTTGCATTTTTGTCCACCTAACTTGACATCTGTTCCATTGCGATGTCTTGAATTTTTTTGCATCTTTGGTTCAAGTGTGGCATCATGGCATAGTAGTAAGTAAGCGTGTGGGACATTTGTTTATATTGGCTTGATCCCAATTGCTGTGTTGTGTGTTTATATTCAGATAGCATTCTCTTCCTGTGCAGTTGAGCAGACAGCCTTGTGGCTGCTAATTTCATTTTATAAATTTACTGGCTTACAGTCTGCTTCGGTTTAAGACTGACTAGGGATTTAATGTGATGTATTTGTTTATAATGGGAAGCCATTGTTTCAAGAATGAAACATCAAATTTGAATGTTAATACTCTCCTTGGCTTGACTGTTGGTTTTAGTTTCTGCTTCTTTTCTGTTGTTCTACAATAGAAAGTTTGCGGTTGTCTTATTTTCATGAAATAGTCTCTGTGTTTTGTGTGTTTGGCATAATAATAATGGCCTCATGTTCTATGTTTTGCGTGACAACAACAGTCCGGTCGATGATGTAGCCGAAACAGTGAATGAAAATGATTGTGATGAAACATTGTCTTCTCAGGAAGAAATCCCAGATGAGGTCAGACTTAATCTTTCTGTAGATTTATTTTATAGTTTTACGTGACAGTTTAGTTATTTGCAGTTTTGTTGATTTTAAAGTTCGTTCAGTAATTGCAAGCATGATTTGCAGTTAATTCTTTCTCAGGTGGTTTCGACATTGAGGTTAATTTAAAATTTGAAGTGTAATATGATCAAATTGGTCACACACATACATTTTCTGATTGTACTTCAATACCTTTTGTCAATTTTTTGTTAAATTTTCATTTTAATAAAGTCTTGTCTTTGGCCATTAGATGGTGCCTTTATTGTATTTACTCCCACCATTGCGGTCTGATAAGACTAAACTACTGCAGTTCTATACTGTATGGTCTATCTGAATCCTGACTGCACACTTCTTCGTGTAACTAGAGTTGTGTGCTGGACTACGCAACTTTGGAGTTCTCTACATCCTCACTGTAATTGTAATCTGACATTTATAAAGCATCACTTCTAGAATAAACCTGAATTAGTGAAATCACTCGCGAATAATACAGACTTCAGGCACTTACAAAACTGTGGAAGTGAAGAGCTTGAGCCGC
The DNA here is from genome assembly GCA_963556255.1 of Allolobophora icterica. Taxonomy (NCBI): domain Eukaryota; kingdom Metazoa; phylum Annelida; class Clitellata; order Crassiclitellata; family Lumbricidae; genus Allolobophora; species Allolobophora icterica. The sequence goes on along the minus strand of OY744602.1, from coordinate 75,446,541 downwards.
AACTCTTGAGAAAGGTGATTCCAGCTGGTGGGCCCAACATAGACAAAGCTTCTGGACTGTGCTGTAGTGTATTTATGGTTCTTAATGTTTCATGTTGGCCAGCTTTGGTGTGTGCACTTGTGAACTGCATAAGGGAGCATTATCAGATTTCATGTAGTATTGTATCATGTGCAGTTTTTGCCTGCCTTAAATGTACTTGTTTGGAAACATACTGTCAACCCAATCCTTCCGTTGACAAACCTTCTGATTAAATCCTTGTTCTCTTCGTACTTAACGCCTATTTAACGTTCACCTTTTGAACACTAATTCTACGTATAAGTATAACCTGAATTAATCAGCAACCAGTTTAATATCTTTTCAGTTTAATAAGAAACAAACAGACAGAACTCAATTCGATTACAACTCAACTAGTCAGCCACACTACTACAGCGAACACACTCGAATTCAAACTTCTCCAGTCAGCATAATTCTTCGCGCCTCTTGACACACCTGTCCTCTGTGCGCATAAGCGAACTCTAATAATATACATATAGCGCGCCGCTGCCGAGATTGGCCGGCCGCGCGTGTCACTAAGACTATACGTTATACATCTATCATATATACATATACACGTGAAACTAAAGTAAGCGCACTAAATATATACGCTAATATCTTGCACTGCAAGACTGTACACAAAACTCAGTTCACATTACCTCCTTCCTTTTTCTGGAATTGAGCAAATTAAATTTCAAAATTTGCGAAATTACCAAAATACATGAAACATACATATATATCTAACTAATTAATAAACAGTCTTACGATTACTTATAACCTTGACAAACAATCAGCAATAACATTCAATCTGCCCTTCTTGTACTTCACCTCAACATCAAAAGTTTGTAAGGCTAACGCCCAACGCACAAGTTTAGCAGACTTAGACATTGACTCAGTCAAATATGTAAGAGGATTGTGATCAGTAAAAATGAAAATTTTTGATCCAATTATAATTTCTTTTAACTTGTTTAAAGCCCAAACAATAGCATAGGCTTCCTTTTCCACAGTAGCCCATCTCTTCTGGGTATCAGTTAATTTCTGACTGATAAATGACACAGGGCGTTCTATTCCCTTGTCGTCCATCTGTGTTAAAACAGCACCGACTGCAAAGTCACTACTATCGCAGTACAAATTGAATGGTTTTCCCACTTCAAAAACATATAACACTACTTTGGATCGCACAGCCTCTTTAAGTAAATCAAATGCTTGCTGATGTTCAACAGTCCAATCAATCTTATCAGAAACACGTTTACTAGTTAAATCAGATAAAGGTTTCGCAATCTGTGCAAAGTCCTTAATAAACTGTCTGTAATAATTAAAAAATCCAAGCAGTTGCTTAACTTGCTTCTTAGTTTCTGGGATCTTCAAATTAGTCAAACTTTCAATTCTGTCTGGATTCATCTTTATCTTACCAGACCCAACCACATGACCGATAAACCTTACCTCACTCTTACCAAATATGCATTTTTTCAAATTCAAAGTAACGTTATGCAATCTCATTTGCATCAAAAATGCATCTAGATGCTGCAAGTGAACTTTCCAACTGTCAGAATGCACAGCAATGTCATCAACATACGGTTCTGCAAAGTCACTTATAGGCTGTAAAACTAAATTTATCGCCTTAACAAAAGTTCGGCCTGAATTTATCATTCCAAAAGGAACACGAGTAAATTCATACAGTCCATTATGTGTTACAAAAGCTGTCTTCCATTGATCAGATTGTTTTACAGGACAAGTCCAATAAGCACTTCGACAGTCCAAAATAGAAATCACATTAGACTTTCCAACTTTGTTTAAAACGTCTCTGACAATCGGCATCGGATATTTACAATCCACTGTGAATGAGTTAATGTATCTGTAGTCACAGGCAAGTCTTAAAGATCCGTCTTTCTTTTTAACAATAACCAAAGGGCTTGCCATTCTGCTCGATGATGGTTTAATAATGTTTGTTTTTAACATTTCTTTGATCTGACGTTCCACTTCTGATCGATAAATCAAAGGAATTCGATATGCTGCAAATTCCTTTTCACGAAATCCTGGTTTTAGTTCAATTTCGTGTTCGACCAATGTACATAATCCAAGTTTTTCTGAAAATCTGTCACAGTATTTGTTCAAGACTTTCAACAACTGTTCTTGCTGAGTTACTGTCAAATGGCTAATTTGTTCAGGATCGAGGTTAAGTGAATTCTTGTCATCTTGAACCTCATTCCTCATTGGTAATTCAACCACTGAACCAAAATCTTCATCTTCTTCAACAATTAGACCACAACTTAATGCTCGAGTAACATATTTTCTGATCTTGTTGGCGTGAATTATTTTTCGACCATTTTCACCCATATCGACTAAATAAGAGTATTTTGATCTTCGATGTATGATCGTACATGGACCATGCCATCGAGAAATAAGTTTGTTTGTTGACGTTGGATACAAAACTATGACTTTCTCACCAGCTTCAAATTCTTTGTGCTTTGCTCTTTTGTTATACTGATTCGTGTATTGTAATTGCTTTTCTCGAGAGTAGGATTCTGCAAACAATAATGCTTTCTCCATATTTTCTTTGAGTTCTTTCAAATACTTTTCTGGTTTAACTCCAACGTGAGGTGGTAAGTTTATTTCTCTAGTCCAACTCTCTTTTAATATTGCCAATGGTCCTCTCGGAATTTTCCCATAGACAAGCATATATGGTGATACTCCAGTAGTTGCATTCGGCACTTCTCGTAATGCCCACACTGTGAAAGGAATTATCTTATGCCATTTCCTCGGGTTGTCTATTATCACATGATGGATCATCTTTTTAAATGTCTGATTCCATCTTTCTACTAATCCAGCAGCCTCTGGGTGTCCTGGTGTGTCGAATCGTGGACTACAGCCCATTAAATCGAGAAATTCTCTTGTCAAACTGGCTGTGAAGTTCGTTCCTTGGTCACTTGTAATCACGGACGGCACACCAACGTTCATGAATAGTTCCATCAACGCTTCACACACAGCCTTCGCTGTCAACGATTTCAATAAGAAGATTGTAGGCCATCTGGTGCACGAGTCCACAATGCATAAACAATACTTGTGACCTGCAGCAGATACTGGATCGATCGGGCCAACGAGGTCCATCGTCATTCTCCTGAAGGCGACCTCTTCTCTTGAGACCGGAGTGATAGGTACTCTATCCATCACCAGACTCCTTGCCTTTAGTTGACACTTCTCGCAAGACTTACAAAATTGCACAATGTCTCTTCTCATCTTTGGCCATACAAAAGATAATTTTATTCGTTCTCTTGTTTTCTCTTCTCCTAGATGTCCTCCAAATACCGATTCATGCGCCAACTCCATCACTTTTATTCGTCTCTCTTTTGGTAACACTAGTTGATATATCGTCTGGTCTAATATCTGATATTTCTTATGCAATAAACCGTTGATCACACAGAATTCAGATTCTTTCTCTTGTGCTAACTTCCACCACGGCTTCAACGATTCATCCTTTCTCTGTTGCTCTTCGAACTTCTTCGAATCGGCAATCTGCACCTTTTGTTCTTCATCCAACTCTTCATCTCTATACAAGTCTCCTATCCCCACATCACATTCATTGTCTTCTTCCGTTTCATTTAATGTGCCATTCTCGCATGCAACCATCTCTTGCTCGTTTATCTCTGATGTTACACCATCTCGCGATAAGCTTCGTTGCTCATTACTTTCGTTTTCCTCATCACTTGAACTTTCAGTTTCACTCTTCTCATCAACATCTACCATTTCCTGTTTCCGACTCTGCGCTCTCGTCATTACATTTGCTCGTACACTCACATCTCCTTGTATCGTTTTAACTTTCATCTGTGGTACGGCTTTTAATTCGGCAATTATCTCTGGATGCAACAAGAATCTTTCTGTACTGCCCATCTTTGCAATACTAGCACACATCAAGGTGACATAAGGTGTAAGTGAACACTGGATTTTACGCGGAAATCCCTCTTCTTCCACGTCACTACCACACAGTCTAACATCGACTTTCACTAACTTCGCAGGAATGGCATCTCCTGCCACACATTGCAAATTCACTTTTCCAATTTGTTCCACCTTCATGCCTTCCAGTAATTCTTCACTAATCACCGGAATTTCTGCTCCCGAGTCGCTCAGTGCTTTGACTTTCACTGGCTCTTTACCGTCTACTGCACGAATTTCAACCTCGACATATTGCAAGAACGATTTCTTCAATATTCGACTGTCATCTTTTCCTATGACTTCTCTCTGAATTTCAGCATCCAATAGAATTTCTTTTTGAATACCACATTTCATTACTGACTTTACTTCAGTTTCTTGGTTTTCTTGACCCGTGGTTTGATTATCTGTATCACTAACCACTTGAATCAAATTCACCCTTGTGTGTTCTTGATTTCTGCTAGAACTAGCTGCTGCCACTGGAACTGGACAAAATTTAACCAAATGTTTGTCTGAACCACAGTTGTGACAACGCTTCACCACCATACCTCGTTGTTCATTTCCTTCATATCTCTTATACTGCGTAAACGATGTGTTGCCTTCCCTCTTGGCAAACGGCGCTGACGATTTGTTAAATCCCTGACGACCAAACGTCACTTCTCTGGTCTCATTGGGTACAGGGACATTAGCCTTGACTTCTTTACCTTTGAACTGATTCCCTGTTCCTGGATTACTTCTCCACTTTCCACTCTGGCTTTGGTTTACGGAACGTTGAGAAGGATAACTGTTTATATTTGGGACCGCAAACCCAATTCGATTGTTTACATGAATGTCTGCTAGGTCTGCCACTGCACTAGCTTGAAGACAGTCAGTTCCTTCCTTCGACAATACAAACTGTAGTGGACCTGGCGGTAAACATTCTTTTAGCTTATCCGCTACCAGCAAATCAAAGAGCGTATCATACTCTCTGTTCACGTTTCGACTTCTCACGTAATAGTTTAGCAAGTTCTTAAGTCTTGCCGTAAACATCGTATAAGTCTCTTCTGTCGTCTTCTTAGCATCCACAAATCTGGCTCTGTATTCTCTCGAGGTCAATTTAAATTCCTTTAATAAGTGCTGCTTGACTCTATCATAATTGTCTAGATCATCGTATGACAATCTATTCAAAACGGTTCGAGCTTTCGGCGTCATCAATGGTAGTAATAATTTCACCCAAAACGGCTTTTCCACAGCAAAACTACGAAATGCGTTCTCGACTGTTTCAAAATATAATGGCACCTCCATCATATCAGTTGGCATTTGAGGCAATACATGCTTCATTGCATCACCTATTTTCTTAATTTTTGACACCAAAGTTTCACTTTCTTGCTGCTTCCTTCTTTCTGCTTCCCGTTCTTCTCTCATTTGCGTTTCTTTCAATGTCAATTTTGATTTCTCCAGTTTCAGACGTTCCTGTCTTTCTGCCTCTGCCTTTTCCAAACTTTCTTTCTGAAATTTGAGTTCTTCTTGTCTGATCTGTTCTGCACGTTCCAACTCTAACGTTCGCGCTTTTTCTTTTTCTTCTTCACGCATTCTCTTTGCTTCAATCTGTTGCTGACGAACCTCTTCATCACTTTTTCTAGCTTTTTCAAATTCAATCATCTGCTCCAATCTTCTTCTTTCAGCATCTTCCCTATCTCTTTTCAACTGTTCTAACTGAATCTCAAACTGATTCTTTTGCAATTCAAGTTCTGCCTTACGCACTTGTTCTGCTTTATCTTCTCTCTCTCTTTGCAGACGCAATTCCTCTTGCCTTGCAAGTTCCGCTTTCTCTTCTTTCTCTCGCTGCAAGCGCAATTCTTTCTCTTCTTTCTCTCTCTGCAAACGTTCTGCTTTCTCTTCTTTCTCTCTCTGCAAGCGCAATTCGTCTTGTCTTACACGTTCTGCTTCTTGTCTCAGCTCTTTCTCTTCCTGTCTTCGTCTATCCTCTCTTTCTTTCTCTTCTTGTCTCCGTTTCTCCTCCCTATCTTCTTTCATCATCATCCACTGCATCAACATCTCCATAGACATAGGCGCAGGAGGTTTTTCAATAGTCTTTTCGACAGCACCGCCAACGGCACCTTCTTCTTCGACTTCTTCTTTCACCCACACTTCAGCGAGTTCCTGTATCATGTCACCACGTGACATACCTTCTAATTGTTCTTCTTTAAAACCGGCTTTCAACAAACGCTGTTTTAGCCTTTCCGTAGACATCTTCTTAATATCTGCTTGTCTTTCAGCACTTAGTTTCTCCATCTTACTTGTTTACTTTGGTGATTTCTCTTTTCAAAGAAGTCACGGTTTTTCTTGTTGTGTGAATCGATAAACAAACGGGATTTCTTTTATATTTGTTCGTGGAAAACAACGAAATTTTTATACCGTTTTCTCGTGTTCCACCGTCGATGATATCGTAAATTCGTCACACAGTAACAACGCGTAGATTCTTCTAACACCGTCGTAGATTCTTCTAACACCGTTGTAAATTCTTTTATCACCTTCGTAGATTCTTCTATCCGCCGAAGGAGGTGATAACGTGAATTTTAATCCACCGTGAGTTTATATCCACCGTGAGTAATTATTCCACCGTGAGTATTTATCCACCGTGAGTTATTTATCCACCGTGAGTTATTTATCCACCGTGAGTTCTTATCCACCGTGAGTATTTATCCACACCGACGCTGTTCCACCGTGAGTTTTTATCCACACCGTAGCTGTTCCACCGTGAGTTTTTATCCACACCGTAGCTGCCACCAATAAATGTCAACCCAATCCTTCCGTTGACAAACCTTCTGATTAAATCCTTGTTCTCTTCGTACTTAACGCCTATTTAACGTTCACCTTTTGAACACTAATTCTACGTATAAGTATAACCTGAATTAATCAGCAACCAGTTTAATATCTTTTCAGTTTAATAAGAAACAAACAGACAGAACTCAATTCGATTACAACTCAACTAGTCAGCCACACTACTACAGCGAACACACTCGAATTCAAACTTCTCCAGTCAGCATAATTCTTCGCGCCTCTTGACACACCTGTCCTCTGTGCGCATAAGCGAACTCTAATAATATACATATAGCGCGCCGCTGCCGAGATTGGCCGGCCGCGCGTGTCACTAAGACTATACGTTATACATCTATCATATATACATATACACGTGAAACTAAAGTAAGCGCACTAAATATATACGCTAATATCTTGCACTGCAAGACTGTACACAAAACTCAGTTCACACATACATAGAAAGTGTATTAGTAAGAAATGTCTTTATACGTTTAAACTTTATACTTTAGGTTTTTCTGTGCCACAAATCTGAATGATGACTGGGAAATGTTTTAGACGGCTGCTGATCATGCTGTTAACTTAGTTCCGCAACTGATGCATGAAGCAGTCACAGAGTTAGTCAATAGCTCAGATGGTTACCATGAGGAAGTGCAGACTTGCACTGTCGATCATGTCTCTGTCATGAGCAGTGATGGAGGTTCTGTTACTACCAATGGTCAAGAGATAGATACTGTTTCATCGATTGTCGGCAGCTTGTGTAGTCCTGGCAGTGCATGTGCTAAGGCAGCTGTTGTGCAACTAGCGTCATCTGCTGTTCAAGGTAGAGCTTTTATCTAACTTACGATATGCACTGTGAAATGGTTTATCCAACTTTGTTTTAATGTACAGTGTACACATTGTTTTATCCTAATGAAATGACTCACAGAAATGCAGCAAGTCACTAACTTTATATCTTATCTAATACGGAGACTTTATCACAGTTGTTTCATAATTCACAAGACACAGTTGCTTCTAAGTACAACTGTATTCTGTAGTCACCATTAACAGTGCTAAGCTTGTAATTATCGTTGAATGAGCTGTATGGATTTGAAGTAGCTCTAAGATACTGTAAGCGCTATTCTGTTCATTTATTTCACCCATATCTCAACGGTAGTCTATAGTTGTGAATTTTTAGCCAGTACAGTACTCATTGCAGTGAATTCTTATACTGCGGCTGTAAATTTCAGCAGTGAAGCAGTCAGATGAGGGTCCGCTTGATTTCCGGATTGAACCGGATCTTTGCTCTAACTGCACTGCCATCAATTCACATCCGGTTATTATCACTCATGCTGATGCCAATCACCTTGATTCCTCACAGGATGATGTCAACCAGGTAGAGTTCCAGTCATGTTCATCACTTCTGTGTGCTTTGTTGATCCCATGTTTTGTGGCAAGCAGTAGGCAGTGTTATCAGTGTGTTGGTTACTTTTATGTAGAAGTTACACTTAGTAGAATACACGGTTATGAAATGTCTTTATGTGTGATTTTGTTATGATTAAGTATTTTGAAAGGTTTCCTTTAATGAGATCTCTGTTATTTAACCAACATGGTTTACTTCTGCTTATACTTTCGTTGTGAAATTGCTATATTTTGGTGCTAGTTGTATTAAATTTTTGAAAATTAAAGAAATGCAAGATTTAAAAGGCTTTTATAGCTCTACTATCTTCTTTCCAAGGATTTCTTGATATTGTTTATCAGTTGTTTTTATTAAATGTTCTTTTGTCTTTTGTTTCATTAAGAAAATGGTAAGTAATGTCTAATTCTTGTCCTACTCCTATCTAATGCATTGCTCTATGTCAGCATCTTCCGTCTTGGCTGATCATGTGTTAGCCATCTGTTTCATAATAGAATTCGCATTTTCTGCAAGTCTGAATGAATGAACGTGATGTCAGCTGCTGATCTATGCATTACGTGAAATCTTCTCTGTTGCCTGTTTTCAGTTCTCAGGCAAGAACTCAATTTACAACCAAGCAACGGAGGTACTGCAGATGTCAGACAACAGCCAACCGGTTGACCATACAACCAGTCCACTAAGCAGTCAGGATGGAGGTTGCTCTACCTTTTTTCTTTCTCTGCAAGTAATACCACAGTTGTCGATGCTCGTGTAATCACAGTGACCTGTATCTTTGATACGCAAGCAAGTGCATCAAGTGGGTGGATTGTCTTGATAATTAAGACAAAGGCTACTGGACTAGACGTATTTGTGCTTTTAGAGATATTAATTAGTGAATTAATTTATGTGTCACATTGCTAGAAGTTTCTGATGATTTTTTGCTTTTATTTTGTTTAGACCATCTTGCGCTTAGCCCTAATAAACTGAATGATTCGATGTCACCCAATTCTCTGGGCAAACGCAAACGACGACCTCCAAGATCACCAATTGAACATGATCAGCTGTTATCAGGATGGAGTCGCCATGCACTCACGTAAATATCATATTTAGTTCATTTGGTTTGTTTGGCTTAAACTGATTGCCATATAATAGTAGTGTGTAGTAAAAATTTAAATAGAAACTCATTGCCATATAATAGTAGCGTGTAGTAAAAATTTATATAGAGCATCGTGGGTAGTACTGAATGATGTTGGAATATAACAAGGAATGTCACTCCATTACATGCTGTTTATTGTCCATGTAGGACACATATTGGAGAGTGGTTAATAGCTTTTTATCAAGATGTTATATTGCAGCGAGGTAGGTATGGAAGATTTAAAAAATAATACAAATTTATTAATATAATTTTGATATACTTTGATGAACACATGGCAGTTTCTATATTTCCAATATTGCTTCAGCCAGTTTTCAAGCATTTACTATAATATTATGTCCCAGTCTTTTAGACTTGTTTTCCTGGAGTGATCATAGATCTCTAGTGACTTTTTTATTTTTCAGGATAAGAAAACTTAGAGAAATTAACTACAGTAATTTAAAGTAAATAAATTGTCATAAGTTTCTTATGGCCTTGATTAAATTTGATTTTCACTTATGTGCCTAAACAGGTTGCTTACTAGAGTTATGAAATTCAGAAATCCTCAGAATGAAAGAGGAAAGACAAATGCTGCATCTTGGTTCAATTTCCCAGGTAATAGCTTTGAATATTTAGGTAGTTGCTTGTGACTTAAATGGAATTCCTGTATCAGTATATCAACACCTTTTAGCTACAACATCTTCAACTGTCTCATTCCTATTGTCATGTTTATAGTTTTTTGAAATTTTAGTGTACTTGAGTTCCACCAAGTTGGGCTTGGTCTTGTATGTATACAGGTGTATCAACATTTTAAAGTAATCAGCAACTCTGCATATATGCAGGAACATACCATATACAAATTATACATCCTCTATGAAAAGCATTACACATGGCCTGATCTATAGAGATGTGACTTTATGTACTGTCTATTTGTGTTTTAGTTTAAAATGTTGACTACTTTAAAAGTCCAGTTTTAAGGTCAGCCTACATGTGGATCAAACCAAAGATCACACAACAACACGTCTGTGGAAGATTACACAAGTGCTAATGAACATCTCCTTTTTATACATTTCATTTTATTGAGTCATGCAGAGCTCTGCTATTGGTTTACAGTTGATGGTGATAATCTTTACTGTACCTGTTTTTGTTTTATAGTCGATGCTAAGGAAGTTCCTGACTACTACGACATCGTGCATCGGCCAATGGATTTTAGTACAATTAAGCACAATTTAAAGGCATGTAACATTTTGCTTATTGTTGTCAAATGAATTACTCTGTATAGGTTTCTTTTCCAATTCATTGCTGGTAATAATCATAGGAAGCATGTGGGTTTTATTTGTGATTTGCTCGGCACTCTTTTATGACGGTGGAAAACCATGTAGGCCCTGAACATTTGGACACTGGACATTTTCAGGATATGGTGTATTGTGAAGATCGTGTGGATTTCTTATCTAGATCATGTTATTAAGTTGTAGATTGAACAAAATGGCAACTGTTGCAGTCTTTGCCACAGTCTGTCAGTACAGACTCCATTTTTCAGACACGTAGCAAGTACTTCACATGAAGAGGATCATTGGAAGGACTTGTATGCAAATGTGTAAGCCCCAAAGATAGTTGAGAAAAAACTGGTCAATGGAAAACCAAGTGGAACAAGGTCATAGAGAAAACTTTTTCATTGTTGAACTTTGGGTTCCAGCTTGGATGAAGGCCTGAATACAATTTGTTGTGCTGTAAAAAAAGTTGTTTGGAGAAGTAGAACCACTAGTAGAAAAATGCGAAGAAGGTTAAGAAGAAGTTTGGGAAGAGGAAGAAGAAGAGGAGAAGAAGAGAAGAAGAAGAATCTTGAGGAGGAGGAGAAGAAGAAGAGAGAGAGCAGCACTCACATGAAGTATAATGCTGTTTTTGTTTTCTATAGAAACTCACTTGAATGATAGTTTTGTAAACAAACCTTGATTTTTGTTTATATAATTATGAATTAAATCTTAAAATCAAATTTGATTAAAAGACAATTACTGGTCATCAACAAACAAGTGTTAGATTAAGTAGTTAATGTTGCTGGTTAGATTTAGACGAACATTTGTTTTGATGACTGATTGTGTCGTTTGTATTAATGAATGTTTTTCGTCTTTTTTTGTAGAATGGCGCTTATGATGATTGGTCGGGCTTTCATTCTGACATGCTTCTGGTGCGTGACAATTGTCATCTCTACAACCCGGCAGATACAGACGTTAGATATGATTGTGATCTTGTATTTGATTTCTACCAACAGGAGTATAGCAAGGCCTTGGCATTATGGAAACAGCAGCAGGTAAGAACTGCTAGTTACATAATCCATCTGCATTTTGCTCCCCTACAGTTATTTATGAATATAAGTTTGTATTTAGATTGATAACTTGTATTTTATATTTATAAGTTTTGTATGCATTTGCAATGCATTTGCAATGTGTCTTACAAAGACCACCCAATGGAGCTCATATTACCTAGCCAAAGAAATGCAGTCTGCATTAGTGTAATTATGGCAGCAACTGGTAGGTAATTGTTTTACCAGACCTGATTGACCCGATTGTTGGCATGCATGGTCTGTGTAAGGGATTTAGAGAGCCTCATACGGAAACTGTTTAGGTGTTTGTTCAGAACCTTGATAGTCGTTTAGGTCTCACAAATATGCTGCAGCTCTGGCTCACCTTGTGACGTGTTTTTAGACTGCAGTGTTATATGCACACTCTGTAACAAATTTCATGATTCGTTCTATGCAGTATCCTTCTAGGTAGGCCTGTGAAAGATATTTCTTTGTTTCACCAGTTGAACATATTCTGCATTGCATTTTGTAAAAAAAATTATAATTTTTGCATTTTGTGTAACATTTGTGCAGCATTTGTCAAGCAACTCTTTTTCAACGACTGGTCATCGCCTGAGAGCTGATCATGGCTCATCGAATGACCATGCTGTCCATTAACATCCAAGCTTAGTAGAGGAGTTAGCCTTCTCCTTGCTTAAGTTCTGCCTGTGATGCACCAAAAGATCACCCGGAGGATCTCCTCCCATCGACGCCCAGCCCAGTGTGTCGTTTGAGTGCAGTCATTTGAAGTAACTCCACACGAGTGGGGTGCGGTGAGTTCCGCGAATTCAGTGAACAATCTCTGCTGACCAAAGACTGGTCATAGCCTTGATGTCTCGATGACTTGAATTTTGTTACGGAATAGGCAAGTCGTGATACGCATATTCTGATGACTGAGTATGGTGACGAGGAGTACTGTGTCCTTAAAATAGTAAATAGACTGTGAACAAGCAGGAAACAGACAGTGGTTTCGTGTTTAAAAAGATGCTGTGTCGTTAAACTGTATGACTTCAACACCATAAGGAAGTTACTTAACACATTGAAAAGCTGGATATCGTATCATTAAGCCAGTATCTACGGGCGCAATTAATTACTAAATACTGGTTTTTATGCACCGTAGCAATCTTGTTCTGTACAGATTTTTGTATTGTAAAATGGTTTAAATTTTGTTAAGTCTTCAATGAATTATCTTTGTTGAAACAGAATTGGTCTAATATTATCTGTAGTAAGTTAATGTTTATGTTGTTATTGCCATTACAATCCTAACTTGTATCTGTTTGCAGATTTCAGTATTTCAGAATGCCTTTATAATATACTAATTAAGATTATTGACATCTCATCAGATTTGCCACAGGAAATTGCCAATATAGGGATATGATTTATTAAATTAATGGCACACTGTTAAAATGTACTAAAGTTACTGAATGGTAACTAAATTTATTATTATTATTATTGAGTTAAGTGTGAATCCCAGTTTTGCTTGTATAATTATGACGGAAATTAAGGTTTCAAAGGACTCCTGCAACTAGAACACTGTTATACCTATGTTATGATTATTTATTTGAAATATTTTAAATGTTGGAATATCAAGAGAAAAATTGGATTAAATTTCGGCCTGCTGAATTTCTGAAGACCATGACAATTCATCTTTTTGTGAATGAATGAACTACTTCGTTCTGTTTTGTTCTTTCTGATTATTTTGAGCTAGTTTGATGCCACTTTGAAGGCAGTCGGCAGCTTGTTGAACGTGCTTATCCACTGTTTTAGTAACTAACGTACAGCAGTTGGATGGTTGTTTATGCATTTTCAATGGGTCTAAGCTTCAGGTAATATCTTATTGAAGTCATGTAGTATATCTTACTTTTTGGGAAATACAAAATGATTATTTCCAGTTTGATGTTTTTTCTCATGCTTGCATATTTTGGGACTTGTTGCAGTCCTATCATTACTGTAAAACATGTACTCGCCCAGTACCAGACTTGGTTTTCAGGTGAATGGATAGGTATACACTATACAAGTATACATGTACGTGAGTATCAAAGCATATAATATGGCACCTGTAAGTACGTCACATAGTGCTGGAAATATCTGCAGATATTTCTCCAATATTATTATGTTATATACAGCAAAGTTTTATTATATCGAACCTAAAGGGATCATCGTCAACAGGGTTCGATGTATGCAAGGTTCGAAGTGAGGTATGACGCCAGGCTCTATCCGACATGACGGACACATGTAATGTAAATCTCCGAAATTTCCGAGCGCCACACAAAAGCCGCGTTAGAGATAAGAGACCAGCTATAGAATTCACTGTAAATGTAAATGTACACGTTTTTATATAGCGACCGTATAGCCTCGACCCTTACTCATTTTTCATACTGCTACGTCCAGCAATTAATGGAACTTGGACTAGACCCAGCGCAGTATGGACTATCTGCTTTCTGAATAAAGTTGGCGTTTAAGGCACAGAGCTTTAAGTATCAATTTTAGGTGCGGACGTCCGCACTGAGTATAAATCTGTCCGCATTTGTCCTTCGAACCTCGCCCGTTGCAGAGTCCTTCGTGGATAACCCATTGCCGGATAGTCGACGACCTCGGCTGTACATCAGTGCATCAACTCGTCCGCAGCTCTTCGTATATTCAGCATCCTTATAAGTAACAGTTATAACAGTGAACAATTTAGTATGGCAAGGTTGATGAGAAGCAGATGGCGTTCCCGCGTTGGACAGCTACCGAGAGTTTTTGGAACAGGTAGCTTGTCTCAAGTATGTCCTGAGTTGCATTAGTCAACCTCCGTCCCAGTTCCAGCACAAATTCCAAACCTTCCGAACTCCAAGCACCGCTGGACTCCATTGCTAGTACCGCCAAAAAAAGCATGTGTTCGGGTTATTGTGGCGTATTTCGATCTTTTGGCGGCGGCTGCCCGGTTTGCGGCCTCGCCTGTCCTGTTGATGTTGCTGCCAGATGTGATGCTGCAAATGTGTCCGAAACGGTCATCCCAGAGGCATCTTCCGCATGACCACGGGATAAGCGTCACGCCGTCCGGTCGCTTGCCATCTTCTCTGGTGAGGCCCAACGGTTCTTTTTGAGAAGTAATGTTTGCTCTTCCCAACGACCTCCTTACTGTATCATTGAGCATGTTGTGCCGTTGATGTCGGCCAGCGTTTTTTCTGCAGGCAAGACCGTGGAGTCCTCTGGCGTCGACTCTCTCCCCACAGTGACACAAATTATGTGGTTCGCATAGTGTCGTTCCGAGTCGCATTCCAACCGCTATCCGTATTACTTCATCAGACAAGCGGAGTCCCAATGCAGTAAACCGGAGGAGTCAACAACCAATCTCCCGCGTGCGGTGCCGAGAGGCTAAGAGACGAGCCCGGTCTAGTGCATTGTTTGCAGATTCCTGCAGAGTTGTCCACGCCTTATTTGTCCAGCGGCTATCTCATTCTCTTTGACGATGAGCTGCAGATCCTGTGCGTGGTTCGGCACCCGTGAGTATTATCCATGCTTTTTCATCGCTGTGTTCACTAGGCCCCTAGATCGTCTGAGGTATCAGCTAGTTCTGGTGGCAGCATGTGTGCTTGGAGTTCGCTTGTGCTGGCAGCAGAGGCCAAGAAGGCAGAGATTATTTTTTTACCCGAGGTATATATGATCCCTCAGGTGCAAGCTACTAATTAGTGATGTTGACTCTGGAGCGGCCGTCCTGGTCAAGAATCGGGAGAACAAAAGTGCCGTGGAAGGCGACTGCGTTGAAACGTTGAATTACAACGGACAGGCGCTGGAACAGATAGCTGGTTTCCCTTGGGTCTCCCGAGATTTGGCTCAGAAGACGTCCAAGGTCGGAGAGGAACGCCTGTCCCACGGCGTTAGTTGGTCCCAAGGTTTCAAAAGCCAATGGAACAAAATGATAGAAATGCATCAAATCGGTGTTATTATTATTATTTTTTTCCCGAGGTACATGTAATCCCTCAGGACTGAGTCAGGAGTCTAAAAAATTATGCAAGGAGCTGTTGTTGAATGTCTGAAAAATCAGGCCTCGTCCTCCGCAACATCAGTGAAAGTGCCACGAAATGCGATGGCGTTGTAGCGCTGGATGCAGATGGAAAAGCGCTGAAAGAGAAAAGTGACCTCCCGCGGCTCTCCAGAAACGGACGAGAGACGCTGGCCAAGCTCACGGATGAAGCTAACCCCGGCAGAGTTGATGGGACCCAGCGTTTCAAGGGCAATAGGCAAAAAGAGGTGTGATGATGGTAACCCCGAGTACTTCTCAATTTTACGTACAGCGGCTTGTTCGGCCGCGGCCCCCGCTGCGTTCGCTGTGTGGGCGATATAGGATGCCGCACAGGTGTGTACCACCGTGGCATCCCAGGCCAGATGTTTGCCTGCTGCCCAGGGGATTAGCGTAGCCCCGTCTGGTCTATTATTATTATTATTATTATTATTATTATTATTATTATTATTATTATTATTATTATTATTATTATTATTATTATTATTATTATTATTATTATTATTATTATTTTTATTATTCTTATTATTATTATCACTATTATTATCACTATTATTATTTTAAAAGCATCGATATTGTTTGGAATGGTTTATTAATGTTGAGATGGTCGCTTTTCGGCTCCGGGCAACATCGACATAGTGCCCCGGAAGGCGACCTTTTTATTATTATTAATAATGATATTATTATTATCCGGTAACATTAAAATCAGAATTCTGGTTCCCTATCGTGCCTAGGCACGCAATAGCATTGAACTTCTGGATGTAATGGATAGGCCTATTTTTTGGAACAGGAAGAACGTTTCTCGAGGATCTTTTAGGCCTATTTTGTTGTTGTTGCCCTGAGGTACTTCATTCCGTCAGGGACTTAGAGATTAAGCGTGAGTGTTTATTATTATTATTTTTATTATTATTATTAAACTGTCATTTGTATCGAGCCTAAACAATATTAGGAATCTTGCACAAAAGCGCGTAACAAGTTTTTATACTGTTTTGCGTACATACTTACTGAATTAGAGTCATGCACGAATGAGCGGCAAAGCAGTCAACCAGCAGATCGAACGCAGACTAGAACATGATTGGATGTATGTTGCACGTGATATAAATTAAATAACATGATTGTTGACGTCAAACTATAGAAACAAACACACGTGATGACATCAAATCAGTTGCCACAGTAACCCGAATGGTTTCATGCTAAGACCTTCTGTGGAGCTCTCAGTTGACTATAGTTTTGGCTTTTATTTTGTTTCTTTATGGCTGAAAATTGACGAACCGAACTTTTGAAACATAACTTCAACAAGGTAAATGATAAAGTAAAATATTATAACTGTTTCTTATCGAAATATTTGAAGAAACAAGCCAATCGTTTGAGTGAATGATGAAAGAAATTGACTTACCTAGGCCTAGATGTCGAGTAAATTTTGTTTAGTTAAATCTTATAAGACCTGACATGCACGTCCCTAAAAAAATTCATCGAGAATTGAAGCAGGTATAAAGTTTCAGTAAGTTTGGCCAGCTACTTAGAAGACGAATTGCTGCATTTGATGAAGTGAATTAACTTTTAAAGCTGTATTATGCGTTAATTTTTCGATATGATTTTTAATATTAAAGATGGCCTATGGATGTATATTTCGCACTTGGGTCATTTACAAAATGGGCGAATATAAGGCTGGAACACCAGCTTGAATTGAATTTTAGCTGCTTATAGTTCGAAAGCCACCATAAGCTGTCGTTTCATAAATAAAAGCTTATTCCAGGTACCAATTATAGTCGTGTAAGAAACTGTATATTCGTTTATTCAACCAATCGTGCAGGCAGAACGCTGCGTGTTACAAGAAAGAATGGAAGCGAACGTTTTACATGTGACCATTGAGAGTGTCTCTATTTCTTTGCTTTGATGTATATTTTTATATAGCATGCGATGTATATAGTTCTTGTAGTCTTTATCGGGTAGGACGAAGTTGTGCTGTCAGGGGTCGCAGATGACATCCAACTCTACATATCCTTCTCTCCAAGCTCTTTGCCCACCTCCATCACGCAATTTCTGAATGTGGTTAACCTTATCTCACAGTGGATGTCATCCAATCTTCTCTGCCTTAACCCTTCCAAAACTGAATTCATCATCCTACTATGATCCTAGGCCTTCCTGATCAAATCAAGAAAATCCCTGACCCTTCCATACATCTACCTACTGACTTGTCGTCTCTTACCTTTACCTCTGACTCGGTAACTCCCCGTCCACAATCTTGGTATTACTTTTGATCCACACCTCCTCTAACCACATCTTCAACCTCTCGCGCTCATGCTTCACGCACATTCGTGACCTCCGCCACATGAGGCCTATGCTCGACCTTAAAACTGAGTTCAGTCTTTACAGCTATGAAGTACTACCAGGGGAAGTAGGACTGTGGGAGAGGTGTCACACGGTCCTTACCTCTGAACGCTATTAGTAGGGCCTACACTATCGGAAAAATATCTAGCCTAGATATTCCAGACCATGTCTACAACTGGCTCGTAAACTTTCCTGAAAGAAAGGGTACCGGCCTGCTATGCATACATACATATATGCATGCATACACACATGCATACATACATACATGCATACATACATGCAAACATGCATGTATGTATGTATACATACATACATGTATACATGCATGCATGCATGCATGTAGTATGCATGCATATATGTATGCATGCTTGTATGTATGTATGCATGCATAGGCGTAGACTCTGGGGGGTCAGCCGGGGCACGTGCCCCCCCAATAATTGAGGAGCCGGGGCAATGCCCCCCAAAAATCGAGAGGAGAATTTCTTCAAATATTAAAATATTATGTTTCAATACAGACAAATTTCTTCAGAAACAGAAAAACAGAGACACAGAACTGAAATACTATCAGAAATCCATAATGGAAACAAAGATTTATTTTTATCTTCAATATGAAACAAATTTACATGTAAACAAAACACCCATTTCATACGCCTCTGCTAACTGTCCAAACCAGAGGTGAAAAAATTTAAGCTTTTTCGGATTTTGTTTTAAACAACAACAAAAAGAAAACCACAAAATTTGTTTTAACAAATAAATTTCTTATTTTTGTAGAAGTTATTTTAATAGCATTGATTAAATGATTTTAATTTTCGGAAATCGCAACTGACTTAAACTGAGTTAGAGCTCTTGTTCATGCCATTTTTCATGATTTTTATGATCCGAAATCAGAAAAACTTAAAACAACCAAAACAACAAAAACCAAAAAAAACGAAAAAACAACAACAAACAACTTTTCATCTTGAAAAAAAATTTTTTCCACCTCTAGTCCAGACCCCATGCCCCACCAATATTTTGCCCCACCAATATTTTGGACAAGTTTACGCCAGTGTATGCATGCATGTATGTATGTATGTATGTATGTTGTATGTATGTATGTATATTCCGGCGGATCCCCGGAATAGCGGACCCCCGGAATAGCGGACCCCGAAATAACGGACCGGCCCCTCTGAAAGCCCAGAGAAGATTATCAGGTATTTTGAAATAATGGTTTCTCTGTCTTGTATGTTGAATGTGTTTTAATGATACAGGTTTTCAGCAGATAAACAAATTACCAAAAATGCCAAACAACTAAGCCATCTTCACAGTCCAGAGAAGATTGGCAGGTATGTTAAATTAAAATATTTGTTTCTACCTAGATGTCATTTTACAGATGACAGTTTTTCAGCAATTTAAAAAATACAAATTACTAAGAAAGCCAACATTAAAGCAAGCTATCAGGTAAGGCCAGAGATGAAGATTAGATACTTTTTAAAATTCACATTAATCGATTTCAATCGGAAAGTCCGTTTAGGTATGTATGTTCTTTGGAAAAGAAAAAACTTAGAGAAGGCGATTTTAAAACAAAGACTACCTAAGCACAACTGATTTCAGATGATGCCAAAGATATTTTTAGATGAAGATATTTCTATTTCATATCTGTATAACTGTAGGTGGGAAGTATTTTTTCAGCCAATAACCTACAATCTTTATTTATCCAACAAGAAAGCAAGCACTGAATCCAAACCATCATCGGAGCAAAATGTTCATCACACCAGAGAACAGAAGATCAACAAGAATCAACAAGTATTTTTAAATGAAGATTTATCTGTTTGATATCTTTGTCATTGTAGGGGCAAGAATTTATTTTTCAGTAAGTAAAATTATAATTATTAAATGCTAAGGACGCAGGCATCAAACAAGACTCAGAATTCCAGAACAGATGAACAACAGGTATTTCAAATTAACATTTCTTTTGTGTCTGTAGGTCAGCCTTATGACAAAAATTTTCTCAACAGATAAATAAATTGTTGAAATCCGACATTATAGGAAAGCCAACACCTAGATAATCATGGTCAAAAACCAGAAAGACCAGCAATTACTTTCTGTAGTTCAGATTTCTCTGTTCATACTACTGTAACTTTAGGGCTTAACTTATTTTCAGCAGAATAAACATATGCAAAAGCATAAAGAAGCCAAAGTCAGGGAAAAACCAGCTTTACACAGAAGTCACCAGACTGAAGCCATCAACACAGCAAGGCACACAGGTACAGAAGAGTTGTCCTAAAGGTTAGTTGAAATTAGATCTCAATCATTCACGTGTTTCATATCTGGGTGCCAATTTAGCAATTAGCAGTGACAGCATTGAACAGACATACAACATCAGTAAAGTCAACAACGCAGTAAAGGGCAGATGTACAGAGCAGAAGATCAACAGGTATTTTCAAACTAAGACTTGTCTGTTTTATGTCTTTTTCACTGTAGTGGCAACAGTTTTTGTTTCAGCAGGCAAAAGTCTCAATGAAGCAGGGCTGTAGTGGTAAATTAGATGTGAGTATACGCTACCGGTTAGTTTTCCGAAACAATTAGAGGTGAGTATACGCTACAGTATTTTGTGAGTATGCGCTGCAGTATTTTAATATAAATAAATATAAATATTTTGTGAGGTGAGTATACGGTCTCTAGAGATGAGTATACGCTGTATACCCGCGTATACCCTCGACTACAGCCCTGCAATGAAGACAAATTCAAAACAGCCATCTTCAAAGCAAAGTAAACATGAAACCAAAGACCACACTGGTCAAGCAGAAAAGATCGACAGGTATTTGGAAAATGGATTTCTGTGTTCTAAAGTTTTATGTCATTTTTGAGCTTAGCCTGCTTTGTTTCATGATTTTTGCAATCAGTTCATGATTCTAGCAATCAGTTCATGATTCTAGCAATCAGTTCATGATTCTAGCAATCAATCCTCGATTCGAGCAATCAGTTCATGATTCTAGTAATCAGACCTCAATTCCAGCATTCAGTTGATGATTCTAGCAATCAGTCCTCGATTCTAGCAATCAGTTCCCGATTCTAGCAATCAGTTCATGATTCTAGCAATCAGTTCATGATTCTAGCAATCAGTTCATGATTCTAGCAATCATATACGATTTTAGCAATCAGACCTCGATTCTAGCAATCACTCCTTGATTCTAGCAATCAGTTCATGATTCTAGCAATCATGTACGAGTTTAGCAATCAGTCCTCGATTCTAGTAATCAGTTCATAATTCCAGCAATCGTTTCTCGACTCTTGCAGTCAGATCTCTATTCTAGCAATCAATTCCTGATTCTAGCAATGAGCTCATGATTCTAGCAATCAGTTCTCGATTCTATCAATCTGTTCGTGATTCTAGCAATCAGTTCTTGATTCTATCAATCAGTTCATGATTCTAGCATCAGTCTTTGATTCTAGCAACCAATACATGATTCTAGCAATCAGTTCATGATTATAGCAATCAGTTCATGAGTCTAGCAATCAGACCTCGATTCCAGCAATCAGTTCATGATTCTAGCAATCAGTCCTCGATTCTAGCAATCAGTTCATGATTATAGCAATGAGTTTTTAATTCTAGCAATCAGTTCCCGATTTTAGCAATCAGATCTCGATTCTAGTAATTAATTCGTGATTCTAGCAATCAGACCTCGATTCCAGCAATCAGCTCATGATTCTGGCAATCAATCCTCGATTCTAGCAATCAAACCACGATTCTAGTAATCATTTCGTGATTCTAGCAATCTGTCCTCGATTCTAGCAATCAGTTCATAATTCATGCAATCTGTTCTCGATTCCAGCAATCATTTCTCGATTCTAGCAGACAGATCTCTATTTTTGAAATCAATTCCTGATTCTAGCAATGAGTTCAAGATTCTAGCAATCAGTTCTCGATTCTAGCAATCAGTTCATGATTCTAGCAATCAGTTCTTTATTCTATCAATCAGTTCGTGATTCCAGTAATGAGTTCTGGATTCTAGCATCTGTTCTCGATTCTAGCAATCAGTTCATGATTCTAGCAATTTCGATTCTAGTAATTAATTCATGATTCTAGCAATCAGTTGATGATTCAAGCAATCAGTCCTCGATTCTAGCAATCATTTCATGATTCTAGCAATCAGGTCTTGATTTTAGCAATCAGGTCTTGATTCTAGCAATCAGTTCACAATCCCAGCTATCAGATCTCAATTCTAGCAATTAATTCATGATTCTAGCAATCAGACCTCGATTCTAGCAATCAGTTCATGATTCTAGCAATCTCGATTCTAGTAATTAATTCATGATTCTAGCAATCAGTTGATGATTCAAGCAATCAGTCCTCGATTCTAGCAATCATTTCATGATTCTAGCAATCAGGTCTTGATTTTAGCAATCAGGTCTTGATTCTAGCAATCAGTTCACAATCCCAGCTATCAGATCTCAATTCTAGCAATTAATTCATGATTCTAGCAATCAGACCTCGATTCTAGCAATCAGTTCATGATTCTAGCAATCTCGATTCTAGTAATTAATTCATGATTCTAGCAATCAGTTGATGATTCAAGCAATCAGTCCTCGATTCTAGCAATCATTTCATGATTCTAGCAATCAGGTCTTGATTCTAGCAATCAGGTCTTGATTCTAGCAATCAGTTCACAATCTCAGCAATCAGATCTCAATTCTAGCAATTAATTCATGATTCTAGCAATCAGACCTCGATTCCAGCAATCAGTTCATGATTCTAGCAATCAGTCCTTGATTGTAGCAATCAGATATTGACTGTAGCAATTAATTCATGATTCCAGCAATCAGTTCATGATTTAGCAATGAATTCATGATTCTAGCAATTAGATCATGATTATAGCAATCAGTTAATGATTACAGCAATCTGTTCTCGATTCTAGCAATCAGCTCATGATTGTATTAATCAGTCCTCGATTCTATCAATCAGATCTCGATTCTAGCAATCAATTCATGGTATCAGCAATGAGTTCATGATTCTACCAATCAGTACTTGATTCTAGCAATCAGCTATTGATTCTAGCAATCAGTTCTCGACTCCAGCAATCAGCTCCTGATTCCAGTAATGAGTTCTCGATTCTAGCAATCTGTTTTCAATTCTAGCAATTAGTTCTTGATTCTAGTAATCAAATCCCGATTCTATCAACCAGATCTCGATTCTAAATATCAATTCATGATTCTAGCAATCAGTTTCTGATTCCAGTAATCAGTTCATGATTCTAGCAATCAGTTCTCGATTCTAGCAATCAGTTCACGATTCTAACAATCAGTTCTCGATTCTAGCCATCAGTTCATTATTCTAGCAATCATTGAATGATGCTATCAATCAGTTCTTGATTCTAACAATCAGTTCATGATTCGTAATCGTAATCTCCAAACTTCTAAAGCGCTGCTCGAAGGCCAAACGCAGAGCACCATCTCATTCACGAGCGCTGCCTCAAATCAGAAGGATTTTCCCAAGAGTGGTCCGAAGGAGATCCGAGTCCGCTTTCCATGGGGTCAGGTCAAGAGAGCAGGCAGAGCAGCTGTTAAGGCGGGTTTTATTTAGAATTGAAAGGCGGAGTCTCGGATGAGTCTGGGTAGGAGTTCTTAAAAAGATGAGACCAGTTTTGAGTGAAAAGCCCAGAAGGTGATCGATCGAGGAGCATGAAAAGGATGATGGAGGACAGGTTCTAATGATGATAGAAGAACCGTGAATCTGCGGAACTCAGGAGGCTGATCGTTCCAGGGGCGTGGTGCTGTGTTGGATTTGGCTCGGCTGGAGAACTTGAGATGAGTAGTGACTTGGGTCGAGAAAGACTGACATAGAAGGATGATCGGGTGGAGCGGGTTGCCTGGATGGTGAAGAGATCGCGGAGATCCTTGGGCTGGGAATATTGTAGGGAGTTGTAGGTTAGTGATAGGACTTTGAAGTGAATTCGCTCTGTTTTTTTTACAATTTAGTGATTTGAGGATGGGAGTGATCTGATGATATTTGAGCGTTCTAGTGACAGCTCTGGCTAGCGACTTTTGGATAAGCTGCAGACGCTTGTTTTTGGTGGATTCAAGGTTGAGGAAGAGGGAATTGCAGTAATCAGATTCTAGCAATCAGTTCTCTGTTCTAGCAATCAGTTCTTGATTCTAGCAATCAGTTCATGATTCTAGCAATCAGATCATGATTCTAGCAATCAGATCATGATTCTAACAATCAGATCATGATTCTA
Source organism: Allolobophora icterica (assembly GCA_963556255.1). Classification (NCBI taxonomy): domain Eukaryota; kingdom Metazoa; phylum Annelida; class Clitellata; order Crassiclitellata; family Lumbricidae; genus Allolobophora; species Allolobophora icterica. Next base: position 75,422,385 of record OY744602.1, on the reverse strand, counting down.
GCAATCAGTGCTCACAGAATTAAGGTTGTGCCGAACAAAGTCTCCCGAGGCCCAGAACACCAGAGAGCCTTAGATGAACTTAAGGTTGACGTAGGCCCTAAGTACCGGCGCCAAAAGATTATCTACTATTGATTTCTCAAGATAGTTGTTCTTATGGTAGATTCGAGTAAGTCTGCTAAAGGATATTATCTCAATGGTTGATGACGGAAGCGAAAAAACTCTCTTTTGCAAGCACTAAACTCTCAAACTCATGGTCAAATATCCGAAGGGAGGCTTTCGTGTTCATACGGGCTCTGAAGAAGGTCAGGCTTGGAAGATGGATTTGTCTCTCTCGAGTTGTCATATTCTCTGATGATCACCCATTGTCGTATTTAACTGAGTCGACGCCTAAAAGCGCTAAGCTAACGCGTTCGGTACCTGGTTGGCAGGAATGTATTATTTACTGCTATTCGATATAACCGGAAGTTCGATATACTGAGGTTCGATATACCGAAGTTTTGCTGTACATCGATATATATATATATATATATATATATATATTATATAATTAAATATATAATTAAATATACATTATTTTGCAATATATGTATAAATATACAGTGCTTTTTCTGGAAAAAGGTTCCGGAAAGGAGCAATAGGTTCCGGAACGGAATAATTATGGGCGGACTAAAATCCCGAGAAAAACGGGATTGGGGGATGGGAGGAGCTCAATAGACACTGAAAACAGTTCAAAACACTTAAATTAAATTTTTAAAACTAAATACTTGTTTTTTATTAAAATAAATAAATTATTTTTAGTACCTGAAAAAAGGTGCCGGAACGCCGATCCGTCGCGTTCCGGCTGAAAAAGGCACTGTAAATATATATCCAGCTGATCTTTGCTGTCGAGTATAACCCATGTACACCAGTAGGCCTACATGTACACATGTATATTAAATATTTCAATGCATTACAAAACAAGCCATTATGTAGGATTATTTGTATCTAGTACGACAAATGCCTTGGGGTTGACCGTATTCTCGGGAATATTCTATCAGCGGGCTGCCAAATTGCTGTTGGCATTAACGGAAAGGTTTTGATGAATGCAGCATTCATAATTACAGTCTCTGACAACACAATTATAGAAGGATATGTTTGTAAAGTCAGAACACGGAGGGGTGTAACATAATATTATGCTACAGACGTAAACGGATCCTCGTGTGGCCTAACTCCATTTGTCTCCGTGTTATGGGTAATTAGCGACACCACCTGCGCATAATACACCTATTATAATCCAAGTGCAAGCAAGGGAAGGGAAGAAGCGAAGGAGGAAGGGAGGGAGGAACGGATATGAAGATACGAATTATGGGTGGGCTGTGAATGCTAGGGGCCCTTGTGACTTGCGTGGTTTCCTGTAGAATCGCCCGACGCAAGAGGGCTTTCATCTGGAAAGGAGCTGTAGGTCCGTAGGGCTACACGTGCGTGTGGGTGCTATAAAACGAGAAGCAGAACGCGGCTACTTTCAACGCAAACATGTTGCTATTCTCGAATTTGCCTGCGATCAAAGGATTAGAACTACTGCAGCGTCTGAGTTTAAACATCGAATAACACAACCAAAGGAGTAATTACAGGTAACTCGTGGGTCTCCTTATTTTTCCTTTGCATCTTTTGGCCAGTCGCATTTATAAAAATAGCGCATCGTATAATAAGATTTGCACAACGGTTTGACATTTTAACGACAAGCTACATTGTTTTCCCTGTCACTTTAATTTTAGCACAAGCTCAACGTTGAAGTGTTAACAACCAGACTTATCCTCCCTCCCCAGGGGCGGATCTAGACTTTTACTTTACGGGGGGCGATTTCATGGACGTCCAAGGTCGAAGGAATTAAAATTACTTATCAAGTTTAAAGCATGATTAAAGCAAGGGCGTGAAGAAGTAATATTCAAACTGCAGTCCGGCGCTGTACATGCGTAATAATAATCACATGACATTTATCCTGTAGTACACTATAGTATATAAAAATTTTAAATTTTTAAATATAAAAAAATTTATTTTTTGGACTCTTAGGGGGGGCGATCGCCCCAATCGCCCCCCTCTGGATCCGCCACTGTCCCTCCCTCCCTCCCTCCCTCCCTCCCTCCCTCCCTCCCTCCCTCCCTCCCTCCCTCCCTCCCTCCCTCCCTCCCTCCCTCCCTCCCTCCCTCCCTCTCTCCCTCCCTCCCTCCCTCCCTCCCTCCCTCCCTCCCTCCCTCTGGTTTCTTTCGCTTTTAACGGCTCTTGGTCTCGACTCTCTCTTCCAGCTTCATGTTAGATCTGCTGTTTCAAGGAGCATTGTAAGTTTCTAGCCCGTCATAGCTGCAAAGATAAATCAATATACAGCTAGATAGGTACATTGATTAATTGATTGATTGATTGATTGATTGATTGATTGATTGATAGAGAGATAAACTGATAGATAGACAGATAGACAGACAGACATACAGACAGAGAGATAGATAGATAGATAGATGATAGATTGATGATTGATAGATAGATAGATGATAGATGATAAACCTATAAGAAAAATAAACTTTTCAGACCAAAGCTAATCTATTCAATATTCTGTTCATCCTGAATTCAAACCCAACCAAGGTTTACTATGTATACCTAAATGTACCTGTATATTCCAAGGAACTTAAAGCCCGTTTCAGTGTCCGATGTAGGCATAAGTTAAAAAAGTTACAGCTTAGGGCCTCGCAATCCGCAGGGCCTAAAAATTCTGAATTTTATGGTGGATTTTTAATTTTAGGCCATATATATATATATGTATATATATGTATATATATATATATATATATATATATATATATATATATATATATGGGTCCGCAAAGGTTCACCAGTCACTCTGTTGCAGAGTAAAGCAGGGAGGCGACCTGACCGACGTCTCTCATGAGCGTAGACTCGGATCCGACCTGGGCTGGTGAAACAAAGTCCTCCGTGCCCACCTTCACGTGGTGCGGACTGTTGGTACCCTTCCAAAGGAAGGGGAACTGTTGGTACCCTTCCAAAGGAAGGGGAACGAACGGGCACGGCAGGCAAAACCAGGGGAAGGCAATGGCAAACCACCCCTGTTAACATGCCAAGAAAATCGTCATGAGACACACCAAACCACGCCGATGGTCGCTGAGGGTGGGACTCCCAAGTCTATAATAGCTTAGGGCCTCACCAAGTCTAAATCTGGAACTGGCCCGTGTCCATTAGTAGCTCGAGTCGGGAAGTATATTCGAGTGGGTGGGGCTACTTGATGCATACTCGGGAGTCGACATTCCACACAACTCGTTCTGTTTGTCGAAACTTCTAAATTAGGTTCTTTTTGAATTTCAATGCGCCTGGATACAGAGGAGAATAATATTGCAAAATAAATGCAAGAACTATTCTCAGCAGTCGTCTCGACTCGTCTGCGTCTTCTTCTGTCACGTTGACCTAATTTGATATAGCGCCGGCGTTTAAGCTGCAGTCTCTCTGATGCCGCTTTTGTGTGACGCAGAACATTTTCTGAGATTTACAGTACATTATATTACACGTTATGTGTGTTGCTGTCAGTTTTTATGCGTTTTACTGTCTGCCTGCATTTCTGTCTGTCTGTCGGTTTGTCTGGCCGTAGGCGATTCATTTATGAAGAAGAGTAGGCCTATTTGGTGGGGCAAACTCGACGCGCTGTCTTACAGGCCCTAATGAACGTAAATTCGCATCTTTCGACAGTGCGTAGTTTTAGCTCGCTTTGAGGCGTCCATCCGTAGTATGCGAACAATCTCCAATTATTTAGGCATTTGGTCAGCGGATTGGCATCAAAGCCGGCAGGTTACGTGCCTGGCATGTTCTATGCGCTCAAGTTGACAGACAGACGCAGAGACGTATACATATACAGAGTCACAGACTCACAAACACTCGTAGGCTTAGAGAAACATGGCGAAACAGAAGCATAGACAGGCAATTTGAAGTTGAGGACAAAGTAAAGAAGGGTTACAGAAGAGATAGATAGATGGATGGATAGAGAGAGACACAGAGACAGACAGACACAGAGACAGACAGAGACGGAGAGAAGAGAGTGATATATATATATATATATATATATATATATATATATATATAGAGAGAGAGAGAGAGAGAGAGAGAGAGAGAGAGAGAGAGAGAGAGAGAGAGAGAGAGAGAGAGAGAGAGAGAGAGAGTGAGAGAGAGAGAGAGAGAGAGAGAGAGAGAGAGAGAGAGAGAGAGAGAGAGAGAGTGAGAGAGAGAGAGAGAGAGAGAGAGAGAGAGAGAGAGAGAGAGTCAGTGAGAGATAGATAGCTAGATAGATAGATAGATAGATAGATAGACAGATAGACAGATAGACAGATAGACAGATAGACAGATCAGACAAAGTGCAGGAAGTCCTAAATATACAACAGATGCCAATTAGAGACAGACTGGCAGAGGTGACAAGAGGTGCGAACGACATCGCTTCCTCTGAGAAATAAATAGACGATAGAAAGATGGTGGCTGCGAATCGCAAAGATGTCGGCATATTTTTAAGGTTTGATTTCGTTTCCTTTGGATCCTCTGATTTTCTGACGGTGCCGAATACTCTTTTTACCACTGTACGTCCTAGACGGCTTCCTGGTTTCGATGAATTATGTAATGTCGTGCCTCTAACTTCCGCAAAGCAGTGGTCTATATAATCTGTCGTAGGCCCGTGTACTATTTCTCTTGACAAGAAGATCGCCTTTCAATATAATTGGTTAGATACCGTTAGAAGAAGAAAGAGAGCAGTGGCTAAAGCCAACCATGAGGCAAGGCAGCCTTAGGCAGCTATGAATCAAGCGTTAACGACTTCATTTTTCATTGCCTCAGCATATGTGGACGGGTAAGCAGCCGATTCTAGGACCGTCACTCAGGCAGAGCTTCTCATTTGAAGCGATCGATCAATCGCTCTCCTTGGTCGCTCGCCTAGCAAAGGTACGGGCGAGCGGTAAATCGCTCGCCTAGCCGATCGATTTACAAACCGCCTACTATTTTCAAATGAGAAGCTCTGCACATAGGACCATAACTCATAGCTATAGAGTACAGACCATCGCCCATTCGCCCATATAGGGCTTTTCACCCGCAGGGCCATTGCTCATGCGCAGCCTGCAATTAAGCATTCAGCGAGAGTCGTATGAGTTATTGAATATTCAATTGAAGTCAATTGTTTGTTTCCTATAGGCCTATGATCTGTGCAATTTAGTAATCAATGTATTTGTCCAAAACTTAAATGTGCATATATTTAATAAGTATCTGCAAGGTTATATGAAGTCAACTGGTGCGTTTGAGCGATAGTCCTATGCGTGAAAGACCGCATTAGCGATGGATTGAGTAGGCGAGCGATGTGCGGCCGACCTCCAGACCTTTTGTGTACAAGGCTTATACGATGTCCCATCTGTATCTTTCTAGATCTGTAACCGATATGATTAAGTCCTCGCATTCAAAGTCCCCGTTGCTATGTCTTCGAGGCTGAATTTTGTTTTTTAGCAATTGCGATTGTAATTACACGTAGTATCTTCTTTCGCGCCGATGTCTAATGCACAAGTTATCAACCGATGGCGCACTGTAAATCTACAATCTGTAAATTAGGCCAATACCCAGATCAGTCCGCTAAGACAGAGAGGCAGCCTATGGTGGATGAGCAATTTGAAATAGGTAAAATCTGAAGCTGAGAACGAAATGAAACAAGCGACTGAGCTGAACGGACAGCCTGAATTATAAGAGCAGCAGCATCAGGCAATTCAATAAACAAGGTCACAATTTCGTCGATTTAAGCCATCAAAATTTCTTGATTTGTTGTGAAGTGCTCAGTAGCAGAAATTCAGCGTTCGATGAGTGTTTTTAAGCAGGTGCGCTATCCAAGATATTGCACATACTCCTGTCATGCGCAGTGGACAACAGCTGCAGTGCACAGACGATTCACAAGAAAAACTGTCGAATGAAACAAATGCAGATTTGGATATCATCATCAGCACATAAATATGACAAGTGAATGATTTCTGAAGGGGTTAAGTAGCGGATTGACTATGGCATGAACAAATGCAGATAGGAAGGCTCCATCGTACAATAGGAATAATTAATTGATGTAATGTTTGGATCCATGACATCAACGCAGTCCTTCAGAAGAGATGTAGGAATCGTATCAAGGAGTCGTATTTTAAGTGAGGAAAAGATAAGTTTTCGAACCTCTGCAAGAGTTGTTGGCTGAAAGGATTCCATGACAAGAGGCACAGGATCTGGATGAAGGTAAGTCCCCTGTTTGTCGCAAAGGAATCAACCAATTTAAGCCTTATACCAGAAACTTTGTGAAAATGTTAAGAATTTACTTGTCAGCTCACAGGCAGCCAAGCACAGAGTGGAGGACAAAATAGTCTAACTAGAGACACCACTATCAGCATGAAATAAGCTATCTCAAACAGCCACACTCATTGAAGCCAAAGTGGTCTACACTGTGCCACTGGTTGGAACATGTGGCCAGCTATGGGCTCAGTGAGGGTCAAGCATACGCCGCTGTCATGGATTGAACAATTAGATAAATACGTCTATCTGCGATAGCTGGTAACTGCAGATGGCAACAGCGCAAAAGACATAAAGGAAAGTTGGAGGCAACTCTTTGAAGCATTTGAAACATAAACAGGATACGGAAAAGCAGAGAAATAAGTAACAAAGAAAATCAAGACAACCTCAACCTCGAATCCACTACAACTCATCCAACATTCGCTCGCCCGAGTGTCACCATGACACCCAACTGTGACCCAAGCATCATCATTTCATTCACGCCTTAAATCACTCCACTGGTTGAAAATCCCTGAGCCTATCCACTTCAAAGTCATATCGCTAACCTGCGCTTAGCTTTAGAGTAGCGCTTTAGAAGTTAGAGGATTACGATTACGTTTACGACTACGATGACAAGAATATAGGACACGATGAAATAGCCCATTTTGGTTATGGTAAACTGCTGGAATTTCAAGACTAGAGATTTCAAATATTGACATTATACAGTTCTTAGGTAGCTAAACAACTCTGCTGGATAAGTCGTTCAGCGAATACTCCGATGGTTTGATTTTGTGGAGAGAGTCCCACACTGCGCACTATATGCAAGCGATTTGAAGGAAAGAGAAACAGAGGGAGACAAAGAGTGCTCTGGATAGAAAGTATAAATGAGGACAGAAAAAGACTTGGACTAACATTGGGAGGAGCACTGAACTTGACTAACGACCGATGAATATAGAGATCTCATTTATTCACACCTATCGCCGTCTGGCGTCACGAACTAATGATAATAATGGTGGTGGTGGTGGTGGTGGTGGTGGTGGTGGTGGTGGTGGTGGTGGTGGTGGTGGTGGTGGTGGTGGTGATGGTAGTGATGGTGGTGATGACGATGAAAATGACGGCGACGAAAACGACGCTGAGGATGATGATGATGATGATGATTTTGGTGATATCCCTGGTGGATCCCTCTATGCATCAATTTCTTCTGTTCCCTTTCACCTACTGTGGTCGGGAATCGTACCATGTGAAGGCTACGCTGTGTCTATATACTCAGGGAATTGTGCTTCTATCTATATTAATGGTTCTGCTTATTAGGCTGCAGATGAAGGCGTCAGTCGGGGGTCAACCGTCCCACTGCCCCCCCCCCCCGGATGATGCTGATCACGGCGGCGATAACTTATTAGGAGGAGATGAGTGATGCGAGCCCTTGAAGGACTAAAAACTAGGTCCAGGACGACGACAGTAGATATCCATCGAACGGAAAGGGAGGGAGTAAGAGAGGGTGGAATGGATTATGCCGGAGAATTCAATTCCGCTGAGAGCAGACGTGGATGCATATGAAAATTAGTCAGAGCGCCATCTGGGAGTGGACGGATGATGGCCATTGCGTCGTCGGTTTAGAGGAGAACGGCTGAACGCATCGGTTTATATTGACGGAACAAATGATGGATTAATGAACGATAGGTTGAGCCAACGGATCGGATTTGAATGGCTGGACGCATCCGATGGACGCAACAAAATGGACTAATGAATATTGGGTGAATGAAGTCAGATGCAAATGGAAGCCCACAGCGGAAGTTAATCGGGTATTATACTATAGCCTATGACCAACGGCCTTCCCATAGATTAGCCTTCATGCATAAAAGTGGGCTATATAATAGGTCATAAATGGTTCGGATATTGGTACAGTGCTAATCTATGGAAATACCTTACATGAACACAATCTCATAGGATGTCATATACTGTTAGCTTCGTGCATTTCTTCACGAGAGTGAAATTTAGGAGAATTCTACTGATAGAATTCTTGATGGTTAAAGCCTGATCAATTGCTAAGTTCTCACACACCGACATTAAATTCTAACGGATGACGTTAAGTTGTTAACCGAATTAACTTATTTGTAAATTGCAATTGTAGTTATGATGCATCCCTAAAACCTGTTAATTGTTTTTAAAAGTGAAAGCCTCACTGATCTACACTGTTTCGACTTATCACTGGCATATGCGGTGTATTTAGTTATATTGACTTGCGCTTTATAAATCTTCATATAAGAGTGGTGGATGTTAATGTAGACATCGAAGTGTCATGCATCAATGGCATTCAGCTGCTAGCAGTTATTCGCGGTGTTGCTGAAAACGAATATAGGCCTACGATGTCATGAATATTCAATTACAGGCACCAGCAAGTGCCATAGCATTGTAGCTCAGCTTGGGCGCCGCTCGCTGGGCAAAAATGGCTCTTGCTTCTGGAATTAATATCTAAATATGTAAAATAAAATTATTATTAATTTTAAATAAATTAAAATAGGTTATTTCGACATCTACTTTGCTTGCTTGCTTGTTAACTTTTACAAAGAATCTTATTGTACACTGTGGTAAAAACGAATAATCGGTTTACGACATGACGTTAAATTATAGCGTGAAGTGATAATAACGGGTTTGACACCGCCGACCTCATGGGAGTGGGTAGGGGCAATCTAATTAGGGGTGTGTTTGATCATGATGTCTAAACCGAGTATAGGCTTACGGGGAGCGACTAAGAAAACATTGGTATACCGTATACGTATTTAAGCTGCTTGCACATCGGCATATATTTCTGCACATTAAAGTCTGACAGAGGTTACTCCTTTTCTTATTCTGGTTCTCGGCCCTGTGGCAGGTTCAAATGTCCGACGTCCCCACTCCTCTCGACGTTGAGCCTCTTTTTAAAGTCTTCTATATCATTCCTTCATCATCGAATCTAGCATCATCTGTCTTGGTCTTCCCCTTGTCCTCCTCCCCTCCATTCTTCCCTCGATGACATTTCTTAGGAGATAGTCCCATCTCATCGTGTATCCGATCCATTTCCTCTGCCTCTTTCTTAATGTGTGTATCAATGATTTCTTCCCGTATGGTCCATGTCTCTGATCCGTATAGCACCACACTCCACACCGGTGTCTCCATTCTTTTCTTCAGATTCCTGTTAATTTTTCCTCTAAATAGTTTTCTATTTCCGTTTTGCGAATGCTTCTTTACCCGGTGCTATTCTTCTTTAAATTTCCTTTGGGCATTTGACATCTGTCGTGAATCTAGTGATCATGGTCCCTAGGTAGCAGAATTATTTTACTTGCTCTATTTCCTCTCCAAGATAAATGGCACCCCTCAGCAAACTCAGCCTTGATATGTTGCTGGTATGGGACAAATAAGGAAGCAGAATCTGCTTTAGCATGCTGGCTGAATTCCCAGACGTCGGCTATTATGACCTCTGCCGGCTCGGCGACCTTTAAGCAGCAGCCCATTTGTAAAACAAATCCATCCTGTCCAGCACCCTCCAATCTTAGCAGCTTCTCTGTCTCTTTCTCTCGCTCTGGTCTCCTGGCAACTAGACTAAGACCTAGGCCTACATTTGGTATATCATATTTTGACGTATTAGTTCTATGGCTCTAGCCAAGTAGTTTGAACTCTTTGGAGTTTTTTGCGAGTTAGACTTTATGATACCGCTTTTGTGCGGTTCTTAAAGACATTATAAGTGTCCACACACAAGTGTCCACCAGTAGCCTATAGTATACAAGAAGCGAAGCACAGTAATTCAGGCGACTGGGAACTAATGGATTCGCCAGAGTTATGAAAAACAAGAAGTGCAGACTCCGCTGAGTGAAACTGAAAGGAAATATTAACTAATTGAAAAATAGTTGAATTGCAGATGAATTAAGACGAATTTTCGATACAAATTTCTAAGTTGAGGTGGTCCTGTAATTTGAGAAGTCAAGAGAAGGAAGGGTCAAGGATCAAACGCCATAAGCAAAGGCGGATGGATAGGATCCTTCATACAAAGAGAAGTTAGCAATTGAAGTAATGGTTGGACCCAAGACAAGAAAGAACCCTCACAGAAGAGCCCTGCTAGAAAATCCATGAGCAGTAGATGAAACCCACATAGGCTCTATATATGGGAATATGGCCCACGTGAGTTCCACGTGGACATGCTGGCGGAGGTAGGCATAATGTCAAGAAAAGAAGGTTTTTCGATGATGAAAAAGATGAGTTTGCAAACACCTGCAACTATTGCCGGCTGAGAATAGTTAAAACCAGAACATTTAGAGTTGCAATAGAGCCATTTATCAGACGAAGAGGAGCCAGCCGATTTTAACCTGATACCAGAAATTTTATCTTAAAAGAAATCTTGGAACTTATTGGCAAGCTCATGAATAGCCGAGTACACAATGGGATTTCATTTAAATTTTCACGATGTAGTAAATCATTCATACCCAACCACACAATCTTAGTCACCGAAGACTCTTACTTTCGGAAGTCAAATTAATTAAGTATGCACACATGGCAAATTTTCATAAAAAGTTTGCACTGTTGTTTAAATCTTACACTTTGTGACGAGAGCGACGCCATTATTAACGCTCTAGCTGACTTCTGCGTCGTCTAGCTTCAGAAATAGCAAAGTTAAACAAAGGATTGTTCGATCAATAACTTTCAGTTGTGAAATGGATTTGCTATTAACGACTTACAGTACATTGGAACTGCACAGCCAGGTGACTAGACCTGTTGGCGCTGCAGAACCACAGATGATATGCCAGGATATATCATGCTTCAGTTTATTCTTATCAATTTTTTTTTACCATGGACGATTTTTTCTAATTATTTTTAATTATCAAACGGCTAAATGGAAAGAAAAACATGCTTGAAAGATTGCAACTATTCAGGGCAAATTATGGATTATCTGGGTTATATCACTAATATGCTATAACTGTATATATGTATAAATATAAATAAATATATATATATATATTCGTTTATTGAAGAAAACTGGATGGCACACTGCATCCTGCAGGAAGGTAAATAGGGTAAAGTAAACCCGCATAAACAATATTTTATGAAGAATTTTGTGGAGGAATTTGGCAGTGAAAGTCGGCCTTTTAAATACATGCAGGTCTAGTTGAGCAGTCAACATTTAGTTTCGTCACAACAGATCATTACTTAACATAGGACTCTTCTGTTTTAAAAGTGTCTGCATTATATGCTAAAATTATAAAGTTTGTGGTTTTTCGTAGCCTATTCGTGTGGCATGTTGTGAGGTTTATTTTCAACTATTGCACAATAGGCCTATATATGTCTTAAAATCCGTACATTCCTGCTTTTTCAAAATATGATTTTTGTACTAAATAGTTTAGACCTCTTGCAAAAATTTGTGCGGGTGCCCATGTAGTCTAGTTTCGGTGTTTGCTCTGCATGGAGTAGAGAACCAGAGGCGCCCGCAGGCTTTAAAAAATTGGACGCACACCCCAAAATAATTGGACGCACACTCCTCCAGTCCCCTCCCATCCTACCCGTCATACTCTGAAAATGACTCAGAGTGACTCATTAGACACAATTCAATTTAGATAACTAAATAGTCGAAATCTTTAACATGCCGTATTGTTGTTCATAATAAATATCCATGCTCTCCTTTATACTTGTGTGGATTTGATCTGGTTGGTGGACGTACGTGCGTCCAGTGCGTCCGCCTGCGGGCGCCCCTGTAGAGAACATGTACAAAAACCCTCAACTGAAACAATCTTAGTAGTGATTGTAATGAGAATGCAGGGCTGTAGTGGTAAAATTAGAGGTGAGTACACGCTACCAGTTAGTTTTCCGAAACAAATTAGAGGCGAGTACACACTACCGGTTAGTTTTCCAAAACAAATTAGAGGTGAGTACAAATATTTTGTGAGGTGAGTATAAGGCCTCTAGAGGTGAGTACACGCTGTATGCACGCGTATACCCTCGACTACAGAATGATATCCCAGCGGCTATCCCAGCAGAGCTGCTGAATGAAAAAGAGGAATAAGAAATCATACTGAGCAAACAGCGCGTGAGTTGGTTAACGTCCGACTAAGGCTACACGAAAAGAAAATCGTTCACCTGTCAACTGAGAACAGCCGGCTAATGACACGCTTAGACTTACTGGAAAATTTATTCAACGGTCGATAACATGATAATTCACAGGTATCCAGAAATATCCACCGCGGAAAAGGTCTCGGGTCATGGAGTCTTTGACGGTCAATCGTCGATAGAAATATCTCTCACCACATGCTGCCTGGTTATTGACCTTTGTAACAAAAGGCTGTAGGATTGAAAATAACCTGGTGGAGAGAATGAGAAGGTTCATCCGATCTTCCTACGCTTCATCTCTCGTCGAATTTATGATGAGGTGTGCATGTCTCTGGGATCTCTCCGATCGTCTGATGGTTCTTCTGATGGTTCTCGGTCTCCGTTGTTATCAGTAAGCAAATAGCAAGGAACGACGTCAAAGACAGTTCTTTTGAGCACGTAAGCTGCTTCTTGATAAGCGTTTCGTGAGGATATGTAACGAATTGTTTAAATTTCGATTATGAGATGAAAGAGAACCCCGTATCCGAACCCCAATCAACGATCTACCGAAACAGGACTTGCAACCTTTAAATTCTGCAGGCACGGATAAACTATGAAAATAATTAACTGCTATTCGTGGCTGACTAACTGTGCTAACCTATCTAAATCTATTACTGTTACTGGGCCAATGTCCGTTTGTTTCTGATTTCAACTTTCCCTTTCTTTCTTGAATGTGTAGGTTGTACAGTTTAGTTTCGTTGTACACAAGTATATAGGCCTACGTGTGCATTATGTAACTCTGTAACTCACAGTTCATGCACATTTCCACCTAGTCAAATTGACTTCACGTGATGCTGTAAAAAATTGCGTAATATATTTCTTTCCGTTCAAAACTTAGAGAATGCCCATGGCTTTATTCATTACACAACCAAATCTTAGACTAAATACCCGAAACCATCCACATGACCCTGCTGATCTAGTCTTTCATCCTGTCGATGTATAGGCCTACGCAGAAAACTACACCATCTAATCCTAATGTTCACCCAGACCACGATTACTGCGATGTGAAACTAGGGACCTGAGAATCATAAATTTTTCCTCGAATCGAATCTCGAATCGAATCGGGGTAAAGATTCGAATTCGAATCGAATCTCGAATCGAATCAGCGGGTACCATGTTTGATATTCATGTGGTGTGCACTTGATTGCACAAGCGTACCACTGTCAGTATCAAAATATTAGGCCTAATAACTTTTCTGCAGTTTAAAATCAATTAAAATAAACATTAAGCTAAGTAACAGAAATTAACAATAACACAAATAATTTATGAGTTAAGTAAGTAAGTAAGTAAGTATATTCTTCATTGTGCCAATTGCAAAAGCGCTCTTTGGTGTACATACATTTAAGCCAGGCATGGACTGGCCTACTTAATTTTAAGAGAGAGCCGCCCTAAGATTTTAAGGGCAGCTCTGGGGCCGTGTGCCAATCGCAGGCTCATTTTGCAGAGTATATATATGCCTAATTTGCCCCAGAAAGTGAGACAATATTAATTTTACTCAAAATAAATATTGCAGAACAACTTTTATGATGCAATGCTAATAAAAAGACATGTCAAGGGCCGATCCAAAGGTCCCAGAGGCTGGATCTGGCCCGCAGGACTTATGTTGCCCACCCTGATCTGAGCGGAGTATAAATAATATTCAAATTATAAGCACCATTTTCGTGCCAGAGGGTTTGCTACATGTCGTCGGGTGCCGCGTTGCACACAGAAATTCAACAACTATTCCACGAGCAGTAAACAATTACAACAATTTGTTGTCAACAAAGTGCGTCAAGCCTAATAATTTTTCCCAAAAACGATTCGAAATTTTTCGAATCGTGACATCATTTTCGAATCGAATCGAATACCGCCGCCCGATTCGTTTTCGAATCGAATATCGAAGCTTCGCAGGTCCCTATGTGAAACTGTACGCCAGTTGGAAAACATAAGCAGAAGACATCAACACTACACCCAACCAAACAAATGCTTCTCCATAGTCCATCTCAACTGCTAATTATATCAGATATTAAAATCTTGCTACGTCAGTCCAACGCGACCGTTCTATAGCAGAAATATGGCTGGACGAAGATACAGCTGACACTTTATACCTAGATCTACATTTATAGGTTACTAAATGAAAAAATAATGAGAGAGGACGAGGCTGTGGTTTCTTCATTAAGGCTGGTGCTGAATTTCATCCATTGAAGCCGAAATGTATTTCTTATGAACGTATGTTTGCTAAATTAAAGCAGAAAACAGACGAAGTATATGAGTTATTCCGCAATCTGGAGCCAGCCTTGGTGTATTATATCAGAAATTTGACTTCTTACTGTCACACTTGTCTCATGCAAAAATTTATACTTTTTTGGTTGTAGACTACAATCTGGACTTACTAAGAGTCAGTGTTCACATATACCTACTCACACAATATTTAACGTACTAACTTTGCCATCAATTTAAAGGCCAACCAGAATTACTTCAGACAGTATTTGGAATAGCTATAATCATCTGATTGTCTTGAATCTGCCTTAATTATAAAATATGACATATCTGACATTTTGTCCATATGCAAGGTAATTTAATGTCGTTTTGGTGGAAAAGTCTAACCTATTATTAGTAATATAAGAAGATATACAGGGGCCTAAAGAGCAAGTTTATATAACTAAGTACACCGCATAATATGCTCTATGACAAAACCTATGAAAAAAACTTATGCCAATAGGCCAGGGTAATCATTGAGAGTGCTGAAGAAACACGGGATAGGCCTATAATTAAAACAGCTTTTATACTGAAATGAAAATTTGCTTGTTACTGGTAGTTTTCTTGTCAATGATATAAAAATGAAGATAAAAATCATTATTGTTTCTAAATATAATTAATTTTTCACTGAAATTTTCCCCAACCATTAGGAGCTCCTAACATTACGACGATAGTCCTATATTTTATTTCAGAATATTTTTTAAAGCAGCATTTCATGTCATCCACTGGAATTGAATTGACATTAGTTACGGAATTAGTAACACATCAGTTACAGCAATAAAATCAACTGCAGATCGACTTCGCCCCACACACAGCAGTGCTTTAGATGACAATAACCCTCAGACTGCCATATTTTCCGTTGACCAACATCAAACTCTTTAGCCAGAATTTCAAATAGCTCTACTACAACTGGACATATTTCAAATAGTTTAAATATCCTTACCTTAGCCCTTAGTCCTTCCACGCGCTGACAGCGCATCGGGCGACACAGCTCCTCCACGTCATTCTGTCCTCCGCAGCGCCCTCAGCCTCTTCCCATGTCATTCCGCTATCGTCCAGATCTTGCATGATTTCTGTGTCGTTTCTGTTGCAATAAGTTGTTTTACCCGGGAGAGCTGCAAACCCTCCGCGGAACCCTCCTCCTTTATCCGGGCTTGGGACCGGCACAGGCTCCGTAATGGAACCTGAGGCGGAGTTGTTTAAATATTGCTAAAGTAAATCCTGTCTTCAAATCTGGCAAGCAAATAAACTTTGTAATTGTAGGCCTATATCAATCTTACTTTGCGTTTCTATTTTTGTAAATCAAATATTCCCATGTGGCTAATGTCTTAACATTTAATATCATACTTAATATGAAAGAGCGTCTCATATAAACATCAGCAGTTTTCGCTCACGACATTCCACCTAGGCCTATTTGGCCCTACTTAAAGTGCATGACACATCTCGGAAGCTATGAACCACAGCCACTTCTCTACTCAAAGAGTCATTATGTGCAGATTCTATAGGAAGCGGCCATTTTACATCGAAAGTAGAAGCGACAGTGATGTGGGCGGCTCTGATGGCCGTACTGGGCTGGAGTCAGCACAACCACGCGAAGTTATTTTAAAACTGACCGCTACAATCTTACCGCACGCACATTTATTCCGTAAATTGGGACCGCGAATGTTTATCAGCGCTTTGAAGCGTAAAACGCGTCGGCAGAAGCCAGCTAAACAGACTGTTAATATTTTCTGTCGGTCTTTGTGGCTGTGATGATTGCAAATATCAAAGATATTAGAAATTTTGCGTCTTTAGTTGGATTTGTACGATGACAGATCTCTATAATCAGAACACGCCACGCAAACAAACGCTGATCATTATGTCCATGCTGATACGTGGCAGCACGCTCACACGACTCAGCAGTATATAGTGTAGGCTGATACTACTCCCTCCCTCTGCTCTTGCAATCTATAGAGCTCCACCCACGCAGATATTTGTAATAGACAATTTAATACCTGTGTATATATATATTATATATATATATTATATATATATATATATAATTATATATGTGTATATATATACAGCTCGGAAAATGAGCTGAGAGAAATGAGAAATCAAGTTTAGATAACTTAATTGCTGCTTTGTGCCAAACCAAATGAGTTGGGTTTTAGAGGAGTTAAGGTTCAACTGATTAGGGAACATCCAAGAGCATTCTTAAGAAAGGGAGTCAATGGAGCGAACAAGAAGAAGTTGATCATAATGGGGAACCATGGACATATGTTTGCACATCATCAGCATAGAGATGGCCAGCTGCAAGATGCTTAGAAAAGAGAGAGTGAATGCCATAGGCAAAAAATGTAATGGATAGGACCAAGAATTGAACCCTGGGGGACACCAACATTAATCCCAACCCAGGGCGTTCTTGACCTATTCAGGATCACTCTTTTCGTCCGGTCAGTAAGATAGGATTGAAACCAGCTGAGAGGGGACCAGATAAGCCACATGAGATTTGAAGACGGCGAAGAAGAATCTCATGATCGACCATGTCAAAGGCTGACGATACATCAAAGAGAGCTAGAAGAGTAAGGCAGGACTTATCCATAGCCAGGTAGATGTCAGATAGGAGGACAATTTCAGTGAAGGGGATGCTCTAAATTAATCCAGATTGACAAGATGGAAAAAAGCGAGACTGTTCAAGATATATGGAAGAAATTGTATAGCAACTAGGCGCTCCAGTGTTTTAGACAAAGAGGAGAGGTTAGCAATCGGGCGAAAGTTTGAACAAACATTAGGGTCAAGATTAGGCTTCCTAGAGTAGGAAGAATTAGGGCCCGCTTTTGTGATGCCGGAAGGGACTCTTCAATGAGGGACCGATTAAAGGCATAGACCACAAATGGGGCCATAGCATCTAAAGCAGTAACAATGACGAAAGGTGGGAGCCTGTGAGGGGTCAAGTTCACATGATATATGGTTAGAGGAATTTATGACTCGACGAAGTTCATCCTCCGAGATGGGCCGAAAGCCATCAAAGGAGGCGTTACTGTAGGATTGTAGGATAATATAGGCGGTGGACCATCAGCAGTGGAAGCCCGGAGTGCCTCCAGTTTGTCCATCTGCGCACGAAGGAAGTCATCCGCTTATCTCCGTAGACCTAAAGCGTAGCGATCGTCGATGCAGCTGACCAGAGACTGGAAGACAGAAAGTTCCGTTATGTATTCCGGAACAGTGTTGACAATAGAGGAACGTGTCAGCAGGATGATCTTGAATACAATACCTGAAGGCAACAGTGCATCGTTTCTGGCATATAGTTTCCCATTTTTGGTAGTAATTCAGCTTACTATCTACGGCTCGAGTAGCAGAGTGAAAGACGGATTGGATCTGGCACAACCGCAACTTTGGCAGGGATAGAATTGCAATAATCTAGGCGCATCATGATGCAGTGGCGTCACTAGGGTAGCAGGTTGGTGTCATCCAGTGCGGTAAATCATGGTGTCACCCAATGGACCTCCTCCTTTAGTCCCTTACCGCACCATACAATATCCGTAGTCATTTTTTTACTAATGGGCTTACGGAAAAGGTTTTTGTTGTAATCTGTTATTGTTAATTTAAATATAATAAATTTCTGCTGAAACTCTGCAAACTGTTTTTAGACAGTTTGTCATTTTGGTGTCACCCCCGCTGAAGGTGTCACCCGGTACGGCCCGCACCCCCTAGTGATGCCACTGTCATGATGATTGAATGAGTGAACGAGAGTCTCTGCAGCGTTGAATGACAGATTGCGCCGTGTGACCCGTAGCCCCTATTATCTGGCGCCATATAAATTGTCGTTATTGTTATTATATTATAATTAATTACTGGCTTACATCGTTCGGCATTGGAAGACGTCTTTGTTAAAATGCACCCCGCGTCTGCGGACAACGAACAGCTGACTACAGTCGTGTAGATGTATTGTGTATGCCTTTGTGAAGGCATGCATGAATCAATGTATGTATGTATATGTATACATGTAGGCTTGTATTTATGGACTTATATTTGTAGGAGAACATAATATGTGTAGTAGGACATAATATATGTGTATGCATGCATGTATGTAGGCCTATGTATGTATGTATGTATGTATGTATGTATGTAAGTATGTATGTATGTATGTATGTATGTATGTATGTATGTATGTATGTATGTATGTATGTATGTATGTATGTATGTATGTATGTATGTATGTATGTATGTATGTATTTATGTATGTATGTATGTATGTATGTATGTATTTATGTGTGCATGTATGTGTACGGAAGTATGCCGTACTCTGTAATATCCAGAAGCTTTGCAGACGTCTGTGCGTTGGAAAACCGATATCTCTGTTGCGTGTAACACGTCCATCGTCGCTCCCACTCGCCGACAGCCGACGACCGACCAAGCGACCGACGGACTGACCGACCGATGGACCGACGGACTGACCGACTGCGTTGGCTGATACGCGGCGCAAGTGACGACTGTCAGCCGTAGGGAAAACGACGTTGATGCTGGCATCCAGTTATCCAAGTGTCGTCAATTGGGAGAAGTGTAGGAGGAGTCTACTATTTCTTTACATGAAAGTCTATATAAAGGATCAGTGTTTAGTAGTCTAGTAGGAATTGTCGAAACAGATTCGGTAAGCATCGCTTTCCTTCGGCGCAGACATCATCATCGTAAACTTGGTTCACGTCGTTGATAAAAGAAAGCAGGATTCGTAATAATAATCGATTTGGTCCAACAAGCGCAGAAACGAATCGACTTTGATTCTAAACAGCGCTGTCTATAGTTTTAGCTTTTCTGTTGGACTTTCGAAGAGATCTCATATTTACGATTTTTAAGAATTTCTTTTGCTGCAGCAACGAGATTCGGTGATCGATTCCAATATTCGATTGCGGTGAGTAAACGTGTGGTTTGAAATTTCGTCCCAGAGCCACATGTGATGAGTCATTAATCAGACGTCACTGCCTGTTGCTGTGTTTAACCCTCATATACCTAAACTATATTTGGACGACGTATTCAGCAACCTGAGGGGGAGGGGGTAAATTTACCCCCAGAGTATCTCAGGAACTACAAGTAATGAAGACCGCTGATTTTTGCGCTTACGATAGGGTTCTCAGAGTCACAAAGGTCAAAGAAACGGTTGATAACATTGTAAATTGAACCTATATTATTCTTTAATTCACCCTTATCTCTCATATTGCAACATAGTCTGGGCCTCAAATTACTCAACTCGCTTGCTTAGATTAACTTCATTGCAAAAGAGGGCTGCTAGAATAATAACAAGAAAATCAGGTCCCATTTCCCCCCTTGCTGCATTACAAAGTCTAAAAATTTTATCAATTGAACAGATTAGAATCCAACAGACTTCTGAATTCATGTTTAAGTATATGCACAATCTTCTTCCTGCAGCATTCAATGACTTCTTCAGTTTGACATCCAAAATAAACCCCTACTGTGTCAGGACATCTGCTAATTATAGAGGAGCATTTGCTAGAACAAACACCCGAATGTTCTCAATAAAAAGTGCTGGCCCGAGGACTTGGAATAATATTCCTGTTGCCATAAGAAATCTACCTAATATTTTAATTTTTAAGAGAAAACTCCGCGAGTACCTAGTAGCAACAGTTCCCCAACCTTCCCCATCTACATTTTACTAGCAAATTACTGCCTTAAATGCGCACTAGGTTTTGATGCTGACACTTGATCTGATATTACTTCGATGTTTAGTTAACTAGTTAAGTCCAAAATGTCTAGTACTACAATGTTATGCCAGTTGCCGTTATTTGTTATGTACAAGGGTAACCCTGATAGCGGGACCCAGGTCCCTTAAGGGTTTCTCTCCCTTTACTTCCATTACTTCTATTTTCTGTTAAAACTTTACTGTGAATGATATTATTTCTGTCACTGCATATTATGATATTATGCGAAGTAATAAAACTTATGGTTATGGTTATGGTTATGGTTATGTCAAGTGGATGACCTTTATTGTTAAGGTAGTTTTACCCTGTATTTTTTGTAAAATATTAATATCTCTGTATCTGTGAGGCATACAGAGAAATTCTCGGTTCATGACAGGTTCGTCGGAGTTGTGGAAATCTAACAGAGTCATTATCAACATCATATGACCATGGTATAACCATCGCTTGACCTTATACGCTGTGAACCTCAGATCCACTTTTGGCTCACGCCAAGGTCTGGGTTCTTTTCTGTCTCCTTCCAGGATTGGCTGTGATGGCACTTCTGTATCGATATCAAAAACTGTCAGAGCACTTGGGGCCACTCTCAACAGGAATCTCAAATTTCGACCCCACATAGCAAACCTTGGCAAATCTCGCTTCTCTCATATACACGTAAAGGCAATGCGTCACAGAAGGTCTGCTCTTACCAAAGACATCCTAGCCTGCTCTCTTGTCTTCTCTCTTCTCGATTATGCCAACTCTGTGTTTGTAGGTAGGCCCTACTTATAAAATCTCGATGTCAACAGGTTTTAACAAATCCAAAATTTACTGGCTCGTGTGGTGCTGCGTATACATTCCAGTACAAACTCCTTAGCCCTGCTTGCTCAGTTGCATTGGCCTCGTGTAGAATTCAGAATAAGATTTAAACTGGCCTGTCTTAATCTAGAAAACCTTTACATAGAGCACTTTAGGCCTACCTTCAACTACTACTACCCCCTTGCATCGTTTAAGTTGTTGTACACCAAAATGCGGTTTGCAATTGGTTCCAATAAAGAATATTTTATTCTATCCTTCCCCGATCTTTTCGTTGAAATATATGTAACCCACAGATCTGTAACTCAGTGGGCTATGCTTCGCGGGTTCTAGGATTATCGCTCATAGAACTGTCGCTCATAGCAATAGCGCTCTTAAGACTATCGCTCATAGGGGCCATCGCTCAAAGGGCAGTGTTTGATCTAGTCCCCCTCTTCTGAGGGGGAAACAGGGTTTGTCGGGGGGAATCAACAACGGCGACCTTTTTCGGAGAAATTTCATCTGAGTTCAAACGCCAAAAATTTTCTGAGTTTAGGAATTTCAGCTTTCAAAGTTGGAATTTCATCTTCAAAAAAAGTTGATGACCTTTTTTTTAGTCATTCGTCCCATTTTACTTAAAACTCTTTGACGACGTTTTTTTAGGAATTCTTCTCCTTTACTTCGTCTCTGGGGGGAGCGCAACATGTATCCTTGGATCCTGGTAAACATTTCTTCCCCAAAACAGTCCATACATTATAATATTGCCGGCCTCTGGGGGGGAACTTCAATCCTCGGGGGGGGGGGGTTAATTTACCCCCAAATGACGTCTAGATTAAACACTGCTCAAAGGGCCCTTCGCTCATAGAACTATCGTTCGTACGCTGCGGCAATGTTATATATATATATATATATATATATATATATATATATATATATATATATATATTAGGGTGATTCAGAAAAATGGAAAATCTTATTTTTGTTGTGCTCTTGCTTTTTTCTGTTCCTTTTGGTATTGAAATAAGCCACAAAAAATTTCAGTGAATTTGGATGATGTTTAGTACTGCCTCAACGACTTTGAAATTATTTAGCTTTAACTCGTTTTGTCCAAAAAATCGAATTTCAGTAAAGAACCAATTTTACTGAAAAACTTAACAGTCAAGTCTAAAAAACAATGTAACACTGCCTAAGAAGCCATATATATAACCATAGACGTAGCCACATTGATGAATTTTATATTTAAAAATTTTTCAGTGGGTTATACCTCCGCACCCCTACTACTCCCGGTGTTGCCTCCTCTTGAATGTAAGTCTGACTACGTCCTTGTCTATAAATTTAAATGCCAATATGTTTCTAATGAATTAAAATGAAACTCGTTAGAAAGTATACAATTATAAGTCCATAATTTCTGTCCTGTATTAACTATAAAAATTAGTGACTATGACTACATTCAGGAAAAAGTGCTTTTTTAAATTTCGATATTGTTTCCGATGGTCTTCTACAATTTGGAACAAGAATTGTTTTGATCTCGCTTTGTCGAGTTGAAGGTTAATGCTAGTACAATCCCTCTTTCTGCACTGTCATTGACAACTTAAACATTTGCAGAACATATGAATCAATGAATCATCTGGTTCTTCAAATGCTGCTGAACGAAAGTGATAAATTGGATAAAACTGATATATTATCATTGCATGAGTTCCGTTCTTCGCTGCCGCTGAGATGTAGGTTGCCTTTCTGTTGCTGACATTTGTTCGATCCAGTGCAGAAGCAAGATTTGGTGGAAAGATATACGCAGAACTGAACTCATTTTGTCTGACTCTCATAGTCAGATGTCGGTGGAATTGGAGTTTTCGCACGGTGTTCCTCCACAAAATTTGAAACTTTTCATTAGTACCCATCTTCTGAATCACTGTCATCTGATTCACTTTCAAAACTTGATGTAGACAACTGTTTTTGACTTAGATATTCCGCTGCTTTTTCTTTCCTTTCTTCCTCTTTTATACGCCTTAAGTTATCTTTTGGTGATTTTAATTTTTTATTTTCTTCTTTCTTGGCCAAATTTGCATGCAATTGTATATTTTCTTTCTGATCACTTATCCACAAGAAATGTTCTGTCTTCTTCAATTTCAATTCTTTCTGAGAAAGTTTATCTTTCTTGTGGAGAATACAATAAACTTTTTATGCATCCAAGCTTGTAGGCAATACTCTATTTCAGAACGTTTCCTGAGGTTCTCCAATAATATGAATGAATGTCTTTGACCTGGTTTCAGCCATAATATTATTTCCTTTATTTATTAAATAATGCCAAAAAGTATTTCTCAAATAGTTTCCAATATTTTCTTTTTCATAAATTATAGTAATATTTTATGT
This sequence comes from Allolobophora icterica, assembly GCA_963556255.1. Classification (NCBI taxonomy): domain Eukaryota; kingdom Metazoa; phylum Annelida; class Clitellata; order Crassiclitellata; family Lumbricidae; genus Allolobophora; species Allolobophora icterica. The sequence goes on along the minus strand of OY744602.1, from coordinate 75,398,899 downwards.
TCTTTTTAGTTCTTTATTAAGAAATAACTAAGTAAGTATTACTGAGTAATTTAAAATGCTTTACAATAAAAATATTATATTGAATAAAATTTATATTCCAAATAAATATTTGAGCTCTTTGAGGCAGTTAATTTCAGCCATATTTCACAGTTTTGCTCTATGGACTAAAAGGAACTCAAAAAGTAAAGAGCCTCTTTTGATTGTTAACTTTTATTTTTTTCCTACAGAACTTGAATCACCCTAATATATATATATATATATATATATATATATATATATATATATATATATATATCATATATGCGCATCAAAGTAGGGCCGTGAGCAATTAACTTCCAACTAGATAACATTTATAAAAGTAACCAATTAATCCAGCGCAAATTGACTTCAAATGCAGATTCAATGACAGCTACTATTATACAATGACAATTCTGTAAGTTCAGAAACAATGCATCATAGTAGAAACGTTTTGCCCATATGGTATAAAAAAAGGGTTAAAAGGCCATGAAATGAAAATGATAGCTAGACCAACATTTGCTGCGATCAGTGGCGCAGCTAGGGGTGGAGTAGGGGAGCGAGACCTGAGACCATTTGCCAAAATGTGGCCTCTTTTCACAAATTATTTATTCCTATCATTCGAAATTATTTATTCCAATCGTTCGAAGACACACTAAGTTTTCAGTCGACTCAAACTCATAAACTCGTTACGTTGGCCTATACGTTCTACAACGGTCGAGGACAGATAGGATGTTTTGCCACAATTACGAGCGAAAGACAGTTCGCTACTTTGCTAAAGTGAAGTCTAGACGAAAAATGCTGTTGTAATTGGTTTGTGTTTGTACTGTTATGTTATAATATACTATAGGCCTACAATAATTACTCATTTACTATACATATTGCTTTTTCCACCTTTTCGTTGCTTCAATGTTTGTATTAAAATACAAAAATAAATACGTATAATGATAATGAATGTAATTATAATTAAAAATTAAAATGAAATTACTTATTTTGGTAAGTGGGACCTTTTTATGTGCTCGCTCCCCTGGTGTTAAAACCTGGCTACGTTACTGGCAGCGATCGAGTCAATAGTCAAGAAGAAAGATTCTGTACGTCACTGCATGTAAAGAAGAGATTAGAAGTATAGTGTAATAATATAAGAAATGGAGTAAGACAACAATAGCGAAAGGCCCTATGAGCATAGGCGTAGACTCTGGGGGGGGGGAAAAGCCGGGGCAAGTGCCCCCAATAATTGAGATTACTGTACATTTAATGCAACAAGTGTAGAATAAATCACCAAATGCCGCTCCCCCTCAAATTTTGGACAAGTTTACGCCAGTGCCTATGAGCGACGGTCCCTATGAGCGATAGTCCTATGAGCGATAGTCCTATGAGCGATAGTCCGTATACTGCTCCGTGAACATTAATCAAACGAAGCTAAACCTCAACCCAGTGCGTGTTATTATTCCGCTTACCGTGCGATATAATGTGCATCAACATGGAAACTATAATGCAGTGAACAGTCGATATAATGCAAGAAAGATAACTACAGCTTGTATTGTTCAGCGCTGATGAAAACATCGGCCCAGATAATTAGTCTGTCCATGATTTGTCCAGAAATGTTGCAGCGAGCAACAAAAGCCTAGGATCCTTCTTTGTATCTGTCATGGCTTAACAAATCAGGATATCCTCAGGTGAAATATGCGATCGTCGCCCGTTGATCGATGGACAGTCAGCGCCGGCGCCGGTGGTTGACGTGGCACCGGCGCCGAGTGTCATCAGAGTCGTTATCACTGCTTATAAAATAATTATTATTTACTGTTGTTGATGATGTGTACCTGAAGTAGGCCTACACGTTATCTTCATGATTGAAAATGAGATTGATTAGTCGACTGAGTGATTTAATAAGTAAGTAAGTAACGTTTACGGCGACACTTGTTGATGGCATTGTTGTTGTTGCTACTGTTGCTGCTGCAATTGCTGCTGTCCTCGATGTTGTTTATGCGTAGCCTAGCGGAGTAAATATAATCCATGCAGGGAATGAAAAGTGTTGGATTTAGGCCTAACTAGTGAGTGCGCGATTAGTAAGCAAAGTCTGTAGCTACAGAATCTTCTTGTTTTTAATCAGCTTAACACAGAAGTTCATTGTGAAAGTTAGAAAATTGCAGTTGCAATGACACAAACCCTTCTAAGTTGTCCGCTTTTCAATGCTAGTCCACATTCAACGTAGGCCTACGTCCGACCAATTGTAGCAGCTGAATATGTCGACCAGAGCCAAGGAAAGCCAACTACAACAATATTACATCGATCGTTCGTTTAATGCAACGATTACTTTGTTTCTTCACGAATATATCGACCGTCAAGTAAGACGACTTCAAAGTTATGTCAGCAGTCGAGAATCGAATATCTCGTGTGCCTATAAGGCGTCACTCTTCGTCAGTAGCAACAGGTGTTTGCCAGCACATAAATGGCAGCAAAGTGCCGTATATAGACGTGGCAACAGGTGGTCATATATATCGGAGTACTGTTAGACAACACAAGCTCAAGCACACACATATATGCGCACTGGTTAGGGTTCTAAGATCTACATATCATATTTTATCATCTGTGGACAGTGATAGAACGCAGATCGATTTCTTGATTCTCATAAGATTCGATCGAAAGTCTTATGTTATAGCAGCTTAGCTTTCAATAGTGAATTGAATTTTGAGACGTTCAAAAACGAACTTTCTAAGTGCATTTTGAGCGTAAGTTATTTGGTGCTTTAAAATCGGCGAGTGTTTCTAGACAAACTAGAAACATCCATACAAATGTCTCTGCAAGTTACAATTGAGCATTGATTATAGCAAAAATGCTACACTAGATCATAAGCATCTCGTTTCAGACCATTATCTTTTAAGGAGAAATTATCTTTTAAGGAGAAATGGAACATATATAATTCCGGAAGGCACCATAAAGAGTTACACGCGTTGTTCTCATTTATAAAGATACAGAATGCTCAACGATCTATCTCTAGGTCCATAGACTGCAATCTAATGTGAAACTTTATGGCTTAACCGATGGACCTTGCATGCGTATCACCGTCAGAAGAGCATTTGCTGAAGTGAACTATGCAGTGATCTGTATGGCAAGTGACAGTGAGCATAATGTTTGCATGTATGTGTACAGCAGTGACAACGATCGAGTTGTGAAGTTACGTATTTTTGGACGACTAAAGCCAAGAGACACGGACTTCAAGGCCTTGTCTGTGATTAGATTAAACTCATAATAATTCATCTTGACCGTTTCAGTCCTCATTTATTGATCGCCTCCACAAAACGAAAGACTCTTCCGCCTCGAGTCTGTGTCAATTAAATTGACACAGACTCGAGGCATCGTCGTACCACAGTCCTAGTTACTCCTTGCCTCTACTTTCCTCCTCCGTGCATACTCCTCCGCACGCACGCACTCACAAACACGTACATGCATATATGCATAAGTCTACATAAGAAATATATAATAGGCCTACATGATGTATATACGTATATGGATACATCCCTCCACCCACACATACATCAATACATATATGCACACATACATGCAAACATATGCTCATACATACATACAAACATACATACATACATACATACATACATACATACACACGCACACACATACACACATACATACATACATGCATGCATGCATACATACATACATACATACATACATACATACATACATACATACATACATACATACATACATACATACATACATACATACATACATACATACATACATACATACATACATACATACATACATACATACATACATACATACATACATACATACATACATACATACATACATACATACATACATACATACATACATACATATAGAGGTCCTTAAACTGTGTCAAGTGTCCTGAAACGTACATACATAAATTGCGTTGTCCGCTTTCCAATTTTCCTGCGTCATTCTGTTCTACTTGAAACCCGTTTTCTTTTATAAAATGCTGCGCTTTTCAAACGAATCTCCTTCGTCTGTCTATAGTTCCTCTGCTTCTTCTTCTCCTTCTTAGATCAGAATCTGTCGTGTTTGCTTACAGTATTGAATTTCCTTTTCCTTCAGATGGACTCCGCCAAGGTCATTCTCGTCGTCTGCTCCGCCATTTTGGCTCTGACGTTTTTCAGTGGCTGCGTGACGTCATTCGCCTACGACGAAGACTTTCCATCGGATGACTACGACATACTTCCGGTTCCGATTGGCAAGCGATCCAATAATCCCTTCTGTCGTCGCTGTCTGATCCACCGCGACGAATGGATGAACTGCAATCTGTGCTACGGACGACCGAGAGGAATCGTGCCTTATTTCGGAAAACGGTCCCCGTCTCTCCAGGACGATTCCTACCAGGGTGAGGGCGACAACGAAGGACGGCGAATCTCGGAGGATGACCTGGAACTAAGAATGGCGGATAAGAGGGCAAGGTCGGGAGCCAGAAGTTCCTTTCTGGACACGAGATGCTGCGACGTCCTTGGCATACGCGAATGTTGTCGGAGGAGCGTCGGAAAGCGGGAATACCGCACCATCTACTTTCCAGATGAGGAGAACGACCAGCCGTGGAAGAGGGAATACGAAACAAGTTTTGTTCCGCTCGATGATGGCAATGGTTTGTGTTCGTGTTGCGAGGGACCGTTGTTTGATTTCTCCTGCTGTTCCTTGACCTGCACCAAACGTAAATAAGAACAGGAAGAACATAAAATAGTCAAGCTATTCTAAATCGCCTATATGTGTGTAAGCATGCTTGTATTCGTGTTTGAATTTTTGAAACTTCGAGTAAAGTGTTGTTGTTGTTAGTTTAACTTAAGAAACGAATAGGTTAGTAGTTCATATTTTTACGATTAATGTTTTTTACAGACGCTTCGAAATGCACTGCTTCTTTAAGGAGCAGTTCATAGCAACTTGATGTAGGCCTATGTCGTGTGCTTTTGCGTTGGTTACTATAATAATACAGGCTTAAATAATAATTATACATAATTAGACGTGAAACTACCTTAAAACACTACAAATGACGTTCCGTAATTGCATCATCCGTTTATCAAATAATTATCCAGAAAGCTTTTATTAGCCGATCAACTGTTCATAGACATACAGTCCCTTCCTAAATGAAGACATATTATGAAGCCATTTATGAAGCCATTTGAAGACGTATTATGAAGCCATTTCTGCCATCAAGGGCTATTCTGCTTGCAGATGGAGAATTATGATCAACAGAAGTCAAGTTTCCGGCTTTAACCTGCAGTTAATAACAGCCGTTTATTAGTAGCTAATAACCGTCGCTTATTAATAGATAGGGGCCTAATAATAGCCGTTTATTGACAGCTAATAACAGCCGCTTATTAAAAGATAATAATAGCCGTTTATTGACAGCTAATAACAGCCGATTATTAACAGCTAGCAATAGCCCTTCGTTAAGAGATAACGACAGCCGTTTATTAACAGATAATATCCGTTCGTTAACAGCTAATAACAGCCGTTTGTTAACAGGTAATAATTACCATTTGCTAACAGCTAATTACAGCCGTTTATTAACAGCTAATAACAGCCGTTTATTAACAGCTAATAACAGCCGTTCGTTAAAAGTTAATGACAGCTGTTTATTAATAGATAATCCGTTCGATAACAGCGGTTTATTAACAGGTAATAACAGCCGTTTGTTAACAGCTAATAACAGCCGTTTATTAACAGGTAATAACAGCCGTTTGTTAACAGCTAATAACAGTCGTTTCTTAACAGCTAATATTGTGTAAATACAGTCAAGCGGCACATAACTCGTCGTTAGGAATAGGTTGAGAACAAATTATTATCTCGTAATTATGCATGGTGTAGTATTCGTGGTTCGCATGTTTCGTAGATATTCTGTAATAATCAGCAGAGGTTGTTTGATCTATTTTGAAGGCATGCGTCTAGCCAAGGAAAGGAGGCTTCAAAATGTCCAGTTTACGTGTTTCTTGTTTCTAAACAGGTGAATAAAACTTGCAGAGCATAGATACGGTGCCATGGCTAAGGCTACCTAACGGCCTCACGCCGGCAATGATAGCCCAGTGGGAATGCGCTTTAATGAACGTCGCATTGCATGCGTCTGCGAACGGCACAATGCAAAATTCATGGCAGCTGAATAATTTCATCCATCGTTCACGTGCATTAACGCCAACGCATATATACGGCAGAGGCTGCAGCTGTCCTAATGGCCAATATCGCTGCTTGACAATGGCTGTGGCATTGGCCGCCTTTCCCTACGCCTACATCCTGTGCGTAGGGTCCTCATGAACCCACTCATATGCGTAATTTTGTGGAGAGGGTATACAACAGAACCGTGTCCCAATTTTTGACTGGGGTAGGCTACCGTATCCCACTTTCTATCCGTTAAGAAACAACCGCACTTCTCAATCCGTGAACATAACATTGGAACATGTCACCCTGCTTTTCATACTGTGAGTAACAAAACCCATTACTATACAACCGGCGATCGCTCAGATCTACCTTCAATAATAATTATAGTGTTATTCGAAGGATTACTGTTTCTGCCTAACTGTGAGGATATAGGTAGAGATAGAGATATAGACAGTCATTGCCAATGGCGTAAACTTGTCCAAAATATTGGGTGGGGGGGATTTGGTTATTCATTCTACACTTGTTGCATTGGGTGTACAGTCCATCTCAATTATTGGGGGGCAGGTGCACCGGCTGCCCTCCCCAGAGTCTACGCCTATGGTCATTGCAGACAGACAAAATAGACAACAGAACAGTAGTGTCGGCCTACAATAGTAGACTGACACACGTTGTTATTGTTCCTCGAACTGAAAGTCGACTCAATTTCTTATAAATGGGAAGACGCAGAGAAATCACAGTCCATACATCGGTTGATTGATGTCCTCTGCATCGGACACCTGCGTTATGGAAGCTGCTAAGTAATAATTAAATAGTATGCAGGTGCGTTTGACTGTTCAGTAGATCGAATACATGACATGACTTGTCATAGTTACATGAGGTGTCAACAGTGTTTAGACAAAGGAAGCAGTATGTGACGCCTCACTGTGCCAACGTAACCATATGGAGCCCATGTAGGATCCATAATCCCATATGGGACCCGTATACAGCTCATATGTGCCCCATCTAAAGCCCACGGACAAGTTGGAAGGATAATTAGACCTCTAGATAGGAAATCGGTAACTTAGGCTTCGCGTTTCACCAACTGTAGTCTAATACGACTTGTGGCATATTTTGTGCAAAATATCATGCACCAGAAGTGAAAATAATTATATGTAGAATTTAACACTGACTCATCAGAAGAAAACGCATAAATTAAGCCTAAAATAAACGGAAATGCCCACACGTAGGCTACAAAGGTTAACAGAGACTTAGTCCTTAATTGAAATTTATGTCAGGTTGGTTAGCTTCGAGGGCTTTTCTTAAAGTATGGCTACATAAATATGCCAGTTGATTACAATATTCGCTTTGCAAAGCCATTATGCAGTTCTTGTACCCAATATGGGCACCGCATAACGTCTTCTTCTGTGAGTATTTTAAATAAATTACAGGTCGATTAAAATATTTTGTTATGTAACACGCTGGTCTGCGCAAAATCGCAATTGTAAAGTCAGAATTTCATCTGTCAATGAAAATCCAATAGAACCCAGTTTAGTCAGAGAATACGGCGAAGCACAGATATCGTAAACCTCCGATGTCGTTACATAAGAAATCTAAGATCTCGTCAAACGATGGAAATGACTATAAAGATAAACTGTTTAGGAGGTTATTTGGAAGCGGAGGTTCCAAAAGCAGACACAACGTCTAGTCACTGCGCATAATACGACTTAAAGGAAATCCTCTGCAAGCCCACGACTGATGCGTGCAGAGACGTCGTTCTTTAGGACTCCATTTGATGCTTTCAGTCGAAGCGGGACCTGACAGAGCCCCACTGTGGTCGATGTGTCAAAAGACGTTACATAGAGTGTTATCGCTTAAGGGAGCGAAGGGATAGGATATGCCAGGAAAGAGCTCCAGCTGTCACTTGGAATCAAATGCAATAAAGATGCGGTAGAGTAGTAAGTGCACAGAGTAACGAAGAATAAGATGCAGGACCAGAAGGAAGAGCAACTACTGCACTGATTGTAGGCCTAAAAGGAAATAGAAATAAGTGCGATTATAGTTCGCCATTGAGAGGTGGCAGTATTACTTTGAAATGTCTTGATGAATGCAACTGAACTGGTAAATGAAAGACATGATTGCAAATAGGCTATAAGTACTTACAAATGATTTCTTCTAAGGTGCACAACTTCATTGGTAACCGAAATCATTCTAAACAAAGCATGAAAATCCGTACGAAATCCTATCCTAATACAAATGCTTTTGGTTTGACAGAAATCTCCACCTGGCGAACCACGCTGAAGCTTTGGGATCATAGCCATGCACTGATCGAAATGTAAACGCATTGAACAGACCTAGGACTTGCATTAGTGCTAGGATTTTCGAATCATAATGTTTAGAGCAGAGTCGTGACAGATAAGCAGAAATATAAATGCGACACTTACCATTTCTTTAGCAGCTCGTTGTTGACTCAGAGATGTCGAAGTTATTCTAATTCGCACCAGTCGAGACGGATCTCTCCTGCTGCCAAGACGACCTCCGGCTGCGAATGCTGGAGGAGCGGAGTTCCAGCGAAGAGTCCTGTCGCCTATATTGCTAACTCCTGGGACAAATGAGGCACAAATTTCGATTCATTCCTCGATTTTAAGAGTCCTCGATAACCTGGTTGCCTTCGTTATTGGTGCACTCGACCACTTTGGATAAACTTCCAATCAATCGTATGATTCTGCAATAATTGTTTTCTGACATCTGTTTCCAATCATTGGAATCAGAGACACGAAAACAAGATTGTCGATCTCGGATTTTTCATACAGCAGACAAATTTCGATGCTCTTCATTTATCTTTGAAGCGATAAAGTGTGCACATTGCACAAGACGGTTTTCGATGATGATGATGATGATGATGATGATGATGATGATGATGATGATGATGATGATGATGATGATGATGACGATGGTGGTGGTGGTGGTGGTGGTGGTGGTGGTGGTGGTGGTGGTGTGGTGGTGGTGGTGGTGGTGGTGGTGGTGGTGGTGGTGGTGGTGGTGGTGGTGGTGGTGGTGAAGACGACGACGACATATAGGGGCCTATAGAATAGATTAAACAAGCGGAGGTCAAACAAGTGGAGGCGTACGATCGACAATAACGGGATACGAGCCAGTGGAGTGAAAGAAGGAAGGAAGGATATAAGGAATAGAATAAGGAACGGAACAAGAAAGGAAGAGAAGGAAGAAAAAGGGAGAAAAACAAAAAGGAAGACGGAAGGAAGAAAGAAGAAAGACATGCAAGAAGGAAATAAGGGTATAAAATAAGGAAAGAAGCGGTTAGGAAGGAAAGAAGAAAGGAAAAAGGAAGGAAAAAGAAAGGAAGAAAAGAAGGAAGGAAAGAAAGAAAGAAGAATGATGTAAGAAAAGAAGGATGGAACGAAGAAGCCCATCGTTTACTCATATATGCCCACGACAGCATTGATACGATGATGGTAAGCATGGCCAAATTAAGCAATGTTAAACTCAGTACTTAGATAGGTGACCCAGTGCATATTTTAAGGAATTTTGACTACTGGGACAAAATTTTGGAACTCGTCTCTGAAAAACTTTGATGACTTTTTTCTGGGAATTCATCTCCCCGAAAAAGTTGATGACCTTTTTTTTAGGAAGTCATCTCCCGAAAACCGCTTATGACCTTTTCTTCGGAATTCTTCTCCCGAAAAAGTTCATGACCTCTTTGGCAATTTACTACTGGGGCAAGTCTTAAAACTCTTCCAACATTTTGTCCCACTACTTATACTTTAACCATACATTGCCTGGGAGAAATCAGCCTAACTACTGGGACAAATCCTAACATTACTGGGACATTTGTCCCACTAGTTATACAGTTAAAATATGCCCTGCAACAAGGTGACCGCCCACGAAATGCAAAGAAACTGCGCTAGCTCAGTCCTCCATCTTTCGAAATCATATATACGAATAGAAACTTACAATATGAGCTGAACAGGTGTTCTTCTCAGATTATTGAGGTCTTCCTTGCGCTTCAGCCGAAAGATCCTCCTAACTTTTCCTAAGCCTGTGACTTTTGACGAATTTTATTGTGCTGTGCTCCTTACGGTTAACTTATTCTTGCGCCGTTATTCAAATAGATTAATAGAAACTACAAAGAGCACAGACAAATGCAGTCTTGTTGTCAAGACCTTAAACCTCAAGACCACTCTCGTATCCAGACTTCTATTCCTTACTAAAAATTGTCCAGTCGGACTACTTGTTATTTTAATGAAAACATGAGTTTTTTTCTTTTATTCAAGCAAAACAACTCTAAATGGAGACTGCAGAGAATTCCGAATTCGTATTTACAAAAGTCCTTCATGCGAAATGTTATTCCAAATGCCTGTTGAATTTTATAAAAACCAATTTGCTCAGAATTTTCTGACCAAGACGTGACCTGTGGGGCCTCATAAAAATTCTGCCATGTGAAAAAACACGGTCTACAAGTGCTGAAATCGCTAGCATACAAAGCAGCTTTTCAAGAACCGGATGTAAATGTACAAATTAATCATGAGTCTGTTTTGAAATCATTCCATGCTAAATAACCGGAAGTCAAAATAATTGTCCCAAACAACAGTGAAGCCTCATTCACACCGTGTAAATACTAAAGCAATAACTGTATGAGTAATTATTGGATACATTTTTAAAATTCTTGCCGTTTGTTAAAATTAATGACTGTTCATTTTGACAAAGTCTTGGTCTTGGTCTTGGAAAACCAAGACCAAGACTTTGAACCTCAAGACCAAGACCAAGACCTTGAACCTTTGGTCTCAAGACCAAGACCAAGACTTTTAAAAACGAACTCGAGTGCACTCGAGACCAAGACCTTGGTCTCGAGGACAACAAGACTGGACAAATGTCAGAATGAAAATGCCACTGCATGACATAAATGGTAAGACTATGACAGAGATATTTGATGAAGCATATTTCTGTTTCCATTTGATATTATAGTTCGAGATGTTTTACTGAAAAGCGTTAAGTAAATAACGGGACATATGAATTATGCACATGTCATAATTATTGAAACTGTTGTCATACGCGGAACTGGCAACTGAGATTTAGTCAAAGTCGTTGTCTTTGCAGTTGAAATATAAATCATTCGGATGTCAGAGATTGAGCGCCTCTGTGTTGATGCATTGTAATGGCACCTCAGGTCCAATTCCGTCCTTCTAGTCATCTAGGTAACCGGGGAAGGCTCAGGTGGAGTTGCGTGCTGTTTGACGAACGTGACAATTGTCACGCACCCGTGAGCGCATCTCAGAAGAAGAGTCACTGGACTATGAAACCAGACCCAAGTTCTTTCGACGGGTCTTTATTGACTTAGAAACGACAACCATCTCTCTTGTTTAAATCTGACCACGGTCTTAGTCGAGTTGTAGCTCTCCTGCTGCCAATCTGTCGTCTGCGTCTTGCGCTCATCGTACAGTTGTACCAGTCAGACTCCCAGGATGTACTGTGTCACCTGAAATTGCATCTGCATGTCCTCAGTAGGAAGGAGGAGCGAAAGGGAAGCGGAAAGGGAGGAGAAGCAATCAACTGGCTATATTTCTGCAGTCGTTGATGAACCGATGTCTACATTGTGACAAATTACATTTGTTTACTATAATAGATATAATATGCAACATTAGTTGGTCTTTTGCTAAATTGCAACGTCTTCTACGATATTTATTGTCGCTTGTCGCAATATACGCATTTTGGAAACTTATTTATGACCGTGGTATATAGTTGATTGTTTGATAGAAATGAATGCAGCCATCTTTATCTTACCGTAGCCGATTCTTGTGCAAATAAGGTTTACTCTGCGTGGCCTACACAGTCTGGGTCTATATCGGTGGTGAATTTGCAATGCATGGAATATATCTGACTTTCATGAAATCATTGTCCATTGTTCAGCTGCACAATAGAGCTTTAACCTTTTATTATGCATGCACCTAGACACACGCTGAAGACCCGATTATAATCAGACGGAATAAATTAACCGATGATGTCAAACGGTAGAGGCGCTGCTGTCTCTGTTCATAAAATATAACGCGGAAATCATTCGTTATTCACTGTCTGCGACATCAACGAAGGGACAGTGCAGATGTGACTCCGCGACCGTGGCTCTGTGTGGCACTGGTCCAGTGGCAGCAGCAGCAGCCGTTGCCTCAGCAGCATCAGCAAGCGCCATTATCAGAGGCAGAGACTGCAGCACAGGAGCGGCCTGTCGCCCGTCGTGTGATGCTGCTCTTGGTGTTGCACTGATGGGTTGCGGATGCAGGAACTGGTGTGAACGGGTAGGAAGACACAATCACTGGATGAATTATTACTCATGTAAACATTTTCATTCGACTCTAGTTACGTGTGGTAACAACGTAATGTCGTCATTTACTGTAAGATGGTTTTCGTTCTGAATCTCTGTGAGAAATGATTCCAACGTGGACAGACAAGGTGACCAACCGGTGGTCATTGAATGGCCAGTGGTCATTGAATGGCCAGTGGCAGCGTTTTAGACACGTGCCCTAGGCTACTCCTCAGCTGCAGTCGGCTTCACGTCAGAGCAGCTTCATTTATCATGCATGACATCCTTTCCATTTCTCTAATTCTCCTCATCCTCATAATCAACAGCAATTTTGAGTCAGCAGCAGTAACATCAGCGAGAGAACAGTCTCATTTTTTTTTCATGACATCATCAGCGTCGTCGTCGTCGTCGTCGTCGTCGTCATCGTCATCATCATCATCATCATCATCATCATCATCATCATCATCATCATCATCATCATCACTATCATCATCACCTGCAGCAGAAACATCATCGTCATGATCATAATCATTGCGATGAAGATGATCATCATTTGCAACAACAACTCATCTTTCATTACATTATCATCATCAGCAGTAGCAACAACACAAGCACAAACACAAGCATCATTGTCGACATCATCATCGTCGTCCAGTGTTTAATCTAGTCCCCCTCTTCTGGGAGGGGAAACCAGGTTTCTTGGGGGACCAGCCAATTTGTCAGACTTTTTCAACTTTCATCCAAATTTTTCAAACTTTCATCCAGACTTTTCAACTTTCATCTTCCCAAAAAAGTTGATGACCTTTTTTTTTTTTTTTTCAGTCATCGCCCAATTTTGTCACTTTTCCCATAGGAATTTGCCTCTCAAACAACTACACAAGTACCTTACTCACCTCTCGGGGGGGGGGGAAACCATATATCACCATGTATCCTGGGGGGGGGGAATTTGCCTCCCCAAAAGCTCTCAACATTATAATATTGCCGGCCTCTGGGGGGGAAACATCAATCCTGGGGGGGGAACTTTACCCCCCAAAGACGTCTAGATTAAACACTGATCGTCGTCGTCATTATCGTTGTCGTCGTTGTGCTTGCCACCGACTTTGTCGTCGTCATCTTCGTTAAAAATTCTCATGATAAATTTCTATATTACCCGATTTTTTATTTTAAATAAAATTCGCTGGTGTTGATACTTTGTGTTTGATAGCCAATAAAAGCACGTTTTATATGCAATAACAGCCATTTCAAAAAGTCTGAAGATCTCCTATTTAGGTCTAAAACAAAGTTCTCTAGTTTCCTATATTCATCAATTCGTGAAGTTCCGTTGGTTTTATCTTATGTCACCGAATTGTTGCGTTTGTTATTTCGGTAGGCCTATTGCACCATTAAGTCTAATTGCAGCATGAGCATCACTAGGCCTACTGCACTATGAGCATCACTAGGCCTACTGCAGTATGAGCATTCCTTTTTCTAACGAAATTTGAACAACTCGATGAGTACTTCAAATGCCACTCTAGGTTGAATGAAATGCATTTTCAAAAAGCATGCAAAGAGTCTGCACTCACACGAATTTTTCCTATATTCTGTTGATTCTGATCTGGTCCAAACATGCTATATAGCTAAAGATTTGTTTTTCGAGCTTCATGACTGTAACACTTCATGACTGTAACACTTCATGACTGTAACACTTCATGACTCTAACACTTCATGACTGTAACACTTCATGACTGTAACACTTCATAGCTCTAACACTTCGTGATTCTAACATCCAACCATAATTTTCTTACTATGCTTCTGATGATGTATGTCTGGTTCTGTTTATTGAATCGAATCTAACTTAATCGAATTCATCGACTGCTTATTGATTTAGTGAAATGACAGTCATAGCAAGAGAAGCCAAGGATATGGCCTTGCTCGAGTAGATCATGGCCTCACTCGAGTAGGCCTTAGGTCCATACAATGGACACTGAAGACGGCCAGCATTGTGACCATGGCCTCTGCCTAGATGACCTACGAGGCCAGGGACTAGGGACATCTGCATACGAGGACACGTCGTCTAATTCCATTGCCACACTATGGTAATCAACAGACTTATACACAAAGGTTATTGGATTGTAGATCACAAAGAGGTTCTTATGATGACCTCGACGACGATACACAATAGTCTATTGTTACTACAATTAAACTAATGATACAATATATTACTATTATACTCGGGGTGAATTTATCAATGTTATTAATTCCTACAGCAATAAATTGGAAATTAAATGGTGATATTAGACTTTAAATCTATTGTTGCTACTATTCCTATTACGATTATCAGGAAAACTACTATCGTTGCCATTTTTTATTACTTGTATTGCTATTATTGCTAAACAGATTTGTAACTTCCTGTCATTCCTGGATTAACACCTAATTTATATTTTATCTGCTTTGATTTGTAACATATGTTCGTCAAGTGTCGAGCCGTACAAGTCATCTCTGAAGGTAATACACTGCTCATCATATTAACAGTCGCCTACCAATTTATCGTACATTTGACCTTCTCGATAATATGAACGAGGAGTACCGGTATTCACTTTGTCAATGTAGGGTAAGATAATCAGGATCATGTATGCTAAATGAAGGCAGGGTAAGATCGTGTAAGGAAAAGTTCGGTAAGGTAGGCAAAGACAAGAACTGTGAGGCAATGTGCGATAATTATTACTGTGCATTATTTAGCACCACTATAATATTTATAATCAATCATCAATATGCTGTGTCTGGGTAATTGTGATGATGGACTTTGCTTATGGTTCCTACATAGTAACCGTCTAAGAGGAGACTTGAACCCGTACTGTCGGCGTCACAAGGCGAGCGCTCTGATCAATCGGCTACCGTGTCCCATAAGCATGGGCGTCCACAGGAATTTTTCTAGGAGGAAATTATTTAGTGTAGGTGAGCAAGGTAAGGTGCTATAAGACAAGGTATAGTAAGGTAAAATCAAGGAAGGTATGTGGTATGAGAAGAAAAGGAACCCCTGTTGAGGGTTCCTAAAATGCACAATATATAAAAATCCAGATACAAAAGTGCGATAAGGAAGTTAAAGAAGGGTTAGGGTACTTAGGGAGATAGTTACTTGTTTGGTAAGTCTTATCCGCCTCTGTTAAAATTAGAACTTGAAAACCATTCTGGAGTTCTATGGATCATTTGGCTGAAGTGCAGTTTCACGCCCTGTTGGAATGTAACGGATGGGTTATATGGCTAAGGCCGCGTCTTCAAACTTTTATCTACAGAAGGTAGTGATGATGATAACGATGATGATAGCAATAATTGTGGCGGTGATGATAATGTTAATGATGATGATGAAGTGGTGGAGTTGGGTGTGGTGGTGATAATGGTGGCGGTGGCGAGGACTGTGATGATTACGAGACACTTAAATACAGCTTCATCGTCTTTGCCTTTACATACACGTAAAACGTGTTCGAATGGAACAACAACTGCATGCAGCCTATGCAGTTGATTTAAATGTAAAGAGTTGGGTTATTAGCTCCGCTTTGGTGGCTGCGAGCAACGACCGGAAGGGAGTGTCTCGCGGCGGATAGAGCGAGAAGGAACGAGAAATGGAGAAAACTAGACAGCGAGAGAGCGACAGAGACATGGAGAAAGAGATAGCGACAGAGATAGACAGAGAGAGAGAGAGAGAGAGAGAGAGAGAGAGAGAGAGAGAGAGAGAGAGAGAGAGAGAGAGAGAGAGAGAGAGAGAGAGAGAGAGAGCGAGAGAGAGAGAGATGGAGAAATGGAGAAATAGAGAGACAGAGAGACAGAGACAGACAGAAAGATGCAGAGAGAGAGAGAGAGAGAGACAGAGAGACAGAGAGAGAGACAGAGACAGAGACAGAGACAGAGACAGAGACAGAGACAGAGAGACAGAGAGACAGAGAGACAGAGAGACAGAGAGACAGAGAGACAGAGACATAGACAGAGACAGAGAGACAGAGACAGAGACAGAGACATAGACAGAGACAGAGACAGAGACAGAGAGAGAGAGAGAGAGACAGAGAGAGAGAGAGACAGAGACAGAGAGAGAGACAGAGACAGAGACAGAGAGACAGAGACAGAGAGAGAGAGAGGCATAAAGGCATAAACAAACAGAGTACTAGAGATACAAAAAGATGGAGAGAAAGACAAATAGAGACAGAGAGGGAAAGAGAGAAGAAAACAGAGATTGCGGCTCAATGCACAAAAGGCTCGACGTCCGCCCACTCGATCCTCTGTCGAATGCAAAACCCTTTCATTGTCGGTAGATTGGATTCGATTCGCAGTTAGATGAATCTATCGCATTTTCATTCTCCGAGGAAAACTGATTATTTGTGCGTAACGTGTGAGGTTTCAGTAGAAGGCAACAGAAACGAGTTAACTCAACGTGGAGAATCAATCTACGACGCCAAACTATTGTACAGAATGGGACACGATCAAGGGCTTCACAAATTCACCGATTCTAGGACGAAGTTCGATCCTGCACTTGCCATTATACACGGCAAAGGATATAAACCAGTTGTCCACCGAGTCATATAAACAATTCTCATCTGCCGATTGAGTATTGAACGACATAAACAAATAAAAACCGTTGTCAGTGGAGGCAAAACATGATGGCAGAGATAAAGAGGAACTTATCGTTGGGACTCGGCCTACCACCTGCTACCATACAACTTGGCGCCTTTTCAGTGATGGCATCAAGTGTCTGCAATGGTCTTTATCCGTTCATTGCCATACTTGCATCTCCGAGAACTCTAACGCAATATAAAACAATTACTTTATCGAATAGACTTGCATATATATACCTATCTATAAATGCGATCTCTGTGCTGTAGTAAAGTTACCAGCTGAATGCAAGCGCTCTCGTTTGTTTGCAGCCACCGAAGGTCGTAAGAGCACGTGACCGAAAATTTCATAAGCGTTTCAAAAATCTACCGGAATCAGAAAAAGTTCTAAAAGGTATAATACAGACACTTAAAATTGTAGAAAGTAGGCCTGTATGTATAAATACAGACATTTAAAACTGTAGAAAGTAGGCCTGTATGTTTTATGCTTGATATGTATAATCAAAAAATATTCTTAAATATTTGTGTTGTTTTGATTTCTAACTTACACGAACAGTCAATGAGAAACTGAGGAGAGGCTTTGATACATTGGATTTTGGTTTTGTTAATTTAGTTTATCACTGCGCCTACGTTGGAGATATTCTGCTGCAAGGCTATCTCTACATCACGACTGACACTTTCTGCTTCTATTCGAAAATACTCGGCCGCGAACGACAGGTGAATTAGGACTTTTATGCACCTAATTCTGCTTCAAAAATAATACAACAATCTTCATTGGTGTATTGCAGTGTATTCCCATCGGAGTTAGTTATCTACAAGGGGCATTAAGCTGGCACGATAGCTTTATTCAATTCCATCCATTTTACCAGTAACATTGTCACAGTTTAAAGTTCGTTATCAGATTTCGTTTATTACAGTCTTACTCTTTGGTGTAGATCTAAAAGACCTTGATGCTCATGGTTTTTTCCAGAATTATCACTATTCATCGGTGAATTTATGTTTGAATACTATAGTGAGCAATTTAAGAACAGCTTTCTATAAGTAAATATTATTTATTATGATGTCTTTCTATATCTGCCTGCATATTATATATGTTTCCACATATGCAGATATCATTATTTATTACGTATAATATTTAAGTTAGTTAATCACAATGTACTAAATAATAATAATCATCTGTGGTCTGAATTCGTGTCGTCGAATCATGTTTGAATTGATGTAGATTGAGATTCCGATATTGGAAGTTGTCGATGTGACCCGAGAGAAGACGGCGTTCATCATTCCGAATGCCATCGGAATACACACCGTAGATAACGCCAAGGTCCTCAGTCACAGACACAGTCTCAATGCACAGGCGATAATACAAATCTATTCCATACTTACTTTTATTTTCATACCTGGATATATATTTATTTAGCTCATTATAAGAAGGTATGTACGAGGTTGAAATGGATGTGTTTTGAGATAGTGGGCTGAAAATTTGTTGCCTGGTGTTGTTGTCAGTTGAGTCCGAACAGACAAATTTAGCTGGTTTCATAAGGATGGATCGACCATTGCTAAAGGGTGCTGTACAAAGGAGGTCGGGAGAATAGGATGCTAAAAGAGGAAATTGTACTAGATGACAAAGATAATTGGGACTCTGCATCTGGAAGTAAGCGACAGAACTTCAGCCTCAGCAGTACAGTTGTACGTTAAATTTCACTAATTATTTTTACATTTATTATAGTCTCGGACAGTTCTCCACCCTCCTTTGTTTGTTTTCTGTTTTTATAGAAATCAGAGCAAGTTAAGTAAGTTACGCATACGAGTAACACGCCGTATGTCCACAAGTTAGTAAGTTGTTAAGACATAGCAATTGATACTCGTAAATTCACGAATTGTTCAAATTTCACCGCTCTAACAATAACAATTCTCTGTCATTCAATGCTTTAGTATGTATTTGGTTCTCTGGTGTCACGAAATCGAACTTATCGTCTGATGTCAAGCATATGGAAGAGAGTTATGGTGCGTATATTCTTCAAATTTGTGCATTTGGTTAATGAATTAGGTTCAGGAATCCAATGACGCAAGTCTTTTCCCTTCTGTGCCTTGCCCCTCATCTCTGTGTAGCATTCTCGTTCGTTCAACTTCTAGTCTAGTAGCGTATCTAAACTAATGACTTATATAACGCTGTTTCAATGGCCTATTGCATTATTGCACACTTCGATCAATACACCAAAGAATATTATACACCTGTAGGCTATAGACCTACTCATCGGATCCGTGAAAATGTTTGCCTAGCGAAAACCATGTATTAGGCGAGTGAGCGACTCTAGATAATTGCTTTATGCTGGGTCCGTTTTTCTCAGAGGTGTTTTTATTTGTTTTAAATTATTTCTCATTAAGAACTCAGTTACACTATCATGCAGTTGTTACTCTACCTGCACATTCTTTTTCTCCGCTTGTTTCCTCTGATTAGTACGGTGAATTAATTAAACTAGCCTATATGAGGACCATACCACGTTTAGTCATTTACACCACCTTCTGAATGTGTCCCAAATAGCCTATGCAGAATGGCGCATATAATAAAACGTGCTATCCTATTATTCAAGACATATTCCATTTATATATAAATGACACATTACATACGACATATGCATATCTGAATACATACTGTAATGCTATGATAAATAACATATAGATCATATCATTGATTAAGGCGAACGAACACTATGGAGGATTGGCTCCAATTCGCTGCGATTCGTCGTCAGTCTTAACATACAAACGAGACGCCAGTCCGAGTTCAGCGGATAAGACATCATCGGACGAAAGCTACTTCACCGATCCTGAATTCCTGCCTCAGCCAGTCCTACCTCCTGCTTCTGCTCCTCCTCCTCCGACTGCTGCTGCTGCTGCTGTTGCGCATCCTGTGCCATCTACGATTGCCGGTCACCATCGCCATGGATCAACGTCCACGGTCAGGGCATCGTTGTCCTCGGGTGCAGTGTCGGCCTCAGGCTGCGGGCATCCGTCAGCGGCGGCCGCGGTCGTGGCAGCGGCAATGACGGCCACCCGAAGAACCTCCAGCCTGGCTTCCGTCAATCGATTAGCTCACGATCATCAGTATTCAAGCGCCGTCGCCGATAAGTCATCCACTGCAAGTATGTGCATACTTTACCTACTTCTACAAGTATGTGCATACGTTACATACTTCTGCAAGTATGTTCATACTTTACATACTTCTGACAGTATTTGCATACTTTACATACTACTGCAAGTATTAGAAACTTAACATACTTCTGCGAGTATGTACATATTCTACATACTTCTACTTGCTCTGCTAAACTAATTACGCTAAACTGTATCACGTTACTGACAGTATTTACCTCTGTATGAATAAATAATGAGTTCTGAAATTGAAAACGTTGCTTAAAGAATGATGTCTATTATATTTATATCTTTGTTGATTTTAGTACTCTGTACTGTGGGAAAACGCAGAGCAAGTAAACTCACCCGCATTGTTAAGCTAATGAACAGGTGAGTTCATTGTTAAGCTAATGAACAGATGAGTTGTATTTCACATGAGTTTCAGACAGCATTTAGTATTTACCTTTTAAATCGTCAAATTCCAAATCGAAAATATTTTACACATAAGCTCAACATGGAAATCCCCCATTGAAGTTATTAAGTACTTAGGGGCATACGTATTTTATAGACCTTTGCAAAATCACTCATTGCGTAATACTTGCGTACTATTTTGTCAATATAAAGTTGCAGTTCCTAGCGCGATACGGATAAGAGCACCTCTTGATTTACTGTTCGAGGATGTGTCTTCCGCATGGGCGTCCGCACATGGGAACAAGGGGAGCATTGCCTCCCTCATGGATTTTGCGCATATTTAAAAAAATCTTTTGATTACTACAACAGCCCCAACACGATATACGATGCAAAAAACAATTATTTAGGTAAAGTCCTTGACCATTATTTATTTTTAAAGTTGTCACATGTTCTGTGTTCATGAATAGCTATGCAAAAACGTCAATAATTAATAATTTTGTCCGTTTCTGACCTTGAGATTTTGACCGTCATTTTGCTCCCCCTACAAATATTTTGCACCCCACTACAACAATTCCTGCGGACGCCCATGGTCTAAGTAAAAGTTGTCTATGCGTTTCTTGTAGCATTACACCGACTGGTTGGTGGGCTATCACTTGTACACTGATGTAAGCTCTGTTACACGTATTATCATCGGTCATTGGTTATGGTTAATTGCTTATTACATGTTTAATATAATATCGCATATTATCTAGAGGATTTAATGTACTGTAATGTAATCACAGACGTATATAGCGCCTCTTCAAGAAAACTCATCATTAAGAAGAAGAAGTTCACGTGCAATGAGAACTTGATCATATAAGAATTTCTTATGAATTTTTATTTCTTGACACTGAATCAAGTTACAGTTAGTTGTCTATAAACAGGGCTAGGATAATAATACGCTAATAAAGGCAAAGAGGAGTCATGAGACTCCCATCAAGGCGAGAAATGAAACACAAAAGAAGTAAAATCCGGATAAATTAAGAAGCATTTTGTTATGTAGCTCTTTCAGTAGAAATGTATGAATCGCTTGTAGCTCACTATAGGGTGAAATGTATGTTTCCATGCATGAATGAATGTATGTATCTTTTATAGAGCGCAGTTTAGGAACTTCTCAATGTGATTGCACCCTACCAATTTGATTAATTACTTACACGTTTAAATTATTTCTTAACAAGTGAAGTAAGTAATTATATTCTTTATTAACCCACTGTTAATCGCACTTTGTAATCGTAATCGATTGCTAAATCACTCTTCTCAACAATCGTACTCTTTACAGAAATTTAAAAAGTTGCGTCACTGTTTCTGAAATAATAATTTACCAAGGTTTGGTATCTATTAAAAATAGACGAAAATGACGAAATATGGAAATAATGGAAATATGACTGAAACATTTTTTCTGGAGATTAATGACTAAAAAAGGTCATCAATTTTTATCGGAGATTAATTGCTAAAAAAAGTCTGAGAATTTTTGTTAGAGAGATGAATTGCGACTTTGATTCTTCTAGCTTAACCACTGGTTTGTATGTATGTATGTATTATTTTTTGCCCCCCCCCTCATAAACCTTCTGGATCCGCCCCTGGGTGTCTATACTGTAGTGGCTTATTGTATGGCGTGCATGTCTTGCATTTGTCGTCTGCTGCAAAGGACCGTCTTTCTGACGTTGTACGGTTTCGTCGTCTTCTGGAAGGTCCTGCATCTGCAGAACGACGTCGTCTACCACATGTACCAACTGAGTCTCATAGAGAACAGACGACTTCAGCTCAACCAGCGCCGACTAAATGCATCCATGGGTGAAGAGGAAAGGTCAATGAATAAATATTATTTGCAAGTACATATGCTTAAAAGATATCTCAAGGTCAGAAACGGACAAGTGAACGAAGACGGGACAGATGGAAGGACAGAACGAATGAAAGGAGGAACAAAGAAAAGACTAGTAATTCGAAGGGGAAGACGAATAAGCGTGGGATTTGAACCTAGACATGATTACATTTTAAAACTGCTATGGTTGTTCAGCGATGGATGTTTATTCTAACAACTATTAGAGTCATCCTGATGCTGTTGTTGTTAGCGATGATAATGAATTTGATGTCGTTGTCGGTGGTGGATGTATTGATGGTGGTGGTGGTGATTTTGGTGTTGTTTGTGGTGGTGGCGACTATGATTATGACCATGAAAAGGGCCGAGTGGTGATGATCTGTTTGAACGAAAATGTTTAGAGGTCAGTATTTGAAGGACATCGTTACTGAATACTCGTTGGCAACAGAACGTCTGTTGATGGCAACTGCAAATCTTCAGTCAGTTCTACGGGCGAACATGGAACTCATCATTCAGGTAAAGAATTCTCATCAGAACCAACTGACACAGAGGTAGAAATTGATGTCCGGAAGTTTCTTTCCACACCACTAACCAACAACTTTGTTTCTTATGTCCATATCCCAGGTTATACTACTGCAGCTGCCTCAGTTCAGCCCTCTGACTCGAAGATTTGTTCGCTTCAGACGAACCGATCTTCTTGGTTGCGACGGCGGCCTCAATGGATCGTCCATTAATTATGTCAGCAAGATGGAGTAAGGAGGAGTTTGAAAAAGTTTGACAATTCTTGACAAGGGGGAGGGGCATGGGCGGCGATCCCGGAGGATCGAGGGGACAAGACCCCAACCTTTAAGAATGGGGGACACACCGTACATTTTCCCAGCCACATTTTGAAGGAACACCAAAAAAGGTCAACAGTTTTTCGCAACATGGGCTCGAAAAATGTTTGGACCTCTTTTCTGAGCAGATCAGTTCAAAACTCTTTTTTTGAACAGATCAGTTCTAAATTGTCCCCCCACCTGTCAAACAAGATCGCCGCCAAGACAAATTGACGTCAACAATAATTTAATCAAAAAGTAACCATAGATTCGGAAAGTCTTTATGAGTGATCTATTTCTTTTTTGTTTGTTTGTAATTTAATCAAACGCGATATTTCTTCGTTTTAAATTATCTTGTTTATTGTTCCCAGGTTAATGAGAAAACGTGCTGCATAATCTCTTAAATGCGAATATCCTGTTTTTCGAAAATCCAATATTTCGAGTTTCTTTTCGATGGAAAGATTGTTTTTAGGGGGATAAGAATATTTTTACATAATTTTATTAGGGTTTTGAATGTTTGACAGTTGTTGACAAGGGGCAGGGAGGGGGTAAAAACTGCCTAAATTTGTTGACATAATTAATGGACGACCCCTATGGTCTACCTGGGACTAGCATTGCAAGGGATATGAAGCTGATGAATATAAGGTCTTTGGTCTAGATTATGTGTGTGGCTCTGAGTTTTACTTCCGGGACCCTTGTACGGATCGGCTAGTCAAACATGAGTCGCTTATAGCTGACTTTATAACTAAATAAAAACGACTTTTATTAATATTTATTTATTAAGAAAACGCATAATTATGTCCTTAATTGTAAATCGCTAAAAAGTCTAGACCGATGCCATGTGCTGTATTTACTTCAAATCGTCCCCTGCTAAGTACCCGGATGACAGCCACAAACATCGCCTGCGATGCATCGTAAAACACGAGCTCTGATTGGCTGACGCGTTGCTGCTTCATATCCCTTTAGCAATGTTAGTCCCAGGGTCTACCAAACCAAGAAATTCAATCATGTTACTCCTTTACTTCGAGACCAGTTCCACCAGTTCAGGGTGCGCGAGCGAGTATTTTATAAATGGTGCTTGCTCGCTTATAATTATATAGGCCTAAATCTAATCCTGCCTTTGCTTCTCCTTACTTCTGCAAAATTGTTATACTAATAGCCAGTGATGGGCACTAAACTATTTTTTTTTAGTTAAACTAAAACTATTTTCCAACTAAAAAAAAGTAGTTAAACTAAAGTTGGCAACTGATTTTGGAAATTAGTTAACTAAACTAAAAAAAAGTAGTTAAACTTTTTCCAACTATTTTCCAACTATTTACGACAAACATTTTTGCAATAAAAGACGTTAAGTGAACTGTAATAATGCAAAGCGTCAATGACAATTTCACCTTCAAACTATGCAATGTGTACTGTTCTGACATACAGTTACATGTGTACTGTAAGTAGTGTATGAATTTGAAAACACAGGCTGTTAATGCTAGAACCATGCAGTGTTAAAATGGTTTTTTTGCTGACAGTGTTCAATGTTCACTGTGGAAAAATAGTTGCATATTGCTGATTTTTTTAGTTAAACTTTTTAGTTAGCAACTAAAAATTTTTAGTTAAACTATGGTTTTAACTAAACTATTTTTTTTTAGTTAAACTTCTTCCTTAACTAAAATTTTTTAGTTAAACTAATAGTTAGCAACTTTTTAGTTAACTATTGCCCATCACTGCTAATAGCACGCAGCCAACTCGCACTGTGACAGGTTACTGCATAGCCATTTACCACTTCAACTAGAATTAGTCCCTTTTCCATTTCCTTTACATGAAGAGTAGAACAACCTACCTGTGCACGTGTGAAACCACAAATCACAAGAAAGACCTTAAAATTTTCCTTTGTTCCATTCACACAGCCAGTAATTCATTGCGTGGGTTAAACCTTACCATCCCTCACTTCCTCACATTGCGCAACAGTAGTGAACGTTGTTTTAGTTTCTGATGACATCGCATTTAAAAATTAATGCAACCTGTGTTTTCTGCTGATGCATCGTGTCTTTGCTTAATCACAGTAAACAATAGGCAGATTAATAATAAGAAATAATTAATTACCCTCTGGTGCACGTGCATTTTGGTAATGCTTCCCTTCCGCCAAATACAAAAGCATTCATTTGTTGGGGTGGGGGATCATCATATAAAGAGACTTCGATCGATGATGCAACAATAGAAGAGAAAGCTAATTAACAACAATGACGTTTCGAATCTTGTCGGCCATAAACGACGGACAATAAGCAGACTCCTCCTCTTCCGTTCAGTTCCTTGCAGGAGGACATAATTAGACAGACAGAGACAGGCAGACCGACAGACGGACGGACATACAGACAGATTAGACGGACAGAATGGATTTAGTGACAGAGAAAGATGAAGGAGGTGTAATTATTTTATGCTAAACGTACTGAATATAGCCTCGGCCATTAGTTAAAATCTCTGTAGACGGATGTACAATTGTACATGTATATATGTCTAAATTGGATGGTCTATTGACTGACTGTCAGTTGGTCGCTGTGAATGGATCTGTTTAAAAGGTCTGTAGGCTTATGACTTCCCTCCATGCTGAGAACAATAACAGCTCTTGCGCCGGGTTCAACAAGGTCGACTGCCACTAACATGCCAACCAGACTTGCACCTGCCAGACTGACACAGGGTCAGTGGGTCACCCTGACACCGACTGAACCACCGCGCCAGACAGTAAGCCAGTCAACCGGAATGATCGCCAGTCAACCGTTCTTCAACCATCCAACGTTCTTCAACCATCCTAATGACGTCATGACGTCATGACGAATGACTACCACACTTAGCCTGTCAGAATTTCCAGACTCGCTCATTTGCGTCGGTAGCCTAATGACGTCGTTTCCGGCAGCCTAATGACGTCATTTCCGGCAGCTGGCAGCAGAAACATCCGGCCTCGTACGACTCACGTGGGAGAGATCAGTTCGTAAACTAACTTCGAATTTAAGAAAATTTCGAGATAGCAACATGAAACACCTGCTTCGAATGACATCCCGCAGTCAAGAAATGCTAACAATTGACGGGTGTCATGCTTGGAGGCGTAGAACAATGACGAAAGAGATTTAGATGAATTACCTACAACAAGGAAGCAAAGAATCGCGGTAACAACAGGCACAGAATTTTCAGAATAAATATAGTCATCGCGGTAGACGCCAGTAATAGCGTTCAAATAGGTTTATCAAAATAGGTTTATAGTGTTATTTTCTAAGCCGATGAGCAAATGGTAACTAACGCAACTTCCGTATAATCTAAAGACTTCTAAGGCGATGTAATCATAATGTAGAACATCAACTGATGGACTCAAAGTCACGACGTCCTATTTTAGGATAGTCTTCTGATAAACTTATTGATCTTGACTTTTTTGGTTCTTTTTTGTAATTGTAATTGTAATTAGTGATTTATACTACGCCGGTGTCTAATGCACAAGGCATCAACCGATGACACACAAAACCAAGCCGTAATCAGGTGAATATCCAGAAGATCAGTCCGTAAGACAGAGAGGCAGCCTATGGTTGATATGCAATTTGAAAGATGTAACCCTCTTTCTGTCCCAAGTTCCCAACCCTTCTATCATTGTATCCTTCAAATGTAGAAAAAACAGCCCGCTTGCATGATTATGTATCATGCAGTTCAGCTTTTGCTTAGCATCTTGGAGCCCTTTCAAAGGCAAAGGCGAAGGATCTGGGTAAATAATATTATATGCGCATCCTTAACAATGGAATCGACGTCAAAGCCAGATAGGAGTGGGTTGAAAGTCGTGCTCAAATCTACCTCCAGTTCATGTATGATTTAAAATATGTATAATTTGCACGAATTTCATGGATCACTATAAAAAAATTGGATTGGGGTCAAATTCACAGTTCCATAGTCTTACCATTTTGTACGGCGCTATATACTTTTAATATAAATGCCTTTAAAATAGATTAGATTTACGAAAGCCTTGCCAAAACAATCGGATTGACTTGTGGTGTATAACACATATCAGTTTGTAGTTGGACCTGAAAGCCAGAAACTGGAAATAGTTCGATTGTGCAGCCTATACGTTATGGCCGAGTCGGATCAATAAAGCGAATGAGTAAGCCTTCGTGGTTTCGTATTTCCAGAAAAGATTGCTTTGGGAATATTAGCTCAGGCTTTTGCAACCATTGGCTAGAAGTCTACATGGTAGACAGACGAGAAGCATCATCTCGTGCTTTATCTGTGTTGGACCTTCTTCTTGTTAATTTAGATATACGTACTGTTCCATTTGATCTGTTCAGCAAAGGCTCTTGTTTAGATCAGTTAAGACAGTCACTCTTGCAGGGCTTTGAGAGATACTTAACAGGCGCTTAATCGAGTGCATTGATGCTTACAAACATACATGCATACATACATACATACATACATACATACATACATACATACATACATACATACATACATACATACATACATACATACATACATACATACATACATACATACATACATACATACATACATACATACATACATACATACATACATACACATGTACATCCGTACGTGCATATTTATATGCATACAAATTAGTGCAATGGATTGAAAGAGACTCTCATGTTGGAGTTGATGGCCTGGAATCGAAACCAGGTAGCAGAGTTCACAAACCGACGAGTTATCCGCTCGGCTGCAGCCGTGCTACCTCTACGCACATACAAATACTAAGCCAATGAATGCTACGTTCGGTTCACACAGATTCAGGTTAACATCTGTCTTCTGCCAATGAAATAAGACTCATATTGACTGATGCACGCATCAGTCGCGTATAGTCAATATTTAACCATGCCCTTGTATTATTCAAAGTTGCAGCCATTTGATCGATCGGTCCGATGTTCCCTCTCAGCTGGTTGGTTGTTCCATCGCCCCGGACTGCCACGGTTCTACATAGAAGTTTTCCTGTGGTCGGTCCATTCTCCTGGAACAAGCTGCCTAACAATCTGCGACATGAGCTTCTCAGCCTCTGTTTGCCTCTTTTCCCGCAAACGCTTGAAGACCATTTTGTTCGATCGTGGTCTCATGTGTTAGCTCAGGAGTACCTCTGCATAGTCTCACTTGCAGTGGCACTGTATAAATTTGCAATTACCATTACCACTACCAAATGTAGGCTTATACAAGCAAAAGGCATTCAGTCGTCTTATTATTAATCACAAACTGGAGTCGGTGTTCAAGTGCAGACAAAGAGGAAAGAGTATGGCGCACTGCAGAGACAACTATTAAAGTTCATTCAGTATACCCTTCATAGGGAACTGTTAGTCATCCAACCAACCAGAGGCAGTATATCTAGGCTAGTTAGGAGTGTTGACCGCTTTCATAGGATCAGAACAATGACTGCTGAGATTTGAATATTAAACCGCTGAGGCCTTGATATGTTTGGAATCCCATAGTCTATATATATATATAATTATATCGACACAATGCTATTGGCTGCGCCGTAACTGACACGTCTGAGCTTAGTCACCGTTTGAATATAGTTTATTTTATTGGCGTCACGGTCAAACGAGAGGATCGAGGGGAAGGTGCATGCTATTAAGGAAGGTTGCGTTGAACCCTATACATTCAGTCAGGTAGAGCGCAAAGGAGTGAGTGTTGTGGGTCGTTTCTACATCAAGACGAAAGGATTCAACGGGGATACGTAAAGACAACAGAACTGTTCTTCTAAATCAGAAAATAACAATGACAGTTCCGGCTCTATTCTCGGTCTTCCTCATTTTGTTTGGTAAGTGCATTTTTTAACAGATAATTGTTATCGAAGTTATGCTTACAGAATTGGGCACACATACGTATGTTATAACCTTGTGTAATTTAGAACGATATTTATAAAGTTTCCAAATGCGTGCAATGTTCGGCTGAAAGGTGTGTGGTTTTAATTTGCTTTATACGATATGTTGATTGTTTCTCGTTCATCGGAGCTTATCTTAAGATTCTCGATAGACCCAGACAAAGAAAGCAACACGACCCTTGCCGCACCTTGCCAAGATCTTCAGTCGTTTGCAAGAAGGTGCTTGGAGTTCATCTTAGCTGCAGAAATGCATATGCAACCTCGCTGCTAGCATTAAGTGTTAGCATAGACGTAATTTGTAGGGGTACCCGGGTACTTGGGGTACCGTAACCCCCACTTGTTTTAAACAATGCCAGTCAATATTTTATTTTTGTGCCTTCCCATAGGCACTGCCTTCGCAGTCTCCGCCTTGCTTCGTTTATGGAAGAAATTGGCACCCTCCACTTTTTACACCAAAGTTACACCCCTGAGTGTTAACTATTTCATTGTCGGTGAGTCTGCCTATTCACTGGTCTGTTTATCTGTTGGACTTGATCTGTCTTGGTCGCTTTTTGGCCGACGACAAATGTATATATTTTCCCTCTTTGCAAGAAAAGGTTCTTACTTTCTGGTGGTGATGCCAAGTCCGGAAGTTTTAATGGCCTTGTGAGTCTTCATTTTGATATTTAGCGACTATTTGTTCCCATCAAATTTCCTGATAATCCAGTTTAATCTACGGCATTTGCAGGCTATTATTTTCATTATTATTAAGGAACATTTATATAGCGCCCCTTCAAGGCTGCCTACTCAGGAGCGCTCCCACTCCAGCCACGGCTAAAAACAGAAGTCTTTAAATCAGTGTAAAAAGTAGCAGAGTGATCCATAGGGACCAAACGGACTTAACGGAGCGCCATTGGGAGCCCGTTCCAGGTCATAGGGCCAGCAACAGAGAAGGAGCGGCGCTGCATGATTGCAGTGCGCGAGCGATGGACCATGAGGCTATGTAATGGCCATGTTTGACTAGTACGTGTTAACTTTGTGTATCCATGTACCTCACCATCGATATTTTCTTTCTCCCCTTTTTGAACTATTGCCTCGTAACATTTCTTTCACCTAAATTGGATATAATGCATAATTTTAGCCACCTTAATTGGCTGAGGTTGAGATGATTATATCCTAGCCTGGGGATTATGTCCTAGCCTGGGGGATTATGTCCGGGGGAATTATTTCCGTGTACTTCTTTCTCTGCCTCTGAAATCTCTATGACGCATAATCAGTGATGGGCACTAAACTATTTTTTGTTAGTTAAACTAAAACTATTTTCCAACTAAAAAAATATAGTCTAACTAAAGTTGGCAACTAATTTTGGAAAGTAGTTAACTAAACTAAAAAAAAGTAGTTAAACTTTTTCCAACTTTTTACGATTAACATTTTAACTGCATAACAGAGGTTAAGTGAACTGTAATGATGCAGAGCGTCAATGACAATTTCACCTGCAAACTATGCAATGTGTACTCTTCTAGCCTACAGTCACAGGCATACTGTAAGTAGTGTATGAATTTCAAAACATAGGCTGTTAATGCTGAAACCATGCAGTGTTAATCAATAAGTTTCGCGTTGAGTTGTTGACAGTGTTCAAGGTTCATTGCGGAAAATAGTTGCGAATTGCTGCTTTTTTTGTTAAACTTTTTAGTTAGCAACTACATTTTTTTAGTTAAACTATTGTTTTAACTAAACTATTTTTTTAGTTAAACTATTGTTTTAACTAAACTATTTTTATTTAGTTAAACTTCATCCTTAACTAAATTTTTTTAGTTAAACTAAAAGTTAGCAACTTTTTAGATAACTATTGCCCATCACTGCGCATAATGTGCGATCCCCTCGCTTAAGATACCCATGGCGTTGGAATATCTTTGTACCCTATAGAGCTGTCCTATTCAAAACCGGAATATGTAAATCCGACACAGTAATTTTAATAGGGAATCGCACCTGCACCGTTAAGATGAACTAGGCCGTAGTTTTTGAAGGTAGTGCGCCTGGAGCTGCCCACCCATGAATCAGGTCTAAGCTCCTCTGCCAACATTTGCGTGGCTTCGGATTTCCAGAAATTTTCATCAACGCGTGCTCAATTTGTCAAGCTCTGCATGACAATCTGGACCAACGTTTTCACACCGAGCCCGGAAACATCCTGTCGGTTTCTAGTGTCATTGACAAATCTTCCTGACTGGAGGATCCGTTGAAGAAGGCACTATATGGAGGCAAACAAATCGCAATCCTGTGCAAACAGTTTGAAGTTCCTTCCGTAGAGGCAGCCCAGATTATGATTGAGCATGACTCCGTGTATAAGCAAGACCAACACATGGCGCTCACCCAGTGTGAGAATTGTAGAAAAAAGACTGGGGGTTAGACTTTGAAGAGTTTGATCCACGTGGAGTCGAATATTTTATCAGTATTTTGCAAACTGAGAAAATTCAACAATACAATAGAAAGCTTAAACTCCTTAAAGTGATGACACCACCAAATTTATTAGTATACAATTCACATGGTCACAAATCTCACAATAAACCAGAGCATTACTTTTGGCCATTAGCAACCCACAAAGTGAATTGTGAAAGAAATTGCTATAATATATGCACAATATAATCACAACTGAGGGTCTTGGAAGCGACCCCCTGTGGTGTGCACTGAAGTCTTAACTGGGGATCCTAAGAAAGACTAGGGGGTTGAACTCCCCAACAATTCTCACCCTGGGCTCATCTCGCAACACATGAGCAGATGTTGAAGATTCTGCCCATTTCGTCTGCAGCTTGCGAGCGTGGCTTCAGCCAGCTGAATTTTCAACATACTACAATGCGCAACCGACTGATTGTTTGCCCCATCAGGAACCTGCTGATGATCAGCTTTAACGGGCCATCGCTAACGCATTGGAATTCCTGGAAATACGTTATTTCCTGGCTGAAATCTGGGCGCCATAGATAAGCCAAATGGCAAGGCGACTATTGTGCACGAACAAAAGAAAAGTGCACAGCGCTCTTTTCATAGTGACTGTACTAGTGTATACTTGGTGCACTGACTCGCTGTGTTTGCTTGTATTTCTAGTGATATTATGACGCAGTGGTTTGTTAGCTTTGGTTGTGCACTTGTATTTCATCTTTCAGTGCAATATAGTCACGTCCGACACTTATGTGTACAATTTTTTCCTATTAGTACTACAGCTTAAACTGCGACTGAAAACTTCTTTCAGTTTTAATGTTTAACTTTTTTTTAAAATTTCGATGTCATGTTTGCATCGCATTTGACTGTTGGTCGTTGCAGATCTGTACGTATTATGGAAGTTCATTAACTTCATTTTAAAGATAGCGAAACTTGGATGTTATTAGTTGTTGTGATTGTTCTGTGTGTCAATTGGTGCATTTATTTTGCTATGTGAATCAGAGCATTCATTTTACATACTCCGATGAATTGTATCCACTGCGAGTCGTTTGCGACGCGAGGAACAAATCGCGGATAAAAAATTAATTGGGGCTTAGTAAATTTTTATTATTTACCTAGATTTCAGACCCCTGCTTCTTTTTGACAAATCAAACCCAGGCTACAATAATACTGTAATCAAAAATAAGCCTGACGTACTGAATTTATATGTTAATAATTATTCAAGGGTGCTTCTGTCGTCTCAGGAGATAATTGACTGTCTGATACAATTTAATGTGCGGAATGTATGAAAAGCTTAATTTTCCAGTACGGTATAAAATAATTCAAGTTTAGTGGATAATTATGCTTTGTTGGTTAATCAGTTCTTATATTTATATAGAATTCTGGATATGAAATTACGATCATCCTTCTCAGGAAGTAATTGGAACTGGTAGGTTCTCGGTCGGAGCTCATATCTTTTGGGATGGCGTCTCGGGGGAAATAATCCATGAAGCACATCACTATTGTTTATTTGAACAGCAGGAAATAAACAATCGTCGACTCGACCGGCCATCGCGGGTACATCCGGCGAATCCTTGAGTAGGAGTCTACGCATTAAAAGTTGACAGAAATTTTATCAGTAAATACTAGGCCTAAATACTGAATAAAATGCTAAATTGGAGTCCGATTGTTGAAGTTGTGTATTATGGTGATGGCTTCGATTATTTTCGCGCCAAATTAAGACTAGTGTGGACCACATTAGACTATAGTTATAAACGTGCAGAAGCTTTAACACTATAGGTCCATAAGTTAAATTTTCTTTTGTTTTGCAGTATCGCTGAGAACAGGTGATGTTGCTGAAGCGACCAAATGCTACGTCTGCACTTCCAGCACTCTAAACTGTCAGAAATCTTTCTTCTTGGACTTGGGAATAACCCAAGTCACCGGCTGTAGCTGCTGCATGGTAGACAATCAAACACTATAATCATATCTGTACTATAGCTTCCTGACATTTAGAGAGCTTCTTTACAGAAACTCTCACAAGGCCAATGGAAGATGTAGACAGACAGAATTGGAGGATATTTTTGGATTAACATCCTAAACATTTACCGAATTCTTCAATTATTGTCGTATAGTTTTAAGTTGTACATTAGAGTGATGATATTTCCCCTAATTTTCGCCAAAATGAATGTTGATCATACTAAATCTTTCACTTTTCAATTTGACCCATTTCGTAATCTATTGAGAGCTGATTATTTCGGCGTTGATGGACAATGTAAATAAAGCGGGATGGTTTAGAATGAATTCAAATGCGGTTATGCGTTTGACCGATTCGTGAATCGGAGAAAAGTAGTGAAGGTAAGTTGAACTGAAAATATATCCGTTCTGAAGTTAGTTCCGTAAGAGACTGCACGAGAGGCATTTGACTTGTAGACTAGACAACTGAACTTGATGAGGAATGTAAAAAATCCTTAATTATTCCAACATACATATTAGAGGGAGCCAGGGAGGTAAGGATAGAAAAGAGACTTCATGTACGAGGACGTTGTCTACCTCGATGATGGCACTGACGCACAAGGAAGGAGCTGAGCAGTGCTGCAAAGAAGTGAATGACGAGCCAAAGAACATAAAAAATGCTAGATTCATAGAACTACATAAGGGTTGAGAACCGAAGTACGAGAAGAAGGCTTTTATTCACATGCCGAGAAGAACAACTGTAGATCATCTGCTTTTATGTGAAGAGTAAGGATTGGCTATAGTTCAGCAGCATAGAAGACTCAGTAAAAATCTGGTAATTATTAAACGAATTCTGACATGACGCGATCCGGAACATGGATGTTAATAATAGTTCTGCTACATAAAATAACCTCCTTGTAAAGCAGTCTCTCTTATAAGGCAGTTCTGGCTATGGCGTCTATGGAAACGCAACGTTACAACGAGATTTCTTAAGTATCGATCACTGTATGTTGGCAGTGTTATTTAAGTTTCAGTTAACTTTTCAGTTTCAGTTATAGTTTTAGTTTTGCTAAAACTTTCCAGTTTAGTTTTAGTTATAGTTTTCAGATCTTTTCAGTTTTAGTTTTAGTTTCAGTTTTAAAAACTTTCGAGTTTCAATTTAGTTTTGTGCGCATTCCACAGAAGCAACTGAATTTCATTTTTATTAATAACATTCATTCATTTTGATTAGCTTTCATGGTCAAATCACATCATTGATGATTGACTGCATTTGAAAAATAGGCTTATAGTCCAGGCTTGGAATTTAAAAAAGTCTCTAGAAATGACTGTAACAAGCAAATCATAACAATTTGCTACTAGGTGTTTCTAGACTAATTTGACCCTGCTGAAAACGAAAATCGCGGTTAGCAAGCTGGAGTTTTAACGGTTGCATGGGAAAACAAGATGGCGACCAAAATGGCTCTAACGCCAGCCTCATCAGGATGGAGTGTGATGAAGAAGGTGTTCACGCACCAGTTTGGTCTACGAATGATTCTGTGCCACAGTCGTGTATAGAGTTTGTCTACTGTAAATCATGCAAAGTTGATAAGTGTTGCACCAAGCGCTGCTCCTGTCGAAGTGCGAACTTGCCATGTACACATAGGCCTATGTGCAATTGCATTCACTGCAACAATGCTTCAAATAGCTGGAGTCTATATCAGTCAAGTCATGAACATAAATATTGCATACGTAATGTATAACATGGTTCAACTGCAATCACAAGATATAAAAAATTTAATGTATTTGACCACGAAAACACTACTCCAGACCGGCCGCCATTTTGTCCGCCATTTTGTTTTATAGCCATTTGAAGACATTGGCCGCCATTTTGTCCGTCATTTTCTTTTGCGGCAGTGCTACATATGTGTCTTTAATTCCATCACATTCCTTGATTCTGAAAATGTTAATTTAGATTCTAACATCATGTTTCCATCGCATACATAACTTAACTCATAGCCAAATGAAGATACGGGCCACCATTTTGGCCGCCATCTTGTTTTACCATTCAACCGCTAAAAATCCAGCTTACTAACCGCGATTTTGCGTTTTCAGCAGGGTCAAATTAGTCTAGAAACACCTAGAAGCAAATTCAAATTGTTACATGATTTCCTTCTAACAAGGTCATTTTGAGATTCCAGGCCTAGTCTATTACCGCTAACGAGAAATCTGACAGAGAAAGGACTCATACGGATGTTTGCTTAAGCGATATTGCTTTCAGAAATGTGCGCCGATCAGTATGCGCCGCTAACCGTTGAAGACATGTCTGCCACTCGGTCTGTGCGCCACACAAGAAAAATTAATTCAGTTTTCAACTTTCAAGTTTAGTTTTAGTTTTAGTTTTGTACTTTTCAGTTTAGTTTTAGTTTCAGTTTTCAGAACTTTTCAGTTTTAGTTTTAGTTTCAGTTAACTGAATTAGAACTTTTCAGTTAACTTAAAGTCACTTTCAGTTTTAGTTAACTTAAATAACACTGTATGTTGGTCTTTTAGAAATCAACATCGGACAGCGGCACGAGTCGAGAATGCATTTCGGGCATCGTCGATTCCTGGAAATGTGGTGTGACCACCGGGGATAGTCACGTGTGCTACAGCGATCTGTGCAACAGCTCCAACCGCCTCCAGTACAACAGCAACGCAGCTGCCATCTTGGTTCTTCTGTCTCTGGTGGCCGTTGTCCTAATCAGATACTGATTCGTTCTGTCTTCACATTTGTTGAAAGGGATGAGTAGGTCAAAGGTCATCCTAAGCACTCAACGTACACAACAACAATGCATCAATAAACATAAAACAGTAGAAAAATAAAACCTCGATGGAGCGGTTTCATACTCCAGTTCATGTAGTCTTTGATCCACAACTTTTTTTATCCTAAATTGGAAGCTAATCAAATGGCTAGTGCAATAATAATAAAAGCGACAACCCGCCGTTCACATTAGCAGCAGTTTTGCGTTCAACAAGAACAGTAAGCTTATTTAAATTAGAACGATTTGCTTGGATCTGATGAGATCATAGGCTTACATAAAACCTCAAGATCCAGGTAGTTTTTAACACTTCTGAATTAGGTGAAATGAATTGTGGAAATGAAACGTCATTTTTATTGAAAATGAGCAAATCGTTGAAACGTTTTATTTTTATGAAGATCTTGGTCAGTGAAAGCATAATAGCCCTTCGCTGGTGTTTTTAATGAAAGTAAAGCTTTATTAATTCTCTTGTCTATTAAATGTGATACTGGTTTTAGTGAAGCTTTATTAATTCTCTTGTCTATTAAATGTGATACTGGTTTTAGTGAAGCTTTATTAATTCTCTTGTCTATTAAATGTGATACGGGTTTTTGTCTTAATGTTAATCTTGAAATAACTTTGGCAACGCTTACTGTTGGGCAATGTGGAATATGTATCCAGGGGAAATGTTTGCCGTTAAAATGTAATTTAATGACACATTTATATAGCGCCTGCGCAAGGAAAAACTCATTAGAGGCGCTCTCATCCTAACGACGAGAAACAAAGATCAAAGGAAATGGTTTTCAAGATATTTCGGAACAGAGTTGAAGAAAGATAAAGTTAAAGAAGATCGTAAGCTGCTAGGTAACCTATTCCAGAAAGTTGGACCAACCACAGCAAAGCTTCTGTGCTGTACTGTCGATGTTCTGGGTGAGGGAATGTATGCTAATAAACAGAGGCAAATGTGGCTAAAGCTTCCACATAGAGATTAGTATATTAATTATCAATGTATTACATCAATTCGTCTATCTTGAAGGTGTAGCAAGTGTTGATGACAATAGCAGAAAATTTACAAAGTGGAGTTAGAAGCACTACACAGGCATTTGGAAGAATGAACAGGATACGGAGAAGCTGAGAAATGTTTCAAAGAAAGCCAAGGCAAAATATTCTGCACGGATCGGAATGCTGCACAATGCGGAAGCAACCTGATAAAGCATTCTCATTGCAGAACGGAGTTGGCTACGGAGACTCGCGGAGGCATTAAAGACGGCAGAAGTTTAAGCAAGTGGCCTTTTAATAATGCAAGTTAAACGCTCATATTTTACATAAAACAGTTTATGTAAATTGTTACCGTCATCCAAAACGAGAATATTCCACGCGGTTGACATGACGGGTGATGACGGGTATCACAGAAAAGGTTTCGGACGCAAATATAGGCCTACCCACGAATGGACTAGACATTTGCAAGTAAACCGCTTAAAATCCAAAAATGGTACATATTCTTTCAAAACGAGCTTTGGCGGCAGCTGGATGTTCCGCCAGTGAGCTGTCGACTCTCAATAAGATATGATTACTTGAGACAATAATTATGTGTCCAAACAACTCTGTTAGACATGGTCACTCAACGAAGACTCCGATGGTTTGGTCATGTGGAGATAATGCCAGTTGACCGAATAATGCACTACGTTCAAGGTTCATAGGACAGAGAAACAAAACGGAGGTCAGCAGTGAGCTGGACAGACAAGATAAAGGAAGACAGCGTGAGAGAGAGACAGAGAGAGAGAGACAGACACAGAGACAGAGGCAGGGACAGAGAAATTGAAGCTCCACCCTTGTTCTCTAGTGGCAGACTCAGATGAACTGAGCGTGGCCGTGTCCAAAATCCGGCGTCAAAGTGTTTTGTCTTGAGCCTTCTTCCAAACAACGTGGAGTCCCATGTGAGCAATCATCAGATCCTTCTCAAAAGTTTCGAATCTACGTATAGGCTAAAATGCTACAGCTTAGGGCCTGATAATCCGCAGAGGCATAAATAAATTATAATTTTGGGTGCGTTTTGAAATTTTATGTGTGCTATACATAAAACCTTTTTTAATGGCTTGTGTATCAAATTCCATCTCGCCTGAGTAAATGTAGTCATTTGAAAATAATTTGAATTTTTCACTTAATGCCTCTCTATTAAATAATTAAAAGGAATCTGTTTCAAGTTTTGTGAGACCTTCTGATGTTACTTTTTAATAAGGGACCTCCAAGCTTATACAGCTAGGGCCTCGTCAAGTCTAAATCCGGCACTGCTTCCCAACGACTCTATTGTCCACGTGGTCCTAGGTCGAAGTGTGTACATTATGATCAACTAATTCCTTAAAGGGTGCGTACTGCGTAGCACTGAATAAATTTGGTGCATAGCAGGAGATGCAGCTTTCAAGGATCCAATGGCGCCACAGAAGTAAACCATATACTGAGTCTATCATATTAAATCATCATCATCATGGTCATCGTCATCAACCACAACATTATCGTCATCATCGTCGTCGTCGTCATCATCATCATCATCATCATCATCATCATCATCATCATCATCATCATCATCATCATCATCATCATCATCATCATCATCATCATCATCATCATCATCATCATCATTGCCGTCCATCCAAGTCACAGATATCTTCTTACGACATGTTCCATGGATTAAATACGATCGATTTCTGTCTTGTTTTTGTTTCACGGCCGGAGTTAAATAGCACCCTGTAAATGTTCATCTACCCAAACTTAGTCCTCCGTCTAGTTTTATGTTTAAACAATGGCGCATACGTGTTCAACTATGCTATTTATCCTCATCTATGGGCGCTGTAGAAATTTCGAGATTACGATTACGATTTACGCAGACCTTACTTCTTCTCGCATCAATCAGTTGCAATCTGTTTTAAATGATGCTGCTAGCCTCAACTTAGCCCCTTCGGTGGCATACTTGGTTTGGGCATTTATCAAAATTTATGTGGGAATAAATGCGCTGGTAAAAGCGCATTGAGTTTAAGATCTTGATACTTAAATGCGTAATTGTCTGGCAGATTTATGTTCCACCTTACCTCAAGGATCTTTACGTTTCAGTATTTTCGTTCTTCGGCCGTAGATTTCTCTTCTCCAACGCATGGTTGGTTGACCCACCGGCCTGGACTGCCACGGTTCAGCATTGAAGTTTTCCTGTGGTCGGTCCATTCTCCTGGAACAAGCTGCCTAACAACCTGCGACATGATTTTCTCAGCCTCTGTTTGCCTCTTTTCCGCAGACGCTTGAAGGCCATTTTGTTCGATCGTGGTTTCGTGTGTTAGGCCAGGAGAGCCTCTGCGTAGTCTCTCTTTTAGTGGCGCTGTATAAATTTGCAATTACCATTACCACTACCAAATGTAGGCTTATACAAGCAAAAGGCATTCAGTCGTCTTATTATTAATCACAAACTGGAGTCGGTGTTCAAGTGCAGACAAAGAGGAAAGAGTATGGCGTACTGCAGAGACAACTAAGTTCATTCAGTACACCCTTCATAGGCAACTGTTAGTCATCCAACCAACCAGAGGCAGTATTTATCTAGGCTAGTTAGGAGCGTTGACCGCTGTCATAGGATCAGAACAGTGACTGCTTAGATTTGAATATGAAACCGTTGAGGCCTTGAGATGTTTGGAATCCCATAGTCTATATAATTATATATACAGGGTGGGCCAGTTATAATGCAACAACTTTGACCCCTTATAACTTGAATACTTTTTATCTGAGCGTCTTGTCCGATATATCAGATTGAAGATAATTATCCATTTTATCATTCTGCAAAATATCTACGAGATACTATTACGATGTTTTGAGATAATGCTATTAATATTCGATGTGCCATTTTCTTCCCATCAAACTGCAAGAAAAAACAAAAGTCTGAAACTGTAGATGTCAATTCTAAGCAATCACTTAGTACTAACAATTAATATCTTGAGTGAATTTACCATCAGTCAAACAAATACTCAATATGTCCACCACGCTCAATTTCTCTCGGACTCTTACTCGTCCCTGGATTGTTGTCTTGGCTGCAAATTAACTCTTGGACTTGTGCAATGTTCGCTGCTGTGCGCGCAGAACGTTTGCGACCACAGTTAGACGTTCCCGTAGCATCAATTTGTTTAATCAATCGATGTAGAGCATATTTATTCCATTTTCTAGAAGGGAATTCTATCATCATCTGATGTGCATTGTATCCTTTTTCTGCTCTTAAAATTCGGATTAAAATTCTATCCTCTTACGTGAGCGGCGCCATGATGTTCAATATTTACATTCAAAATTGAGAGGTGTGCGCCGCACCGAAATTTTATAACAACGGTGCCGTATATCAGTAGAAGATTTGACACAATAGTAGAATGGATGATTACTTTCAAGTTAGTATATTGGGCACGATGTTCGGATAACAATTGTTCAAGTTATATCCATTCAAATTAGTTGCATTCCTACTGGCCCACCCTGTATATCGACACAATGCTATTGGCTGCGCCGTAACTGACACGTCTGAGCTTAGTCACCGTTTGAATAGTTTATTCTATTGGCGTCACAGTCAAACGAGAGGATCGAGAGGAAGGTGCATGCTATTAAGCAAGGTTGCATTGAACCCTATACATTCAGTCAGGTAGATCGCAAAGGAGTGGGTGTTTTGGGTCGTTTCTACATCAAGACGAAAGGATTCAACAGTGATACGTACAGACAGCAGAACTGTTCTTCTAAATCAGAAAATAACAATGAACGTTCCGGCTCTATTCTCAGTCTTCCTCATTTTGTTTGGTAAGTGCATTTTTAACGGATAATTGTCATCGGAGTTATGCTTACAGAATTGGGCACACTTACGTAGGGCATGGGTAAAATGCTGATTTGCTGACTGCTTATATTTGCTGATTGGCAATGGGTAAAATGCTGACTGGAAGAATGCTGATTGGTCATGCTGATTGGTGGGTACAATGCTGATTGCAAAAATGCTGATTGGTCATGCTGTTTGATGGTTGAAATGTTGTTCAAACAGGCCCTTACCCAGAAATACAGAGTAGCCTGTCCAAAAGCATTCGAAGTCATGACTGCTCGACGTCGTGAGGGTACGAAGTCGAGAACGCCCGAAATCTCTCCGCCGTACAAGTCGTTACGATGAGCTAGGCCGTAGTTTCTTGAAGGTAGTGCGCCTGAAGCTGCCCACCCATGAATCAGGCCTAAGTTCCTCTTCCGACATTTACCTTCCTTTACAATAATGACTCGCGCAGTACAGAACGATAGGTATTCCACTTGGTTGGCAGTTGTCGTTGTTACCAAGTCTTTGTCCTTTTGACCTGGTTGACTGTTAGGCCTACTACCTTCGTTAGGAGATCCTATTATATAATTCTCAATCTCCATCTAAATTATATATTATTTATACCTTGTGCAAACAAACTTACTTTGAAACCCGGACCAAATAAAATGTTAGTGAGTTTAGCAAACAGTCATCTGACCAATCTTTAACTTACGATAGGGGGCCTGTAACGAAACGGAAATAGATATAGAGCCTAATTCTTAATAAGCCATTGCTTTATTGCCTAAATCTTAATATGCATGTATCCCAAGTACCACATGACTTGTGAAGACCAATATCGCTGTCATTTACAACCAGTTTGTACAGTTTAACACACAAGAAGGGATTTCCATTCTTATTTTTAATATTCATAGCCTTCGGCAAACAGAGATTACGACTACGGCTGTTAAGACGATGCGAATGATTTCTGCGCTAGTCACATTGTCCACAGAGGTCATTTCCTGTAGCGATAATGAGGGGAAATGGCGCGACAGGAAGTGGCCGCAACTCTGGATCACGGATTGATTAGCATTCTTTGTATACAATAGAGTATTTACCCGTCATTACGGGTTGAAAAGTCGCTCACGATTTAAACGTAATCGTCGGTCTTGAGGACTTTCTTAATTCATGGGACAACGAAATTTCGAAGGACTATATACCAACAATATAGCATTTTACAGCTTCATGACGTCGTGGACTGTTAAAAGAAATTTTCAAGGACTATTTACGAAGAATACAGTATTCGCCCTGTATTACACGTGACCATTCTATGTTTAGGCTAACGAGTCTTCGCCTCGTCTTTGCTCCTCCTCTCCCTCAACCTGCCGTCAGTGAGTGAGTGACGCCGGGAGGGAGAGAGTGAGTGAATGAATGAGGGACGTAGGGACACAGCTAGGGCGGGAGGGAGGAAGGCAGAGACAGACTTCCTAACGGCTGTTCGTCTGTCTATGAATGCGTCTGTCTGTCAGTTTGATAGAGGCAGACAGACGCAGTCATAGACAGACGAATAACGGTTAGTAACCCTCCCTCCAATTATCCTTAGAGTCTGTCAGGCAAGGGCCTGTCAGGCATTGAACATTCCAAAGCGTTTATCTTACGATGGACACAGAGCTGGGAAATTTTGTAAGAGATGCTTTGTAAGCATGGAACAGTAAATTTCATGCTAGTGAATATTCAACAGGAGGCGTCGAATGTCATGGGTTAAACCTGCGCCAGCACCTGTTTCAATGTCATACTGTCATGCACTCGAGGCCTAAAGAGCATAATATTTCCGTGGGTCATAGGTCCATTTGCATCGTAACAAGCCACCCTGGCGGCGATGAAGATGTTCGGGCACACCGCCGATCCAAAGATTTAAACAGACATTGGAATTTAGAGGATGACCGAGAGGAAAGATAAACCTACACATGAAATGCTAAAACATCCCTCTGGTGCATAATGTACAATGCATGTAACACACCTGTGCTTAAGACCGAGACTGCAGCATGGTATGCGTTCAACTACCACTGAGCAGGATGTTCAGAAAATTCAGTCTGCCTTACTGTTGCATTTGACGCTGTGCAGCACACATTTGCTGTCTTAAAGCGCAGTTGTTTAGGTTTGTTAGATAGTCATAGGTTATAAAGGTTTGACCAGATTAGCACGATTTTATACGGATGGCATCGTCCACGGCATCTTTTGTATTGATTCTGCTGCGTTTTACGACACGATGACAATGCAACAGCACTGTGCATAGACTACAAATGAATATATATATATCTATATATATAAAGGAGAACCTCTGTCTGTTTGTCTGTCTGTCTGTCTGTCTGTCTGTCTGTCTGTCACAGATCTTAGACCGGGATGCATTTCCACAGCTTTCGAGCTTTTCACTCCAAACCTGCACTACTCTCTCGGGGTGGGCATTACACAGCCAGTGTGAGGTTTCGATTCCCCCGTTTTCACCGCTACCATGGTCTCCCGGGCAAAAAACCTACCCTCGCCATGCATTTT
The DNA here is from genome assembly GCA_963556255.1 of Allolobophora icterica. Lineage (NCBI taxonomy): Eukaryota > Metazoa > Annelida > Clitellata > Crassiclitellata > Lumbricidae > Allolobophora > Allolobophora icterica. Next base: position 75,355,379 of record OY744602.1, on the reverse strand, counting down.
TAGCTGATCAAAAACCTTAGACTCAACCTATTTACACTTGCCAGATGGCGCTGCCAGGTTAAGCAGCTACAGTACGGATTCGCTAGAGGGATTGAAACTTTGACAATGGTGATGATGCAGCTACAGTACGGATTCGCTAGAGGGATTGAAACTTTGACAATGATGATGATGATGACGATGATGAGATTCGCTAGAGGGATTGAAACTTTGACAATGGTGATGATGATGATGATGACGATGATGACAGTGGTGGTGGTGGTGGTGGGTGGTCGTGGGTGGTGGTGGTGGTGGTGGTGGTGGTGGTGGTGGTGGTGGTGGTGGTGGTGGTGGTGGTGGTGGTGGTGGTGGTGGTGGTGGTGGTGGTGGTGGTGGGAGTGGTGGTGGTGGTGGGAGTGGGAGTGGTGGTGGGAGTTGTGGTGGGAGTGGTGGTGTTGGTGTTGCTGTTGTTGTTGTTGTTGTTGGTGGTGGTGGTGGTGGTGGGGGGGGTGGTGGTGGTGGTGGTGATTACAGTCAACCTATTTGCACTCGCCAGATGGCGCCGCCGGATTAAGCAGCTACAGTACGGATTCGCTAGAGGGATTGAAACTTTCACTGAACTAAACCCGGCCAAAAACCTCCGAAAACCGGGCAACGCCGGGTAAACCAGCTAGTATATATATATATATAAATTATATATATACATTTAATTCAATGTGTGTGTGGCTGTGTGTGTGTGTGTGTGTGTGTGTGTGTGTGTGTGTGTGTGTGTGTGTGTGTGTGTGTGTGTGTGTGTGTGTGTGTGTGTGTGTGTGTGTGTGTGTGTGTGTGTGTGTGTGTGTGTGTGTGTGTGTGTGTGTGTGTGTGTGTGTGTGTGTGTGTGTGTGTGTGTGTGTGTGTGTGTGTGTGTGTGTGTGTGTGTGTGTGTGTGTGAGTGTTTGTGTGTGTGTAAAAGAGTGTTATTCATAAAATGCTTCGTCAAGATTTTAAATTTGTGGGATGCTATGAACTCTAGATGCCAAAAGCAGGAAATAAACAATCGTCGACCCGGCCGGCCATCGCGACTACACCCGGCGAATCCTTGCGTAGGAGTCTAGGCATCTATATGCGTAATTTGTGGGGATACGAGGGGTACCCGTACCCCCACTTTTTGGACTGGGAGTATCGTATTCCCCACTTTTAAACAACGCCGATCAATATTTGATTGTTCTATAGCAGCTCTGGATCGTGGTGCTCCAGAAGCTATTGCTCTTTTCTATAACAGCCATTGGTTGCTGTCTACGACATCTATCAGACTTTGGTTCTGTCTGTATGGTTTCTTTATTGTCATCATTACGAATGTCTCTTTACAGATACAGTTTCACTAGCAGATTATAGTTCAGTTACACAGACGATGTGATGACTACGAGATTGCGACATCTACAGAACTTCTATACTAAACTCTTAAGAAGGAACGCTTAGTGTCTGTTAGCTCTAGACATGTCAGCCTAATACAGATTGCTCAGTCTAAGCTTCATTCTGCCTCGACCGACCGCTGACTCTTCTGAACGACCTCCAGACTCATTCTTTTCTTGCTGACTGTTTTACAGACTTCCTTCACCTAGCATACTCTGAGGTCCATGGCAAAGGTATACTCCTGATTGGTTCGTTCCCTGTAGGCCCTTACCTTAGATTATTAGATTGGCATCAGATAAGGTACACTGGAAGGTTGTCCTTAGTTAAATCTACATAATTATACTTGGCCAATGGAAGACTCATCCTGCATGGGTGGTTCATCCTCCCAAAAACTTCCAGAGAATGTGCATATGTTGAATCATCTATCTTCTTGACTAGATGTTTGGACTGGTGGATGCAGTTAATCTTAATCTAGAGATGTCATCACAATATGCTATTTCTATCCCTGTAGGAGCCTCAAAGTCTAGACACTTATCTGTACTTCTTAGTGTTAACTACTAAAGAAGATTATTATTATAATTACTTTACAAACGTAAATGTAACTCTGTTATAATACCCTCCGTTCCGCAAGATCGAACGCCCTCGTTCGAAAAACGGATCTATCTTAATTCAGGAGCTAAAGAAGTGTCACATATTAATTACGTGTCTACCATAAGCTAGTTAGAATAAATGATAAGCGTCATGAATGAAATGAGAATGAGAGACAGCTAGTTGTCCATCTGTCCTATGGAACTGATCTCTTGCTCCACGGAAGAAAGTTTCTAAGTGCACGATTAGTCTAATTTACATAAATTCAGTCCTTATACCTAATAACAGAATAACAAACTAAATTGAAACGCTATGACGGTTACAAAGTGGAATCAGATGTGAAAACGACGTGACGATTTTTCTGACAAGAGTTCGCATCGCGTCATTCGTATTTTCTCTGACCCGTTGACCTGGAGCCGAGTTGAGCAAATCGCTGTGCGTGTATTCGTGACAGCGTGACAAGCGAGGAGATGTGCCTGTGACTCTCAGCTCGGTCAGTCCATCATAACGTTACATAAAACATTGCAAAAACACACACAAATATAATTTCATGCAAGAGTAGAAATATATGTAAAATCAAACGCGGAAAAACAACACTCTAGGTACTAAAATGACAAAGAAAGCTAATGCATAAAACAAGTGTAGGCCTACGTGTTGAATTGCTGTCTAGGTCTTATAAATACTAATCTTCGTATGAGATCACAAGTCATAACTTCTCCCTGCCGCTCAAAGATGGCCGTAACTATATAAGCGTATCTTGCATGCTTTATAAAAATGCTTTCGGAAAACTCGCTGTACAAATAAATCTCGGTACTCTTGGCCCTAGAATTGTCCTCAGTTGTTTAGTTTATCTAAGTTGCATCTGTGTCAGCTTAATGTATGAATAAAAGAATTGGATAGATGGAGTGATTGAAATATATATATATAATTATGTGCGTATGCTAAGCTCAAATCATAGACTGTTGCTATCTCTAGCTGAATTAAAGACCTGCTGCAAAGATATTAAGTAATGCGCGACGGCATGCTTGACTGCTTGACTGACGATAAACTGTTGAATATGGGCTGCGATAGCTGAATCTTATAGACTGACTTAGATGAGTGCCTGTATTCCGTTAATCTTCGCTGAGGCGTATGGAAATGTCGACTCATAGCCTGCCACTTGTTAAGTGTAGTGTGCCATGGGCACGAACGTTGACAATTATCAAAAGTAAAACGCAACTTTGTAGCCGTAAACTTGACTCATGTGACGTAATAAAATATATAATAAAAACGTTAATAACTATAGCCTCGGAAACAATTGAACCTGTATATACATACATGCGTGCGCAGCGCGGGCACGGCTTATAGAACTCGCAATTAAACTATGCTTCGGAGGAATGATACGTCTCGCAGGAGCTTTAGATAAATCTCAGTACACACGACGAAAACTTTGAAACTTGTAACGTTGAATCAACATCTGACTTGTAAACTGTACGTAATCAATAACTCTCTACACATTAACTCATATAGCAACACATAAGAAGAACATGCCGTAAGCATCGCGATAAAAACTCATCTTGTAGATACTAATGCCAGTTAGAATACGCCGTAACAGGTTTTGCAGCTGTATAATTATATCGTCAGTGTAAATGCCTTAATACTCCATGCGCAATGCAGAACTGCAGCTATAGTATATATTAAGTCAGCACTATGGAATAGCTTCCGACAGAGAAGATGCAGCACAGACACGTAAGCAATAAATTTCGAAGCGAGCCATGTGTGAAAAGCAATCAGGTATAACAGGCTACAAGGAAAGTGTATAATTATGTCGGATAGAAGTTGCCTGCGTATACGGACAGACGAGTGTTTGGAAGATACATATGCGTTTATCATAAGCAAACCCGTATTACACACATCCCAACGTAATGATGTAGCTGCTAAGTAAAATGAACCATAAGTGAAAACGAACGTAGGGCCGACTAATTAGACAGCAACTCACACGAAGCGGTAAATATAGATATAGAGACATGCCTATAGACAAGTAACTGAATATATATATATTACGTCGACGTAGAATAAACTGCGGGTGTACCTCGAACTTAGCATCAGCAGAGGCCAGAAACACGTGTAGCAATAAATCATGAAGATGCAACCATGCTCTGACTGGATGTAGAGCAAACTAAACTAAAATTCGTATCCGTGAATGATTGCTGCCAAAGCATTGTCTGAACAATGTGGCCGTGTCTAAGAAGTTGAAATTCTAATAGTGCAACTGTGCGAAGCAAAGATACAATGCGAAAAATAACTAGGGAAATAGATACTAAATCTTCTACGGAACACACTACATACACTTGGAACTAATTAGGTGTTAACTCTTGCTGTATGTTAAAATGTAAGTTATAAAGTTACGGAACGAAACTTGCTTAGGCGAAAGTCATAAGCGAAATGAAATATAGGCGAGGAAATAGAGGGTATGACAACCATTGGGAAATGTAGCGTTAAATAGAACAAAGCTACATGACCACAAAATGATTCTAACGAATGAGGATGAGATTGAGATTTGAGCGATGTATTACCCTGACAATAGAAGATGTAGACTGTTCAGATTTCGATGAAGTTCGATGCCGAGACGCGGCGCTGCACAACGAAGGGGCCCTTTTCATTGCGGCGTTTTGTCTTCAGATCGAAGGATGGTAGAACTGATGAGGTCTGGTGGTTGTACAGACTTCGTAGAGTAGTTGGAAGTTGGTACGGTAGAAGATGATGAGCAGGAGTCGCTGATGGAAGCAGACATCATAGAGCGGGTCGATCGATGGTCAGTATCAGGTCTGGCTGTCGAGCGTCGGTTGAAATTAACCGACAGCTGCATGTAGAACTGATCGGTTGAGCAGCGTCGTCTGCACAGGTAGCGTCTTCGAAAGAAGTTAATGTACGCTGAACTGGAGTCGAATCTGGAGTATCGTCTCTCTGCGTTGACTATCGATAACGTGGGGAACACGGCGAAATTCCCTCTAGCTCACAGGAGAAGCAACGAGGATCCACTTTGGCTCCACCACATATAACGATTTATAAAACGCTTCTGCTATCTACATCTGACACGAGCTATAAGTCTGCAGTCTCTCTCTGTAGAATGTCTTTATTATCATTCTTTCGAATGTCTCTTTACGTATACCGTTTCACTAGCAGATTATAGTTCAGTTACACAGACGATGTGATGACTACGAGATTGCGACATCTACAGAACTTCTATACTAAACTCTTAAGAAGGAACGCTTAGTGTCTGTTAGCTCTAGACATGTCAGCCTAATACAGATTGCTCAGTCTAAGCTTCATTCTGCCTCGACCGACCGCTGACTCTTCTGAACGACCTCCAGACTCATTCTTTTCTTGCTGACTGTTTTACAGACTTCCTTCACCTAGCATACTCTGAGGTCCATGGCAAAGGTATACTCCTGATTGGTTCGTTCCCTGTAGGCCCTTACCTTAGATTATTAGATTGGCATCAGATAAGGTACACTGGAAGGTTGTCCTTAGTTAAATCTACATAATTATACTTGGCCAATGGAAGACTCATCCTGCATGGGTGGTTCATCCTCCCAAAAACTTCCAGAGAATGTGCATATGTTGAATCATCTATCTTCTTGACTAGATGTTTGGACTGGTGGATGCAGTTAATCTTAATCTAGAGATGTCATCACAATATGCTATTTCTATCCCTGTAGGAGCCTCAAAGTCTAGACACTTATCTGTACTTCTTAGTGTTAACTACTAAAGAAGATTATTATTATAATTACTTTACAAACGTAAATGTAACTCTGTTATAGTTCCTTCCCAGAGATTGCAATATCCGCCTTGCTTCGTGTATGTAGACAGAGTGAGGTGTACAGTATGTACCAGGCAGTCAGACAGGCAGACCTTTGGCCACACAGGTTCTCCGACAGACTGGCCGCGGTGACCGGCTCGCAGGGGCCACAGATCTTGGCTACGGTTACACTCTTCTTCTTACATCACCCTCAATCTCCGCCTTATGGTTGACATCTTAGTCATAGGTTAATCGGATGTGGAGATGTAGGTCAAAGCGCAAGCTTCTGTATCCTTCATGAGTTGCAAACCCATAATTATATGGACCCACACTCGTATATTGGCGGCAATCGGCATTGATATGACTCCTCAGCCCTCTGTCCCTTCACAATCATAGAATCAATCTACATATAGGTTAAACATATAGGGCGTAACCGAGCCGGACAGCTGAGGATGCTCCCTCTGTTACATAATTATAATTAATCAGTTAAGACGTCGTTGATTTTGACACGTCGTGTTCCGATTATGCTTAGGGAAAATGGATTAATTTGTTCTAAAACGAAAACGAGTAGATGACATTATAGACGATAAAATTGCCGTTATAGAGGTAAGCTCATGAGCGTTTCACAATCTTACAGTTTAAGTGCAAACGAGCTCAGATTGAGAGCCATTAAGTTGTTCCGTGGTCAACTCCGGAGAGTAAATTTTCCTGAAGTTGACTAAAGTTTCATTCCATTTGGAGAGTTAAAAGAAAAACATAAGTATTGTGTGTTAACTATGATTTGAAATGTCTGCCTAGATGGCTGCCTAATTTTCATTACAACTGGATAGGGATAAGTAGGCCTAATTATTAAATTTAGAGCGTTTCTGGGTTGTTAAACTGATGTAAGTCACTATTAAACAAATTTTTATTAGTTTAATAGTGACTTACATCATACTGCAATTAAAAAGATGGCTTGTTTTTATTGACACAACCCACATGATCTGACGTTCATGTGTGATCTGGTATGGATCATCTTGTTTACAATAATTATTAGCTGCTTCAGCCGCATATTTCTCCCAAGGAACATTTGATCCCTCAAAACTGAAAATAAATTACAGAGCACTATAGGCCCTTATCGCTATTATTTTTTGCCATTGTTGTTGCTGTTGCTGCTACTACTGCTACTATTATTACTACTACTAATTTACTACTACTATTACGATTACAGGGAATATGTCCAAAACAGTCTCCATGCGAAAAGCGAAATTGGAAAAGAAATTGGAACCCCCACTTTTTAGACCAAAGTTACGCCCCTGAGTCTACGTGTGCATAAACCATATTTATACATACGAGCATTAGCATTTGCGCTGACAGTAGACAGTGTGCGTTTGTGTAAAGCGTCTTAGAAGTAGCTTGCTACCAACGACGCTATGTAAATTGTCGTAATTACAATTACAATTACGGCGACCAGTAAATTAAGGTGATTTGCAGCATTATACAGCAAGGCCCAGTGTTTAGTCTAGTCCCCCTCTTCTGGGAGGGGAACAAGGTTTCTGGGGGACCAACGAATTTACCCAAGATTTTTTTCTGTCATTTCATCCATCTTGAAAAAGTTTCAGACTTTTCCAAATTTCATCGTCAAAAAATGTTGATGACCTTTTTTTTAGTCCTTCGTCCGATTTTCGTAACTTTTTCTACAGCAATTACTATCTCCAAAAAAAGTTGATGACTTTTTTTAGGAAATCATCTCTCTGGGGGAAAACCATGTATCCACATGTATCCTGGGGGGATTTTTCCTCCCCAAAAGGTCTCTACATTGTAATATTGCTGGCCTCTGGGGGAAAACTTAAATCCTGGGGGACATCCCCCAAAGGCGTCTAGATTAGACACTGAGCAAGGCCTGCGCCAGTCTGGAAATCATTTGCAAGGTTTGTTCATTTGTTCCAGAAAACTGTCCACCAGCCATGGCTGATTTTGAGGAGATTAAAAGTTGATAGAAATTTTATCAGTAAATAATTAAATGCTAAATTGGAGTCTGATTGTTGAAGGTGTGTATTAGATTGATGGCTTCGCTTATTTTCGCGCCAAATTAAGATTATTGTTCACCACATTAAGCTATAGTTATAAACGTGCAGAAGCTTTAATATTAGGCTAATAAATTAAATTTTCTTTTCTTTTGCAGTATCGCTGAGAACAGGTAATGTTGCTGAAGCGACGAAATGCTACGTCTGCACTTCCAGCACGCTAAACTGTCAGAAATCTTTCTTCTTGGACTTGGGAATAAACCATGTCAGCGGCTGTGAATGCTGCATGGTAGGCAATCAAACACTATGATCATATCTGTGCTAAAGTTTCCTGACATTTAGATTGCTCTTTTACAAAACCTCTCAGAGGCCCAATGGTAGATGTAGACAGACAAAATTAGAGGACATCTTTAGATTAACATCCTACAAATTTAAAGAATCGTTCAATTATTGTTGGATAGTTTCAAGTTTTACATTTGAGTGACGATATTTTCCCTAATTTTCGCCAAACTGAATGTTGATCACACTAGAACTTTCACTTTTCAGTTTGACCCATATCGCAATCTATTATGAGTCTTTAAGAGATGATTATTTCAGCATTGATCGGCAATGTAAATAAAACGGCATGGTTTAGAACGAATTCAAATGCGGTTATAGGCTACGTTTAACCAATTCGTTAATAGGAGAACAGTAGTGAAGGTAAGTTGAACTGAATATATATCAGTTCTGAAATTGGTTCCGGAAGAGAATGCACGAGAGGCAATTGACTTGTAGACTAGACAATTGAACTCGACGAGGAATGCAAATCATTCCTTAATTAGTACAACATACATGTTTCAGGGAAAAAAGGATGGAAGGGAGGGTTCATGTACGAGGACGTTGTCTACCTCGATGATGGCATTGCTGCACAAGGAAGGAGCTGAGCCTGAGCAGGGCTGCAGAGAAGTGAAGGAGCCACGAACGTAAAGGAATTCTAGATTCATAGACCTACCTAAGGGGTGAGAACCGAAGTACGAGAAAAAGGCTTTAGTCGTATGACCCAACACATGCCGAGAAGCATAACTGTAGATCATCTGCTGTTATGTGAATTGTGAAGAGTAAGGATTGTCCTATAGTTCGGCTGCATCAAAGAGTAAAAAAACTTTTCATTATTAAAGGAATTCTGACATGACGCGATCCGGAACATAGATGTTAATAATAGTTCTGCCATATAAAATAACATCCTTGTAAAACAGTCTCTTTTATAAGGCAGTTCTGGCTATGGCGTCTATGGAAACGCAACGCTAAAACGAGTTTTTTAAAGTATCGATCACTGCATGTTGGTCTTTTAGAAATCAACATCGGACAGCGGCACGAGTCGAGAATGCATTTCGGGCGTCGATTTTTGGAAATGTGGCGTGACCACCGGGGATACTCACGTGTGCAAAAGCGATCTGTGCAACAGCTCCACACGCCTCCAGTACAACAGCAACGCAGCCGCCATCTTGGCTCTTCTGTCTCTGGCGGCCGTTGTCCTAATCAGATACTGATTCGTTCTGTCTTCGCATTTGTTGAAAGGGATGAGTAGGTCATCCGATGCACTCAACGTCCGCCACAACAATGCATCGATAAACATAAAACAGTAGAAAAATTAAATCTCAATGGAGCGGTTTCATACTCCAGTTCATGTAATCTTTGATCCGAAACTTTTTTTATCCTAAACTAGGGCAATAATAATAAAAGCGACAACCCGCCGTTCACATTAGCACCAGTTTTGTTAAACAAGAACAGCACGCAGATTTAAGTTAAAGCGATTTGCTTGGAGTTGATGAGATCATAAGCCTATACATAGAACCTCAAGATCAAGGTAGTTTTTAACACTTCTGAATTAGGTTAAATGAATTGTGGAAATGAAACGTTTTTTTTATTGAAAATGAGCAAATCGTTGAAACGTTTTATTTTTATGAAGATCTTGGCTAGTGAAGCATAATAGCCCTTCGCTGATGTTTTTAATGAAAGTAAAGCTTTATTAATTCTCTTGTCTATTAAATGTGATACTGGTTTTAGCTGGGACTAAGATTGCAAGGGATATGAAGCTGATGAATATAGTGTCTTTGGTCTAGATTATGTGTGTGGCTGAGTTTTACTTCCGGTACCCTTGTACGGATCGGCTAGTCAAACATGGGTCGCTTACAGCTGACGTTATAACTAAATAAAAACGACTTTTATTAATAAGAAAACGCATAATTATGTCCCTAACTGTAAATCGCTAAAAAAAACACGTCTACACCGATGCCATGTGGTGTATTTATTTCAAATCATCCCCTGCTAAGTACCCGGATGAAGCCACAAACATCGCCTGCGATGCATCAGAAAAGACGAGCTGTGATTGGCTGACGCGTTGCCGCTTCATATCCCTTTAGCAATCTTAATCCCAGGTTTTAGTGAAGATTTATTAATTCTCTTGTCTATTAAATGTGATACTGGTTTTAGTGAAGCTTTATTAATTCTCTTGTCTATTAATTGTGATAAGGGTTTTTGCCTTAATGTTAATCCTTGAAATGACTTTGGCAACACTTACTGTTGGGCAAAGTGGAATATGTAACCAGGGGAAATGCTAGCCGTTAAAATGTAATGTAATGACACATTTATATAGCGCCTTTTCAAGAGAAAGTCATCAGAGGCACTCTCGACCTAACGACGGGAAACCAGAGTCGAACGAAATGGTTTTCAAGCGCTTGCAGAACCGAGTAAAAGAAAGCCAGAGTTTAAAAAAGCCAGAGTTAAAGAAAGCCAAAGTTAGGGAAAGCCAGAGCTGGGATTAAGATTGCTAAAGGGATATGAAGCGGCAACGCGTCAGCCAATCACAGCTCGTCTTTTCTGATGCATCGCAGGCGATGTTTGTGGCTTCATCCGGGTACTTAGCAGGGGATGATTTGAAATAAATACACCACATGGCATCGGTGTAGACGTGTTTTTTTAGCGATTTACAGTTAGGGACATAATTATGCGTTTTCTTATTAATAAAAGTCGTTTTTATTTAGTTATAACGTCAGCTGTAAGCGACCCATGTTTGACTAGCCGATCCGTACAAGGGTACCGGAAGTAAAACTCAGCCACACACATAATCTAGACCAAAGACACTATATTCATCAGCTTCATATCCCTTGCAATCTTAGTCCCAGGCCAGAGTTATGGAAAGCCAGAGTGAAAGAAAGACAAAGTTAAAGAAAGACCGTAAGATGCTAGATAACCTATTCCAGAAAGTTGGACCGACCACAGCAATGCTTCTTTACTGTACTTTGGATGTTCTGGTTGAGGGATTATATGCTAATAAACGGAGACAAATGTGGCTAAAGCGTCCATATATAGATTAGTATATTATGAATGTAGTACATCAATTCGTCTATCTTGAAGGTGTAGCAAGTCTAGATGACAATAGCAGAAAAATTTACAAAGCGGAGTTAGATGCAATTCACAAGCATTTGGAAGAATGAACAGCCAGAACAGGATACGAAGAAGCTGAGAAATGACCAAGAAAGCCAACACAAAGAATATTCTCCTACACGGATCAGAATACTGCGCAATGCGAAAGCAACCTGATAAAAGCATTCTCACAGCAGAACGGAGTTGGCTACGGAAAATCGCTTGAATCTAAAGACAGCAGAAGATTAAGTAAGTATGTGGCCTTTTAATAATGCAAGTTAAACGCTCACATCTTACATAAAAACAGTTCGTGTAAATTGTTACTGTCATCCAAATGGAGAATATTCCACGCGCTTGACTTGAACGGCATCACAGAAGCGGATTCGGACGTAAATATACCCACGAATAGACGACACATTTGCAAGCAAACTGCTTAAAATCCACTAATAGTAGGCCTACATATTCTTTCAAAACGAGCTTTGGCGGCAGCTGGATGTTCCGCCAGTGAGCTGTCGACTCTCATATAAGGTATGATGGCATGAGACAATGATTATGTGTCCAAACAACTCTGTTAGACATGGTCACTCAACGAATACTCCGACAGTTTGGTCATGTGGAGATAATGCCAGTTGACCAAATAATGCACTACGTGCAAGGTTCGAAGGAAAGAGAAACAAAATGGAGGTCAGCAGTGAGCTGGACAGACAGTATAAAGGAAGACATAACTAGACAGCGTGAGAGAGAGAGAGAAAGAGAGACAGACACAAAGACAGAGACAGAGAGACAGAGAAATTGAAGCGCTCTCTCTCGTTCTCTAGTGGCAGACTCGAGATGAACTGAGCGTGGCCGTGTCCACAATCCGGCGTCAAATTGTTTTTTTGTCTTGAGCCTTCTTCTAAACAATGTGGAGTCCCATGTGAGCCGCCTTCAGATCCCTCTCAAAAGTCCCGAATTTACGTATTTATAAGCTAAAATGCTACAGCTATAGGGCCTCACAATCCGCAGAGGCAGAAACAAATCATAATTTTGTGGGCTTTTGAAATTTTATATGTGCTATACATATAAACTTTTTAAATGGCTTGTGTATCAAATTCCATCTCGCCTGAGTAAATGTAGGCCTACTCATTTGAAAGTAATTTGAATTTTTCATTTAATGCCTTCCTATTAAATAATTAAAAGGAATATATGTTTCAAGTTTTATGAGACCTTTTGGTCTAACTTTGTAACAAGGGGCTTCATATAGCTTAGAGCGTGGTTTCGTGTGTTAAGTCAGGAGTGCCTCTGTATAGTCTCTCTCACTGACGGCGATCTTGTTTCACAGGTGGGGGGGCACTGTTGAAATGATCTTGTGAAAAGAGTGTTGAACTGATCTGCTCAAAAAAGGTTAAAAAAATTTGCGAATTTTGGAAAAAACTTGACGTTTTTTTTGCTTTCTTCAAAAGGTGGGGACAAAATGTATGGTGTGTCCCCCACTCTTAAAGGTGGGGGACTTGTCCCCCTTGACCCCCATGATCGCCGCCCATGGTCTCTCTTGAAGTGGCGCTGTATAAATTTTCAATTACCATTAATAATAATAATAATAATAATTACACGGACAATTTCTAGAGCGCCGTAACTACAAGGGAGCTGTACAGACAACGCCTATACACTGTCCTACAGCCTAGCATGATAGCATGATAACAAATGTAGGCAAGCAAAAGGGCATTCAGTAGGCTTATATTAATCACAAACTTCAGTCGGTGTTCAAGTGCAGACAAAGAGGAAAATGTGGGGCACTGCAAGTTCAATCAGTGTACTTGACATAGGCAACTGTTGGGTAGTCATCCAACCAACCAGAGGCAGTATATCTAGGCTAGTTAGGAGTGTTGACCGCTGTCAAAGGATCAGAACAATGGCTGCGTAGATTTGAATATGAAACCGTTGAGGTCTTGATATGTTTGAATTCCCAGAGTCTATATATATCGACACAATGCTATTGGCTGCGCCTTAACTGTGTCAATGCTTAATCACCATTCGAATAGGTTATTCTATTGTCAAACGACAGGATCAAAAGGGTGCATGCTGTTAAGGAAGGTTGCGTTGAACCATACGTTCAGTCAGGTTGAGCGCAAAGGAGTGGGTGTTATTTCTATATCAATGCGAAAGGATTCAACAGTGATACGTAAAGACAGCAGAACTCTTCTTCCAAATCAGAAAATAACAATGAACGTTCCGGCTCTATTCTCAGTCTTCCTCATTTTGTTTGGTAAGTGCATTTTTTTAAACAGTTATTGTTATCGAAGTTATGCTTACAGAATTGGGAACATATATACGTATGTTATAACTTTGTGTAATTAAGATCGATATTTATAAAGTTTCCAAATGCGTGCACTGATAAGCTGAAAGGTTTGTGATTTTAATTTGCCTTATACGATATGTTGATTGTTTCTCGATCATTGGGGCTTTTGTTAAGTTTCTCGACAGACTACCTAGACAAAGTGAGCAACAGCGACCGTAGCCACACCTTGCAAAGATCTTGACCTAGTTAAACCTTCAGTCGTTTGCAAGAAGGTGCTCCCCTACGGGGGTTTCTTGGTTTGCAGCCGGCCGTCAGCACACCTGTCTTGGACCCCAAACGTGATATATATAATATATATATATATATACAATATATATATACATATATATATATATACAGGTACATAATCGATCACGTTTGGGGTCCAAGACAGGTGTGCTTACGGCCGGCTGCAAACCAAGAAACCCCGTAGAACTGTTCTCTCTCTCTCTCTCTCTCTCTCTCTCTCTCTCTCTCTCTCTCTCTCTCTCTCTCTCTCTCTCTCTCTCTCACTCTCTCTCTCTCTCTCTCTCTCTCTCTCTCTCTATATATATATATATATATATATATATATATATATATATATACATATATATATATATATATATATATATATATAGGACATAATCCTCTGGACAAAATCCTCCTCTGTGCAATTAGCCTATTTCTACATGTCATTGATAAACATTAATTGCCCAGTGTTTGTTCGTTGTGTCAGCTTGTTGATGTCGTAAAGCTATAAACTGAAGACTTGTTAATGTCATTCAGGTGTAAACTTAAGACTTTTTAGTGTAATTCAGTTCTAAAGTTAACACGCTACCTTGACCGGAAATAATTGCATTAATAATAATTCTGCGAATCGTGGAACACTGGATTCGCGAGCCCGGTGGGTCATTGCCACCCTTCGCTGTGTGTACTAATAGGGGAGCTATAGCAGGATGAGGGCATGGTAAACACAGCGATATTGCAGGATGCTCGAGGTCAGCTCCCCAAAAGCGGCCAAGCAGCTACAGACACGCTTCCTGCAGCTGTTCCAAGATCGGCGAGATGGAAGGAAATCCATCGAAGGAACGCTGCTTATAGATGTTATTAGAATTTTTAAATGAAAATATATTCTTATAGATGTTATTGGATATAATGTGTAATTTTACCCACTTTAATTGGCTGAGGTTGAGGCGATTATATTTCTAGGCCTGGGGAGATTATGTCCTAGCCTGGGAGGAAAATGACCGGGAGATTATGTCCAGGAGGGATCATGTCCGCCTACTTCTTTCTCTGCCTCTGAAATTTCGATGACGCATAAAGTGCGATCCCCTCACTTAATATACCCATGGCGTTGGAATATCTTTGTACCATATATAGAGCTGTCCTATTCAAAACCGGAATATGTAAATCCGGCCTAGTCAGTAATTTTAATAGGGAATCGCACCTGTACGGTGGCGATGAAGATCATGAAGTAGGCCAGAGTTTCAGACATTTACGTAGGTTTCTTGAAGGCAATGCGCCTGGAGCCGCCACCCATGAATCAGGCCTGAGCTCCTCTTCCAACATTTACATTCCTTTACAATAACGACTCCGGCACTACAGAGCGATGGGTATTCCACCTGGTCGACAGTTGTCGTTATTACAAAGTCTTTGCCCTTTTGACCTAGTTGACTGTTAGGCCTACTACTACCTTCGCTCCTCATATCAGTAGGCCTATAGAGCCAAGTGGACTTTCTCAGGTGTAACTGTACTAAGAAAACCATAACAGTTGCAGGAAATCCAATAAGTTTTGAAGTTCAAGTTTATAGGCACTATAACCTGATCGCCTGCAGGTTTAAGCAAAACAGATGGTTGCTGTAGAGTTAGGAGACCTATATAATTCTCTATCTCCATCTATATTATATATATATAATTTATAGGTTGTGCAAACAAACTTACTTTAAGACCTGGACCAAATAAAATGTTCGTGAGTTTAGCAAACAGTCATCTGAACCAATCCTTAGGAGGCCTATAACAAAACTGAAATAGACATAGAGCCTAGCCTAAATCTTAGTATGCATGTATTCCAAGTAGCACATGTGAAGACCAATATCGCTGTCATTTACAACCAGTTTGTACAATTTAACACACAAGAAGAGATTTCCGTTCTTATTTTTAATATTCATAGCCTTCGGCAAACAAAGATTGCGACTACGGGTGTTAAGACGATGAGAATGATTTCTGCGCTAGTCACATTGTCCAGTGTCCACAGAGATAATTTCATGTAACGATAATAATGATGGAAAATGGCGCAACAGGAAGTGGCCACAACTCTGAACCACGTATTGATTAGCATTTTATGTATGCATGCTTTATAAGCATTGAATAGTAAATTTCATGCTAGTGAATATGCAACAGGAGGCGTAGAATGTAAAGTGTTAAACCTGCACTGTTGCAATGGATTATACTGTGATTCACTCGAGGCTTAAAGAGCATAATATCCCCGGGGGTCATGGGTCTATTTGCATCGTAGAAAGCCACCCTGGCGGCGATGAAGATGTTCGGGAACTCGGCCCATCCAAAGACATTGGAATTCAGAGGATGACCGAGAGGAAAGATAAATCTACACATGAAATGCTAAAACATCCCCTTCGTGCATTAAGTACAGTGCATGTAACACACCTGTGCTCAAGACCGAGACCGTAGAATGGTATGTGTTCAACTACCACTGTTAAGAAAATTCAGTCTGCCACTGCGCTCACTGTCGGCGATCTCGTTTGACGGGTGGGGGGGGGGACACTTTAGAACTGATCTGGTCAAAAAAGAGTTTTGAACTGATCTGATCAAAAAGGAGGTCAAAATATTGTTTCGCGCGTTGGTTGACCTTTTTGGTGTTTCTTCAAAATGGGGGAATGTATGGTGTGTCCCCCCACTGCCAAAGGTTAGGGTCTGTCCACGTCGACCTCCGGGATCGCCGCCCATGGTAGAAGGGTCAATGTTGCGTGGCGTGCTGCTCAAATTAGTAGTCAATACATACAACACATCTTTAACGCTTTGCATTTTGTCACTGTATATTGTCAACATACAGTTAGCGCAAAATTGTAATCAAAATTCGAATCTGTTTCTTCAATGTTGACAGCTCAGAAACACTTGGAACTTTTAACAGCTGCAAACTTGTAATAATGTCGCAAAATGAAATCAAGTTAAGCACGTCAATCTCAACACAAAGAAGTTCCAATGTAGTTTGACGTTTGTGGAATATTTGAATGACTGAATATTTGATGATGATTTTTGATGATGAATAGAAGTTTACAGTTTATGGGCCGTCCATAAATGACGTTACGTCCAGATGGGGAGGAGCTAAACTTGTGTGACGCTATGCATAAACTTCTATGCCTAATGTATATAGAAGCTTATGCAATAATTATGTGACCAAGGGAGGATGGGGGTCAATATTGTGCCAAAATACTGTGACGTCATTTATGGACAAGCCCTTATTTTTAGCAGGTCCCATCTTACTTAAACAGCGTTCACCTGAACAGCTGCAGCTCATCAATGACACGAACATAAGCAGAGCGATAGAAATATTATGGAATGTTTCCAGAAGGTTCTCGGTTTACAGTAGCACAGCTAAAGCGGCAGGCGTGACACAACCTCTTGATTTGGCAAATTCAGCAAGTTAACCCATTTTGTCAGTGAATATGTCAGACTGCAACTCTCCTGTGTAGCCTAGCCTATGTCATAGTCAGCGTAATGGAAAATTATCAAATTTTTTCAAGCTCTAATCTGTTACAACTTGGAATACGAACTTCATTGTTAGCGTGAATTCTCAGTAAGTTTCAGCATGAAACTTGTTTTTGCCTTGAAAGATGAGCTCGCTGCTATGTTTGTGCCAGGAAACAAATCGCGTCGGAATAGAACCAAAAGTGACGTAAGCATAGATTTGTATATTGACTGAAAGAAGTTGAGCCAAAAGAGTGTACCGTACACAGCAGCTGGTTTTTTAATCCTCTGACATATCAAATTTGCAGTTCGCTTAGTGAAAATTCTTGCTTAACCTGAAACCCGACGTGATTTGAATACGCAATCTTCTAATCTGGAGTCAGACGCGCTACCGTTGCGCCACGGAGTCAGTACGTTTGCCAATTGTCAACATGCCCATTTTCAGAAATAAAACTACGAATAAATTATTAAATTTTATTGCATAGTCTACAGCTCTTGTCTAATATTAACAAATAAACACGTGCTTTCACAAGCTCGTCGAAATTAAGGCCTAAGCAGGGTGAGAATTGTCGGGGAGGTTATGGAGGGTTCAAACGTTTCCAACCATATCAGTTGTGCTAGTGTGATTTACCATTATTTGCCTGAGTCTCTCACTCTCTGACAAAGAGAAGAAATTTCCATGATGCATCATGTAGCCTATGCAGTTTTGAATTTTATCAACAAAGGAATTTATTTTGATTCGAGTCTAACTTGCGAAACTGCTAGCGTTGAAATCTGCTGCTATCAGTTAAATTTCGTTGACACCAGTTTGCAAAATACGAATGAGATATTCAGTCTAGCCTAATCCCCCCCCCCCCAGTGTTTTTGTACAGTTCTCACACTGGGCCTAAACCTACGCTGTTTATATTGATACTCGATCGGTACATCACGTCTACTGCATGGTGATATTTTACCATATTATCCAAGTGCATAAGTTAACGACTGGTTCCTACCAGAATTGGGATCCATATGAAAACAGATAGATGAACTCCGTCGCTGCCAGCATAGGCGTAATTTGTGGGGGTACGAGGGCTACCCGTACCCTCTAATTTTTGGACTGGGGGTACCGTACCCCCACGTTTTGAACAATGCCAATCAATATTTTATCATTGTGCCTTCCCACAGACCGCAGTCTCCGCCTTGCTTCGTGTATGTACGAAATTGACCCCCCCCCCCCACTTTTAAGACCAAGGTTACGCCGCTGCCAGTCTCAATCCTGGATAAAGGAGGAGAGCGGCGAGATCGTCCTTTTTTATGGCACAGCGTCGCTAAATAGAAACCAACTGAGGCCTAACATATGATTGGGGAACTGAGCAACATCCGTTGGATCTGTCAATTCTCAGAGGATGGATAACAACCCGTGACAAGCATCGGTGGTTCAGTGGTAGAATGCTCGCCTGCCACGCGGGCGGCCCGGGTTCGATTCCCGGCCGATGCACATTTTGAACATTTATAACATGGCGTATTTTAGTCAGCTCAAGCTCCCTCCTAATTGACTCTGGTTCCTCATTGTGTGCTGCGTTTCTGTATAGTCCTTCGCTCCCGCCACCCACTCCCCCCATAAAACCAACAAACGATGTAAAGAACAGAAAAGCTAGTCAATTTTTATTACGACATTCTCGTCATTATGGGATGGTAAAGACAAAATCCGTTGGCCATCATTGCGTCCCGTCTTGCATCGGTGGTTCAGTGGTAGAATGCTCGCCTGCAGTGGCGGCGATCTTGTCTGAGAGGTGGGGGGGGGGACAAAGTCGGCCATGGTCTGGTCGATGACCTTTTTTAGGAATTCACGTCACAAAAAAATTTCTTTATTTTTTTTCTGAATTCATCTCCACAAAAACTAAAAGTTGATGACCTTTTTTAGTCATTCACCTTTTTTACAACTTTTTTTGGGTCTCTCCCAACAATAATGTAATTACCGGGGGGGACACTTCTGCTCAAAAATTGACTTTTTACCCCATCTTGTCAAAAAGGCAGTGAAAACCCTCACGCGCAATTACATTTGTTGGCGTTTTGGGGGTTTCTTCAAAAAGTGTGTGTGGGGGGGAATGTATGGTGTGTCTCCCCACTCTTAAAGGTGGGGGACTTGTCCCCCTCGACCCCCCCCCATGATCGCCACCCATGACTGCACTTACGTACTGCTTGCGTTTGACTATGTGCAGCATACATTGTAAGTGCCTAAAAAGCACTTGTTTAGTTCTGATAGTCATGTAGGTACAGCACCTTTGTGAGTTATTAAAAATGCGCTATATTAAATGTTCTCATACATACATTCATAAAGAATTGCAAGAATTTGGTACTATACAAGTATGAGGACATACAATCTTAAACTGTCGTCTCGCTACTGAATGTCTTGCATGTTTCCACATGTGGACTCAGTTACAGATTTGACCAGATTAGCACGATTTTATGCAACATCTTCTGTGTTCATTCTGTAGCGTTTTCCGGCACGATGACAATGCGATAGCACTGTGCATGTACTACATATGAATACATATTATACATTTAATTCAGTGGCATTATATGTGCGTAAAAGAGTAGTTTGAGCTTGTAGTATGCATGTACCATGCACCCCAGATGCCAAGGGCACCAACGACGTAACCAAGATAAGATCGCACATATTCAGACGTTCATGTAAAACATTTCTACGTGTGCATAGACCGTATCAACATTTACGGCGACCAGCATAGGCAAAATTTGTGAGGAGTACGAGGGGGTACCCGTACCTCCACTTTTTGGACTGGGGTACCGTGCCCCCACTTTTTGAACAATACCAATCGATATTTTACTATTGTGCCTTCCCAGAGATCGCAGTGTCCGCCTTGCTTCGTTTATGTAAGAAATTGGTAACCCCCCACTGACGTAAACTTGTCCAAAATATTGGGGGGATTTGATTATTTATTCTACACTTGTTGCATTAGGTGTACAGTCCATCTCAATTATTGTGGGGCACGTGCCCCGGCTGTCCCCCCCCCCAGAGTCTACGCCTATGCACATTAGACTATATTAACGTGCAGAAACTTTACTACTAAGGCCATAAATTTTCTTTTCTTTTCTATTGCAGTATCCATGAGAACAGGTGATGTTGCTGAAGCGACGAAATGCTACGTCTGCACTTCCAGCCTGCCAAATTGTCAGAAAGGTTTCTTCTTGAACTGGGGAATAACCGAAAGCAGCGGCTGTACCTGCTGCATGGTAAACAATCAAACACTATAATCATATCAGATTCTGTACTAAAGCTTCCTGGCATTTAGATTGCTCTTTTACAGAACTTCTCGGAAGCCCAATGGCAGATATATACAGAAATACTAGAGGATATCTTTGGATTAACATCCTAAAAATTTACCGAATCGTTCAAATAGTGTCGGATAGTTTTAAGTTTTACACCGGAAGGATTGTATTTTCTCTAATTATCGCCATAAGGAATGTTGCTCACAGTAGATCTTTCACTTTCAATTTGGCCCATTTCGCAATTTATTTAGAGCTGATTATATCAGCGTTGATGGACAATGTAAATAAAGAGGATGGATGATTCAAAGAATGAATTCAAATGAGGTTAGACGTTTGACCGATCAAGTATTCGGAGAAAAGTAGTGAAGATAAATTGAACTGAACGTATGTGAGTTCTAAAGTTGGAGCCGGAAGAGACCAGGAGAGGCAACTGACTTATAGACGATTGAACTCGATGAGAAATGCAAATCTTTACTTAATTAAGAAACTTAGTACAGTATGCATATTAACTTTTAGGGAAGTAAGGATGAAGGGAGATTACAGGAAGTACGAGAACGTTCTTGACCTCGAAAATGGGATTGCTACACAAGGATGGAGCTGGGCAGGGCTGCAGAGAAGTGAAGAACGAGTCACAGAACGTTAAAGAATGGGGCGTCGCTAGATCATAGATCTGCTTAAGGGTTGAGAACCGAAGTAGGAGAAGGCTGCATTCTTATAACTCAAGACATGTGAAGAAGCACCTGTTGTTATAATGAAGAGTAACGATTGTGCTATAGCTCAGTAGCATCAAAGACTATGTACAAAAACTGGTCATTATTAAACGAATTCTGACATGACGCGGTCCGGAACATGGGTGTTAATAATAATTCTGCTATAGAAAATAACAACAGTATCTTTTTTATAATGCAGTTCTTGCTATGGCGTCTATGGAAACGAAACTTAACAACGAGAGTTTTGGAGTATCGACCACTATACTGTTGGTCTTGTAGAAATCGACATCGGACAGCGGCACGAGGCGAGAATGCGTGACGGGTCTCGCTTCCGTCAACTGTGTCGTGACCACCGGGGATACTCACGTGTGCTACAGCGATCTGTGCAACAGCTCCACCCGCCTCCGGTACAACAGCAACGCAGCCGCCATCTTGGCTCTTCTGTCTCTGGCGGCCGTTGTCCTAATCAGATATTGATTCGTATTTGTTGAAACGGATGAGTAGGTCATCCTATGCACTCAACGTGCGCCACAACAATGCATCAATAAACGTAAAACAGTAGAAAAGAAAAACTCGATGGAGCGGTTTTATACTCCAGTTCATGTAGTCTTTGATTCGAAACTTTTTTTTATCCTAAACTGGAAACTAATCGCCTGGGAAAGCGACAACCCGCCGTTCACATTAGCAGCAGTTTTGCGTTACACAAGAACAGTAAGCTTATTTAAATTAGAACGATTTGCTTGTAGTTGATTAGATGAGAAGCCTATACATAAAACCTGAAGATCCAGGTAGTTCTTACACTTCTGATTTAGGTAAAATGAACTGTTGGAATGAAACGTTATTTTATTGAAAATGAGCAAATCGTCGAAATTCTTTTTCTTAACGCAAGATCTTGGCCACTGTAAGCATTGTAGCCCTTCGCTGGTGTTTTTAATGAAGGTGAAGTATTTTTAATTCTCTTGTCTATTAAATGTGATACTGGTTTTAGTGAAGATTTATTAATTCTCTTGTCTATTAAATGTGATACTGGTTTAGTGAAGCTTTATTAATTCTCTTGTCTATTAATTGTGATACTGGTTTTAGTGAAGCTTTATTAATTCTCCTGTCTATTAAATGTGGTACTGGTTTTAGTGAAGTTTATTAATTCTCTTGTCTATTAAATGTAATAAGGGTTTGTGTTAATATTAATCCTTAAAATAACTTTGGCAACACTTACCTTTGGGCTATGTTGAATATGTATCCAAAGGAAATGCTCACCGTTAAAATGTAATGTAATGACATATTTATATAGCGCCTCTTCAAGAGAGAAACTCGTCAAAGGCACTCTCGAGCTATGACGGGAAACCAGAGTCGAACAAAATGGTTTTCAAGCGCTTACGGAACAGAGTTAAAGAAAAACCAAGGAGCTCATATCGTAAGATGCCAGGGGAAGAGAGAGGGAGAGAGAGAGAGAGAGAGAGAGAGGGAGGGAGGGAGGGAGGGAGGGAGGGAAGGAGGGAGGGAGGGAGGGAGAGGAGAGGAGAGGAGAGGAGAGGAGAGGAGAGGAGAGGAGAGGAGAGGAGAGGAGAGAGGGGGAGGGAGGGAGAGAACTGGATGATTGAGTTTTTACGTGACCGCACACATCAGACGCGATATGCCATAAAATTATCTTCCATCGCAACCATCAACACAAGTAGGCCTATTGTCCAAGGGTGAGGGTTTGCCCCTGTCGCTTTCGTTGTTGGAGCCTAGGATCTCCGTCCTTTGTATCCCGCAAACAAGATAGATAAGTAAGCAGATGCTGCTTACGTGATCTCAGGAGAGAAAATGAGGCATTTATATACCCCCGGTACGGTCTAAACGAACTTAACCATATCTCAGAATGGGCTAAAAAGAACAATTTTTAATAGATCAACAGATCTCGTGAAATGATCATCTTTCGTCGACGCGCTCGTGACAGGAGTCCTCCTCAACAAATTGGAATCGATAGAGTAACCAAAATGGTGATCCTTGGTGTCACCATCACAGACGACCTCATAGCCACAGCGCAAGTTAGTGAGCTAATAGCTACCTGCTCCAGCTCTCTGCATGCAATAAGAATCTTACGTGCCCATGGACTTCCTACTAACACAATTCACGAGGTGTCCCGTGCTACAATTAAAATTATCGGGAAACTACTCTAGGCCTCACCAGCATGGCGTGTTCCTGCCTTGTTGAGTTATTGCAACACATTACGGCGGTTTCTACGTAGAATGCAGAGAACGGACTTTATCTCGATGCAACAACCCTACATGGACCAAATGATGGATGAGGCCGACGGCAGACTCCTACAGGCGGATATACCGAGCCCCTGCCACGTCCATCACTCTCCATTTCGAGATATTGCACCTAGAACCCATGGCCTACGTCCAAGACCCCTGTTTTTGAACTTCCATGCAAGGACAATCACTACTTTATACCTAGAATTTTGTTCCGACATGTTTTAGGAACTACTTGTAAGTAGTATTCTAGCTTTTGTTTTCATTTCATAGTCTAGACTAATGCATTTTGCATTACACTCTTTCTGTAAGAAGTTGCGGTTTGTCAACTTTGATTCAAAATAAACGAAATTATCTCTTATATAGTTTCCCATCCTGTGTGTCCTACGATAAACACTCTTGAATGTGTGGAATATGTATCGGGCGAGCCCGATGCAGGCGCACGGGCCGATGCAGAGACACGGGCTGCGCTGTTGAATGTAACTCATGCTGTCTAAAGCCTGCATCGGGCGAATGCAGGCACACGGGCCCTGCTAACCACTTGGCCAGCTTTATGTTGCATTGTCGCGTTCACGAAACAGAGACAACCCACCATTTATGACGGGCAAATACTCTAGTATATATAAATTGTTCTGTCTTTAGCCTTCTTCCAGGCAGAGTAGAGGCCCAAGTTAACAGTCATCAAAATCCTTCTCAAAACTGCCGGATTTACCTATAAGCTAAAAAAGCTACAGCTTAGGCCCTCAGTTCCGTGGGGTCCTCAAAAATATAATTTGAGGGCTTTTGAAATTTTATGTGTGCTGTATATATAACCTTTTTAAATGGCTTCTGTAGCAAATTCCATCTCGCCTCAGTAAATGTATTCATTTGGAAATAATTTGAATTTTTCACTTAATGCCTTGCTATTAGATAATTAAAAAGGCACACTTCTCAACGACTCTATTGTCCACGTGGTCCTAGGTCGATGTGTGTACATTATGACCAATTAGTTAATTAAAGGGTGCGTAGCATTAAATAAATTTAACGCACTGCAGGAGATGCAGCTTTCAAGGATACAATGGCGCAAGAGAAGTCAACGCTATATTGCGTCTATCATCATCATCATCATCATCATCATCATCATCATCATCATCATCATCATCATCATCATCATCATCATCATCATCATCATCATCATCATTGTCATCATCATCAGCATCATCATCAGCATCATCATCATCATCATTGTCATCATCATCATCATCACCATCAACATCATCATCATAATTATCATCATCATCACAGAGGATATTTTAAGAAATTTCCACTGGTGGGGATATTTTGTTATTAGGGCATTTTCGCGCATGATTTTAAGTAAAAATGCACTGAACCAGAGAAACTTGGGAGACATAATATATTTTAAATATTTGAACTTTCAAGTACTCAATTTATCAAAATGAACTCATTATTAATGAGGATTTCAACTTCAAGCCTCAAAGTCATAATAAAATAAAAATCATTTAATCATTTCATCATTGGTGGCGACTGGTGGGACCAAAAGGGGCAAATTCACTGTTTGGGAAATTCCCAACCAGCCCTCTCAAATAACCCTATAGTCCTTGCCCTTTTCCGAAAGGGGTAAGGACTGGTGGGTTATCTGAGAGGCCCCACCAGCTAACATTTTAAAAATACCCTGCATCATCACCATCATCGACATCATCAATGAAAATGAAACCGTTGAAGCCTTGAGATGTTTGGGATCCCATAGTCTATATATATATATATATATATATATATATATATATATATATATATATATATATATATATATATATATATACACTAGGGCTGTACCAAATATTCGCTTCGTATTCGCTTCGGGGCCGAATAGTGGGCCAAATAGCTATTCGGTATTCGGCCGAATAGTAGCGGTCGGACCGAATACGAATAGTGGTCACGTGACATCTGTTTCTACACATGCGGCTGCTATAGCGAGTGGAGTGAACGTTAAGTAAGTGACAATTTCTAAGTTTAGTTAAATTATTTCCATTCCTAGTTTACACAGACTTGCAGGAGGATGCAAAAATTACATGTAGTTTACTGTTTACTTTTAGTTTATGTATAAAATATACTGAGCTGAAACTTTTGCTTACATTTGAAATTTTGAATGTTGTCGGTAGACCTATTTTGTACGCTATTCGTATTCGTATTCGTATTCGGCCGAATAGTTGGTCCAATTATTCGTATTCGGCCGAATAGTAATAATCACTATTCGGTACAGCCCTAATATACACATACATGTATATACACCGTGTCTCAAAATAAACTGTGCAAAATTGTTTCTGTCAGAACTTCGTAAAATTTCCACCAATTTTAATAATCTTTGGTAGGTAGATGGCAAAATGGCTGAAATGTTATGCTATACATAAATTTTCCACCTCACCTGACTCACGTCATCGCACTACCTTGTTAAACACAGATGTGCCAATTTCTTATATAACGCTTAAATCTTATTACATGCAACAAACTATCTGACGACTTAATTAGCACGCAGTAAAGTAAAATATGGTTTACTTAGCAGGGTTTTTAATTGTTATGACAGATCTGCTTAAAAGTGTTAGAATTGGTGCTCGAAATGTGCCCCGCTTACACGGACACAAGCACTTAGATGGCAACGCCACTGACTGATAGCAGCATCAACGATCGACTGGTCAAAGCGCGCCCAATCGTCAATCAGACGCATTTTGAGTTCGTCGACGTTGGCTATCCTGGAGCGGTAAACCTTTTCCTGCAGCACACTCCATATGCTATAGTCGACTGGGTTAAGATCCGGTGAATTCGGCGGCCACAGTGTTGGAGGTATGAAGTCGGGCGTTTCTCGCTCAAGGAAAGAGACAGTGTCGCGTGCTCGATGCCCCGGGGCGCCATCCTGTTGAAAGACAAAAAACTCGCCCTGGGATATCCGGCGTATGTCTGGCAGTAGCTTCTGGGCAAGAAGGTTGTCGCGATAGTAGACCCCATTCACATTGACACCTGTCTCGATGAAATGGATTTCAGTGCAGCCAAGTTTCGAGACGTTTCTGTTAGTTGTTAAAATTTAAGCGTTATATAAGAAATTGGTACATCTGTGTTTAACAAGGTAGTGCGGTGACATGAGTCAGGTGAGGTGGAAAATTTATGTATAGCATAAAATTTCAGCCATTTTGCCATCTACCTACCAAAAATTTTTAAAATTGATAGAAATTTGACGAAGTTCTGACAGAAACAATTTTGCACAGTTTATTTTGAGACACGGTGTATATATAATTTCGTTTATTTTGAATCAAAGTTGACAAACCGCAACTTCTTACAGAAAGAGTGTAATGCAAAAAGCATTAGTCTAGATTATGAAATGAAAACAAAAGCTAGTATACTAGAATATATATATATATATATATATATATATATATATATATATATATATATATATATATCAACACAATGCTATTGGCTGCGCCTTAATTGACGCGTCTGAGCTTAGTCACCATTCGAAGGGTTTATTCCGTTAGCAGACGAGAGGAGGGTGCATGCTATTTCCTGTTAATAGCATGTACCTCATTGCGTCGAACCCTCCGTGCAGTCAAGTAGAGTCCAAAGAAGTGGTGTCATAGGTCGTTTCTACATCAAAGCGAAAGGATTCAACAGTGATACGTACAAACAGCATAACTGTTCTGTATCAGAAAATAACAATGAAAGTTCCGGCGCTATTCTCAGTCGTCGTCGTTTTGTTTGGTGAGTGAAATCTTTAAGTGAAAAATTGCTACCGAAGTTATGCTTATAGAATAAGGCACACCTTTGTATGCTATAACTTTTTTTTATTAAGAGTGATAATCATTCATTCATTCGAGTATTTATAGAGTACCTCTTCAAGAGGGCTACTCAGAGGTGCTCCCGACTCAAGCACGGTAAAATAGAACAGTTTTCAGTCTAGTGTTGAACGTAACAGAGGGAGTTCTGGGGAGCAGGCGCAGCACCGAGGTGGCTGTGCGGGCAAAAGGCATAATGAGCGTCTCTTTCCCCGAAGAGCGGAGGTGGCGTCTACCCTGGACTCCCTGCATGGGGGGCAAAGGACCCGCAGATAAGGTGGAGCACAGCCCAGCTGGCACCTCCAGACTAGGGAGACAAACCTGTATGCCACATTCTGGCTGACGGGGAGCCAATGCAGGATCGCCAGCATATAACAAACAAAAATCGGCGGCGGCGGCGCCCACAAAATGTCGGCGGCGGCGGCGGCGCGGCCGCCGCAGGGCTCTAGCTGCAGGATGCAGTGAAGCGCCGCTTAATATGTCACAAACCTCCTACCCAGGCCCGCCGACAGAAATTGCGGGCCCCTAGGCAGAGCAGTCACGGGCCCCTATGCAGGGCAGTTACGGGCCCCTAGGCAGGGCTGTCACGGGCCCCTAGGCAGAGCAGTCACGGGCCTCTAAACTATCTTTAGGCCTTAAGAGAAAAATAAAAAAATTGAAATGATAAAAGTGCATGTACGACCGTACATAATGATATTTATATATAAAAATATGATTTGATTCAGTTCTTAATTTTAAAGTTATGCTAACCAAAAAGCAACTTTTCTGGATTTAGCTGCAGCAAAATCGTTTATTAAGTTGATTGCCGGCCCGGCCCGGGCCCCTAAAAATCGCCGGGCCCCTGGGCATTTGCCCCCCTTGCCCCTCCCTCTCGGCGGGCCTGCTCCTACCTGGCGTATTCCTTTCCGCCACCTGTGAAGGGGCTGGGCAAAAAATTACAAGGCACACCCATCTCATGAAATTAGATGCCCACAATAACTTATTACATGGCCTGGCAGGCGCTTCTGTTACATTGTATTGTAATTGAACATTATATAGCGCCACTCAAATCAGCGGTGCTCTCGACCCGCATCACTGCCAAAACCGGCAAAAAGAAAGGTTTTCAAGCGTCTACGGAACTGAAGAGGAGAGAGGACAAGAAGCTCTTGGCAGAGGGTCTGGGGAAGACTGTTCCAGGCTGAAGGACCCACAAAGGCAATGCTCCTGGATTGGGCCGTGGAGGAGTGCATACAAGGAAACAACCATAAGGCCACGGGCCGAGGATTGCAAGGAGGTCCTTTCAGGCAGGGAAGAAACCTGGGTGCAGAAATTCATTAGGTAAGACGGAGCAGACCCAGTGAGGCAGTTGCGCACGAGGGTGATGGTTTTGAACTGAATTCTCTGTTGGGCAGGAAGCCAGTGGAGGAAGTCACGAGTCACGAGTTACCCTGCCAGCATTTCCATGGGCATTAGATTAGGTTCATTGGGGTCTATACAGGTTGCATATTTGAAACTGAGTCCTATATAGTATATATAGGTTCCGCGTGGACACGCTGGCAGAGTAGAAAGCATACCTACCTTCTCTTACTCTACGAATGTCCGCAACCTTGGAGTCACCTTAGACAGTTCACTAACCTTAGCTTCTCATCTGTCCTAACTTACTCGCACTTGCTAATACCACTTGAGGAGACTGCGGGCTATTCGTCGATCCGTCTTTCCTGCAGTCTTCGCTACCACTATCCGTGCATTTATCTGTTGCCGCATCGACTATTGCAATTCTTTGCTGGCAGGCCTTCCGAAAGTCCGTCTTTCTGCCCCTCAATCGGTACTTAACGCGGCTGCTCGCCTCATTGCTCATCACTCTCGGTTTTCCTCCATCTCTACTTATATGACTGATGTCTTGCATTGGCTTCCTGTTTCGCTCGTATCCACTTTAAGATCATAACACTTGTCTCTAAGGCGCAACAGGACTTGGCTCCAGCCTACCTTTGTGACCTGATACGCAAATCTCTCTCTGCTTCCTCCTTTGAACCGGCTTGATCTGTTCGTTCCCCGGGTGAGGTCTGCCCTAGCTCAGTCTCGCTCCTTCGACATCGTGGGTCCATCCCTATGGAACTCCATACCCTTGGTACTGCGAGAGACCCTCCTCTCTGAGTTCTCTCTCTCTCTCTCTCTCTCTCTCTCTCTCTCTCTCTCTCTCTCTCTCTCTCTCTCTCTCTCTCTCTCTCTCTCTCTCTCTCTCTCTCTCTCTGTTGTTTATAGTTTAAAGACTTTTTCTGATTCCGTGACGCTGCCACTCTGAATAGTTCACACTGTGAGAGGCGCTTTATAAATACCCAGATACCATACCACAATTATTATCCTCATAAAACTGGACTGTACAGACGATGTCTCGGCGCTGGCGCAGATGACAAATGTGTTACCTTTGCTGTGGGATGTTATCGGTAGAGGGCCAAGGCCTGCAGTTTGGATATAAACTAACACAAGATCAAAATGAAGACCATCGCGGATTGTCTGCCTGACCATCTGCTGCTGATGATTAACTGGACGTCGCGGATGTCTTCACGTGCCTATAAGCAACCAGCTAATGATCAGCTGACCCATGTAACATGAGGGCCAGCATTAACTTGTAATCGCCAGATCTCTCGTGATCTTCATAGATTGAAAACATACGGCATTTTACAATTGAGCGTAACACTATGCTCTATAAACTGTACACATTTCAAGTAATCCTACACAACTGTGAGACTGTCACGAGCGCAGAGACACTAAGAATCTAGTCACCTTCGATGTGTGGAACTGCAGCAGGATCAGGGCTGTAGTGGTAAAATTAGAGGTGAGTACACGCTACCGGTTAGTTTTCCGAAACAAATTAGAGGTGAGCACACGCTACAGTATTTTGGGAGTATGCGATTCAGTATTTTAATATAAATAAATAAAAATATTTTTTGAGGTCAGTATACGGTCTCTAGAGGTAAGTACACGCTGTATACCCACGTATACCCTCGACTTCAGCCCTGAGCAGGATTCTATGGATTCTAACATGGATCATGTGAGCAGTGTTGGGTATGAGTTAACTCATATGAGTTTAAACTCACGAGTTAACTCACTTGCTGTGATTTATGAGTTTTAGTTAACTCACCTTAAAGAGTGTGAGTTATGAGTTTGAGCTAACTCATATTTTCTGTGAGTTTGAGTTGTAACTGTCAATTATTTTAAACTCAACTCACTCTTCGGCACTCGGCACATATTAGGTTGAAACAAGCCTTTTTTATATCGTCGGCTTTCATACTGGTGAGTGGTGACGGCAGGGAGGGTCGTAAACACTGCTAGCGGACAGTGTTTAAGCACTGCATATTTTGTATATTGTGAGCAGTTAAGAACAACATGGTTGAAGTACCGTGTATTCTTGATGGAAAATATTTTTCTGTTACAAGTAGGCGTGATGAAAAATTGTTGCTCGATTAGAACGTGCTAGTATGAAACGTGTGAGTTTATGATTTTACTCATTTAACAAGTGAGTTTGAGTTAACTCATTTCACTTAGGATGAGTTGAGTTTGAGTTTAAACTCATTTTGAGGTGCATGAGTTGAGTTTTGATTTAACTCATTTCTTGTCTGAGTTTACCCAACACTGCATGTGAGCAATGTGGAGGTAGAGAGGAGAATAGCAAGAGTACCGATCTCTGCCACAGACAAAAACGGAAAAAAACTCGTCGTTCAGATTTGTCGTCAAACTGTTGAAATTATTTATTAGAGTGATGGCTTCGCTTATTTTCGCGCCAGATTAAGATTATTGTTAATCACATTATGAACGTGCAGCAGATTGACTACTATGGGCCCATAAATTAAAATTTCTTTCTTGTGTAGTATCTCTGAGAACAGGTGATGTTGCTGAAGCGGTGAAGTGCTACGTCTGCACTTCCAGCACGCTAAACTGTCAGAAAGGTTTCTTCACGGACTGGTTAATAGACCAAGTCAACGGATGTACCTGCTGCATGGTAGACAATTAAACACTATAATCATACCTGTACTCAAGTTTCCTGACATTTAGATAGCTTCTTAACAGAACCTCCAGGAGGCCCAATGGTATAGGACATATAAACAGACAATTAAAATTAGAGAATATTCTTGGTTTAGCACCCTAAAAATTTAACGAATTATTCAATTATTGTTGGATATTTTTAAGTTTTACATTGGAATGATGACATTTTCTCTAATTTTCACCAAAATGAATGTTACTCACATTAGATCTTTCACTTTCAATTTGGACCATTTTACAATTTATCTAGACTAGAGCTGATTATTTCAGCGTTGATGGACAATGTAAATAAAGCGGATGATTCATAGAATGAATTCAAATGCGGTATAAATGCGTTTGACCGATAAGTGTAACTAGGGAAAAAGTAGTGAAGAAAACTAAAGTTGCACTGAACATATACCCGTTATCAGTTCTGAAGTTGGTTCCGGAAGTAACTGCAGAAGAGACAATTAACTTATAGAGTAGACAAGTGAACTCGATGAGGAATGCAATTCATTCCTTAATTAGTACAACACACATATTACAGGGAAGTAAGGATGAAAGAGAGATTACAGGAAGTCGAGGACGTTGTTGACCTTCATTGCTGTACAAGGAAGGAGCCGGAGAGGTTGCAGTGAAGTGAAGGACGAGGCACAGAACGTAAAAGACTCGGGGCATCGTTGGATTCAAAGACTGGCCTAAGGGTTGAGAACCGAAATAGAAGAACAATATATTCTTAAAACTCAACACATCCCGAGAAGCATAAGTGTAGATTACCTGCGGTTATGTGAAGAGTAAGGATTGTCCTATAGTTCAGCAGCATCAAAGATGTTAATAGTTCTGCTATATATAATAACTTCCTTATTAAAAATCTCTTTAATAATGTAGTTCTTGCTATGGCGTCTATGGAAACGCAACTTTACAACAAGATTTCTGAAGTATCGATCACTGTATTGTTGGTCATGTAGAAAAGGACAACAAGCAGCAGCACGAGTCGAGAATGCGTGACTGGACTCGCTTCCATCAACTGTGTCGTGACTACCGGGGATACTCACGTGTGCTACAGCGATCTGTGCAACAGCTCCACACGCCTCCGGTACAACAGCAACGCAGCCGCCATCTTGGCTCTTCTGTCTCTGGCGGCCGTTGTCCTAATCAGATACTGATTCGTTCTGTCTTCGCATTTGTTGAAAGGGATGAGTAGGTCATCCGATGCACTCAACGTCCGCCACAACAATGCATCGATAAACATAAAACAGTAGAAAAATTAAATCTCAATGGAGCGGTTTCATACTCCAGTTCATGTAATCTTTGATCCGAAACTTTTTTTATCCTAAACTAGCGCAATAATAATAAAAGCGACAACCCGCCGTTCACATTAGCAGAAGTTTTGCGTTAAACCAGAGGTTTTCAAACTTTTTGGACCAGGGACCATTATTTTTTCTAG
Source organism: Allolobophora icterica (assembly GCA_963556255.1). Classification (NCBI taxonomy): domain Eukaryota; kingdom Metazoa; phylum Annelida; class Clitellata; order Crassiclitellata; family Lumbricidae; genus Allolobophora; species Allolobophora icterica. Next base: position 75,322,737 of record OY744602.1, on the reverse strand, counting down.
CCATAGCTCGCCCACCCAAGCATTTAAAAAGTAAAATTTATCACTTAAAATTTAAACAAAATAACCGGCAGACTATTTCCACAATACAAGCTTGCTTATAAGTAGTGCATGAATTTGAAAACACAGGCTGCTGTTGATCTGAGAGCGTATAGGGCCTATAAGTTTTCGGTTACAATTCGGTTACAATGCTTAAACCATGCTAAAACCATGCAGGGTAAATCATTAATGAATATTTTAAGAACGCTCTCGCGGACCCCTGCCATATCCTTCGCGGACCCTCTTGGTCCGCGGCAGGGGCGTCTACACCATAGAAACCTTGGAGCAAATGCTCCATCCAAGAAATAGGGGGGGGAGATATGTCAGTGTGTGTGCCACCGTTTTAGGGGGGAAGGAACGGGAGGAGGGAAGAAGGGGGGTAAGGGGAGTTGCTGTCAGTGTGTGTGCCACCGTTTTAGGGGGAAGGAACGGGAGGAGGGAAGAAGTGGGGTAAGGGGAGTTGCTCCAATGACTTAGGGGGGATAGACGCCCCTGGTCCGCGGACCACAGTTTGAAAACCTCTGCGTTAAACAAGAACAGTAACCAATTACGGTATTTAAATTAGAACTATTTGCTTGGAGTTGATTAGATGATAAGTTTATACATAAAACCTAAAGATCCAGGTAGTTTTTACACTTCTGAATTAGGTCAAATCAATTGCTGGAATTAAACGCTATTTTATTGAAAATGAGCAAATCCCCAAAATTCTTTTATTTTCACCCAATATCTTGACCATTGTAAACATAATAGCCCTTCGCTTGTGTTTTTAATGAAGGCGAAGTATTTTTAATTCTCTTGTCTATTAAATGTTATAGGCCTACGGGTTTTGCCTTAATGTTAATCCTTTAAATAGCTTTGGTAACACTTACTGTTTGGCAATGTTGAACATGTATCCAGAGGAAATGCTCACCGTTAAAATGTAATGTGATCATAGATTTATCTGGCGCCTCTTCAACGGAAACTCATCAGAGTCGGTCTCAACCTAACGACTGGAACCAGGCTTGAACAAAATGGTTTTCAAGCGCTTAAGGAACAGAGTTAAAGAAAGTCAGAGTTAAAGAAAGACAAAGTTAAAGAAAGCCAGAGTTAAAGAAAGACAAAGTTAAAGAAAGACCGTAAGCTGCTAGGTAACCTATTCCAGAAAGTTGGACCGACCACAGCGAAGCTTCTTTGCTGTATTGTGGATGTTCTGGTTGAGGGATTACATATGCTAATAAACGGAGACAAATGTGGCTAAAGCGTCAATAGAGATTAGTAGGCCTATATTATCAGTGTATTACATAAGTTCGCCTATCTTGAAGGTGTAGCAAGTGTTGATGACAGTAGGAAAAAATTTACAAAGCGGAGTTAGATGCACTTCACAAGCATTTGGAAGAATGAACAGGATACGGAGAAGCTGAGAAATGACAAAGAAAACCAAGACAAGAATATTCTCCTACACGGATCGGAATGCTGCGCAATGCGAAAGCAACCTGAGAAAAGTATTCTCACAGCAGAACATAGTTGGCTACGGAAAATCGCGCAGGAATTTAAAGACGGCAGAAGTTTAAGCAAGTGGCCTTTTAATAATGCAAGTTAAACGCTCATATCTTACATAAAACAGTTGATGTAAATTGTTACTGTCATCAAAAACGAAAATATTCAACGCGGTTGACTTGACGGCCAACACAGAAGTGGATTCGGACGCAAATATAGGCCTACCCACGAATAGACGAGACATTTGCAAGCAAACTGCTTAAAATCCAATAATAGTACCTATTCTTTCAAAACGAACTTTGGCGGCAGATGGATGTCCCGCCAACGAACTCTCGACTCTAAATAAGATATGATGACATAAGACAATAATTATGTGTCCAAACAACTCTGTTAGACATGGTCACTCAACGAATACTCCGACAGTTAGGTCATGTGGATATTATGCCAGTTGACCGAATAATGTGCAAGGTTCGAAGGAATGAGAAACAAAGTGGAGGTCAGCAGTGAGCTGCACAAACAATATGAAGGAAGACATAACTAGACAGAGTGAGAGAGACAGAGACAGAGAGAGACAGACACATAGACAGAGGCAGAGACAGAGAAATTGAAGCTCTCGTTCTCTAATGGCAGACTCGAGATGAACTGAGCGTGGCCGTGTCCACAATCCGGCGTCAAATTGTTTTGTCTTGAGCCTTCTTCCAAACAGTGTGGAGTCCCATGTGAGCCGCCATCAGCTCCTTCTCAAAAGTGCCGAATTTACGTATAAGCTAAAAAGCTACAGCTTAGGGACTCCCAATCCGCAGAGGCCTAAACAAATTATGATTTGGAGGGCTTTTTGAAATTTTATATGTGCTATACATATAACCTTTTTAAATGGCTTGTGTATCAAATTCCATCTCGCCTGAGTAAATGTACTCATTTGAAAATAAATTTGAATTTTCACTTAATGTCTCTCTATTAAATAATTAAAAGGAATACATATTTCAAGTTCTGTGAGACCTTCTGGTGTAACTTTTTAATATGGGACCTCCAAGCTTATACAGCTTAGGGCCTCACCAGTTCTAAATCCGGCACTGCTTCCCACGACTCTATATTGTCCACGTACATTATGCAGTCTTGTTGTCAAGACCTTAAACGTCGAGACCAAGACCAAGACCAAGACTTTGAACCTCGAGACCAAGACCAAGACCAAGACTCTGAACCTCGAGACCAAGACCAAGACTCTGAACCTCGAGACCAAGACCAAGACCTTGAACCTCAAGACCAAGACCAAGACCAAAAAATCACATTCAGCCCAAGACTTCTTTTCCTTACAAAATAATTGTCAAGTCGGACAAATCGCTATTTTAATGAAAACGTGAGCCTTATCTTTATTCAGGCAAATTAACTTTTAATGCAGACTGCAGAGAATTCCGAATTCGTATTTTCAAAAGCCCTTTATGCAAAATGTTATTCCAAGTGCCTTTTGTATTTTATAAACACCAATTCGCTCAGAATTTTCTGACCAAGATGTGCCTTGTTGGGCCTCATAAAAATTCCACCACGTGAAAAAACACTTTCCATAGGTGCTGAGGTCGCTGGCACACACAGTAGCTTTTCAAGCACCGGATTTAAATGCACAAGTCGTGAGCCTTTTTGAAATCCTCCCATGGTTTATCAGACCGTCTGGCTCCAGAAAAAGTCTCGCCAGGGCTTCCAGATACTGTAGTATAACTTAGTTGCTGATGTCGATGAGTTTTCCTGACCAACAAGACTTGCATCCGTCTGTAGGCATTTGTCGTAGGCTATGATGGAAACAGGCTTGATAAATTTTCAAATTCTTGAGTTTTGTTAAATGACTGTTCATTTTGACAGCCGGTCTTGGTCTTGGTCTTGCGAGACCAAGACCAAGACTTTGAACCTCAAGACCAAGACCAAGACCTTGAACCTCAAGATCAAGACCAAGACCAAGACTTTTGGTCTCAAGACCAAGACCAAGACCAAGACTTTTAAAAACGAGTGCACTCGAGACCAAGACCTTGGTCTCGAGGACAACAAGTCTGTTGATGTGACTGTCTGTTTGGAGTGTACGAAATACAGTCTTGTTGTCAAGGCCTTAAGCCTCAAGACCAAGACCAAGACCTTGAACCTCAAGACCAAGACTTTGAACCTCAAGACCAAGACCAAGACCAAGACTTTGAACCTCGAGACCAAGACCAAGACCAAGACCCAAAAAATCGCAATCAGGTCAAAACTTCTAAAAATTGTGAAGATCGGATTATTTGCTATTTTAATGAAAACATGAGTCTTTTATTTTGTTCAAGCAAACTAACTTTAAACGCAAACTGCAGAGAATTCCGAATTTGTATTCAAAAGTCCTTCATGCAAAATATTATTCCAAATGCCTTTTGTATTTTATAAAAACCAATTCGCTTAGAATTTTCTGACCAAGACGTGCCTGGTGGGCCTCATAAAAATTCCGCCATGTGAAAAATCGCTGACACACACATGCACACAGTAGCTTTTCAAGCACTGGATGTAAATGTACAGATAGGGAGTCCTTTTGAAATCTTCCCATGGTTTATCATACAGTATAACTGATACAGAATAACTGTTGCTGCTACCAATGGGGTTTCCCGATCAACAAGACTTGTATCCGTCCATAGATATTGGTCGCATGATGCAAACAGGCTTGATACAGAATTCTTGAGTTCTGTTAAATGGCTGTTGATATTGACAGCCGGTCTTGGTCTTGCGAGACCAAGACCAAGACTTTGAACCTCAAGACCAAGCCCAAGACCAAGACTTTGAACCTCAAGACCAAGACCAAGACTTTTGGTCTCAAGGCCAAGACCAAGACTTTTAAAAACGAACTCGAGTGCACTCGAGACCAAGACCTTGCACGTGCCCCCCCAATAATTGAGGAGCCGGGGCAATGCCCCCCAATAATCGAGAGGAGTATTTCTTCAAATATTAAAATATTATGCTTCAATATAGACAAATTTCTTCAGAAACAGAAAAACAGAGACAAAGAACTGAAATACTATCAGAAATTCATAATGAAAAGAAAGATTTATTTTTTTCTTCAATATCTTCAATTTACAACAATTTACATGTACACAAAAAGCACTCATTTCATATGCATTACGTAACACCGGAAGCCTCTGAGGCTCGCTGATTGTCCAGACCAAAGGTGAAAAGAGCTTTTTTCGGTTTTTGGTTTAAAAAACACAAGAAAAGGAAAAACACAAAACATTTTTTTTTAAGTTTTGTTTTTATTCTTGTAGAAGTTATTTTAATAACATTGATTTAATTATTTTTAATTTTCGAAAATCGCAACTGAATTAAACTGCGTTGGAGCTCTTGTTCATACCAATTTTAAGATATTTGTGATCCAAAACCGAAAATCTTGAAAACAAATAAGCAAAACAACAAAAACCATAAATACAAAAGAAAATGAAAAAAAACACAAAACAAAACAATTTTCCATCTTGAAAAACTTGGTTTTTTGCGCCTCTGGTCCAGACCCCAAGCCCCACCAATATTTTGGACAAGTTTACGCCAGTGGTTTTGGGTTCTTAATTTCTATTTCAGTTAAAGTTTCAGTTTTGAAATAATTTCAGTTTCTATTACAGTTTCAATTTTAAAATAATTTCCGTTTTCGTTTCAGTTTCTGGAAAATTTCAGTTTCAGTTTCTACATAGATATAATAATTATTACTTGCGTTGACAGACAACAGCGGTTCTCAAACTGTATTTTTATTGTACCACCAGGTAAAAAAATCGAATATTGGCATACCACCAGCAAAGGTCAGATCAAAAACAACAGACGAGCGCGAAGTCCCTTTGCAATTAGCGCAGAGAAATGTAAAACTTTTAAGAAGAAGCGCATGGTGGACGCAGAAAGAAGATGGGCAAAACTCAGAAAATTTAAAGAAAAAGAAGCGCATGATGGACGTGAATAGCGATCGTAATAGGTTGGTGCCCTGCGCTTGGCCTTCGAGTGGCACTTTAAAAGTTTGGAGATTATAATTACGGTTACGTAGAATAGTGGCGTAAATAGTTAATTGCTAATCAAAGAAAGATGGGATAAATTGATAAAGATGAGCATAAACTCATAGAAAATTTTATTTATTTTATTTTTTCGCATACCACTTAGCGACCTGGTGGTACACTAGTGGTACGCGTACCACCGTTTGAGAACCTCTGACCTAGAGAACGATTGTGAGACGGAGGATTGGATGAATTAGGGAATGTGAAGAGGTGTCTGTCTGGCTGTGCGTCTGTACGTCTATTGTTTGTGGGCCTGTCTAATTTGCGGCCCATGGGCCCACTAACACTCCCGCCTACGGCGTGACACACGCAAGTTTCGAACTATTATGATAGATATTTTACCTTCAGATTAGTCGAATTCTTGCCGACAAGCTGCAGTCCACGTGGTTTATTGTTAACGTCTGATCCAACTTTCACTAAACACGAACTCTTTTTCGTTTTCTCATCATAAATAACATACTGCCAAACCGCTTTCGCGCTCGCGTCTAGCCAATAGTCGCGATAGACTCATTCTCAATGGAAAACTTAGCAACCTAACTCTAACAGACAACATAGATCTCGATGCATGGATATCGAATAATAACCAGAATAAATGGTCCGCCCTGACCCCTAGAGTTACGTAGTCAGCGATTTAGCCCAAATAAAACACAGAAAATTTTTACTTATTTTCAACAATTTCCGTTCGGAATTAATTATCGTTTCTATTTCTATTTCGTTTTGACATTTTCATTTCCATTTCTATTCAGTTTCCGTTTTGCAAATAATTAGCCTACCGTTTCAGTTTCAGTTTTCGTTAAACGGAAATTCATAATTTTCGTTTCAGTTTCTATTTCAGTTAACTGAAATATCACTGATGGGCGCTGTAGAAATTTCGAGATTACGATTACCATTTACGCAGACATTACTTCTCGCATCAATCAGTTGCAATCTGTTTTAAATGCTGCTGTTAGCCTCAACTTAGCCTGATCGGTGACATTCCTAGGTTTGGGCATATATCAAAATTTATGGGGGAGTAAGTTGCTGCGCTGGTAAAAGCGCATTGAGTTTAAGATCTTGATGCTTATGCGTAATTGTCTGGCAGGATCTTTAAGTTTCAGTATTTTCCTTAATCACAAAATTGAATTGGTGTTCAAGTGCAGACAAAGAGGAAAGTTCATTCGGTCTACTTCACGTATACAGGAACTGTTAGGTAGTCACCCAACCAACCAGAGGCAGTATATCTAGGTTAGTTTGGAGTGTTGACCGCTGTCATAAGATCAGAACAATGACTGCGTAGAGTTGAATATGAAACCGTTGAGGCCTTGGGATTTTTGGAATCCCGTAGTCTATAAATATCGACACAATGCCTATTGGATGCGCCTTACTTGACACGTCTGTGTTTAGTCACCGTTCGAATAGATTATTCTATTGGCCTCACTGTCAAACGACAGGATCAAGAGGGTGCATGCTATTAAGCAAGGTTGCGTTGAGCCATACGTTCAGTCAAGTAGAGCGCAAAGGAGTGGGTGTTATTTCTATATCAATGCGAAAGGATTCAACAGTGATACGTACAGACAGCAGAACTGTTCTTCTAAATCAGAAAATAACAATGAACGTTCCGACTCTGTTCTCAGTCTTCCTCATTTTGTTTGGTAAGTGCATTTTTGAACAGATATTGTTATCGAAGTTATGCTTAAAGAATTGGGCACACATAGGCCTACGTATGTTATAAGTTTGTTTAATTAAGAATGATATTTATAACGTTTCCAAATGCGTGCACTGTTCGGCCGTTCGATGAAGATCTCGAAGGTCAACTTGTGGTTTGAATTTGCTCATACGATATTTTGATGCGATAATTTCTCGATCATAGGACAGTATATTAAGATTCTCGATAGACCTAGACAAAAATGAAGTAACTGCGACCGTGGCCCCACACTGACTGCAAAGATCTTGACCCATTAAAACCTTCAGCCGTTTGCAAGAAGGTGCTTGGAGTTTAACTTAGCTGCACAAATGCATAATTATGCAACCTCGCTGTTTACATTAAGTGTTAACAATTTATTTCCTCCCATGCGAACACAGGTGCTTTGTCGAAATACAAGGTCTTGTCTATCCGTACTCCTATTTGCTGGTCTGTTTACCTGTTGGACTTGGTCTGTCTTAGCCGCTTTGCTTTTTTCTCGTCGTCTACAGATGTAGCCTATCTATTCCCATTTGCAAGAAAAAGTTCTTACTGTCTGGTGATGGAACCAAGTCCGGAAGTTTGAATGGCCTTGTGAGTTTTCATCTAGACATGTAGCGACTGTTTTCTTCCATCAAATTGTCTGATAATCCAGTTTAATCTACTGCTTCTTGCAGGTTATGTAATGACCATGTGTGACTACTGTTAACTTTGTGCATCCATATACCTCATCATCGATATTTTTCTCTCCCCTTTTTGAACTGTTGCCTCGTAATATTTCTTTCCCCTAAATTAATTTTCCTTTCTTTCTCTAACGCTGAAATTTCGATGACGCATAAAGTGCGATCTCCTCGCTTAAGATACCCATGGTGTTGGAATATTTTTGTACCCTATAGAGCTGTCCTATTCGAAACCATAATTTTTATCCGGCCTAGTCAGTAGTTTTAATAGGAATCGCACCTGTACCGTGGCGATGAAGATCTCGAAAGTCATAGTTTCAGTAATATAAATGGGCTTCTTGATGGCAGTGAACTTGGAGCCGCCACCCATGTATCAGGCCTAAGCTCCTCTTCCAACAATTGTATGATTTTACAATAATGGGCACTACAGGACGATGGGTAGGCCTAATCCACCTGGTCGGCAGTTGTTGTTACAAAGGCTTTGCCCTTTTGATGAAGTTGACTGTTAGGCCTACTACCTTCGCTCCTCATATCAGTAGGCTTATAGACCCAAGTGGACTTTCTGAGGTGTAATTGTGCTAGGAAAACCATAAACAATTGCAGGAAATCAAATAAGTTTTGAAGTTGAAGTTTAGATCGCCTGCTGGCAATCAGGTTTAAGCAAAACAAGTGGTTGCTGTAGAGTTAGGAGACCATATCATATAATTCTCTATCTCCATCTAAATTTTATATATATATATATATATATATATATATATATTGTGCAAACAAACTTACTTTGATACCCGACCTAATAAAATGTTTTTGCGAGTTTAGCAAACAGTCATCTGATAAATCCTTAGCCTGCGATAGGGCCTATAACAAAACTGAAATAGACGTGTAATCTAATTCTTAATAATTATGTAACGATTATGAAGGAAAATGGCGCGACAGGAAGTGCATTCTTATTACTCAATACATGCCGAGATGCATAAGTGCAGATCACCTGCGGTTAAGTGAAGAGTAGGGATCATCCTTACAGGCAGCATCAATGATGTTAATAGTTCTGCTATATAAAATAACCTTCTTGTAAAACAGTCTCTTTTTTATAATGAAGTTCTTGCTATGGCGTCTATGGAAACGCAACTTTCAAACGAGATTTTTGAATTATCGATCACTGTGTTGTTGGTCTTGTAGAAATCGACAACAAGCAGCGGTACGAGTCGAGAATGTGTTACGGTTCTCGCTTCCCTCAACTGTGTTGTGACCATCGGGGATACTCACGTGTGCTACGGCGATCTGTGCAACAGCTCCACCCGTCTCCGGTACAACAGCAACGCAGCCGCCATCTTGGCTCTTCTGTCTCTGGCGGCCGTTGTGCTAATCAGAAATTGATTCGTTCTGTCTTCGCATTTGTTGAAAGGGATGAGCAGCTCATCCAGTGCACTCAACGTCCGCCACAACAATGCATCAATAAACATAAAACAGTAGAAAAATTAAATGTAATCTTTGATCCGAAACTTTTTTATCCTACACTGGAAACTAATCACCTGGGAAAAGCGACAACCCGCCGTTCACATTAGCAGAAGTTTTGCGTTCAACAAGAGCAGTAAGCTTATTTAAATTAGAACGATTTGCTAGGAATTGATTAGATGATAAGCCTTTACATAAAACCTGAAGATCCAGGTTTTGTTACACAATTCTGAATTAGGTATACAATCAATTGTTGGAGTGAAGCGTTATTTTTATTGAAAATGAGCAAATCGTCGAAATTCTTTTATTTTAACGCAAGATCTTGGCCACTGTGAGCATAATGGCCCTTCGCAGGTGTTTTTAATGAAAGTGAAGCTTTATTAATTCTCTTGTCTATTAAATGTGATGCTGGTTTTAGTGAAGCTTTATTAATTCTCTTGTCTATTAAATGTGATAGGCCCCCTACTGGTTTTAGTGAAGCTTTATTAATTCTCTTGTCTATTAAATGTGACGCTAGATTTGATGAAGCTTTATTTATTCTCTTATTTATTAAATGTGATACGGGTTTTTGCCTTAATGTTAATCCTTAAAATAACTTTGGTAACACTTACTGTTGGGCAATGTTGAACATGTATCCAGAGGAAATGCTCACCGTTAAAATGTAATGTGATCATAGATATATATATCTAGTGCCTCTTCAACGGAAATTCATCAGAGTCGGCCTCAACCAAACGACGGGAAACCAGGGTAGAACAACATGGTTTTTCAGCGCATACGGAACAAAGTTAAAGAAAGACCGAGAAGCTCATATCGTAAGATGCTAGGTAACCTATTCCAGAAAGTTGGACCGACCACAGAGAAGCTTCTTTGCTGTACTGTCGATGTTCTGTTTGAGGGATTGTATAATGTAAGCTTATATGCTAATAAACAGTGATGGGCACTAAACTATTTTTTTAGTTAAACTAAAACTATTTTCCAACTAAAAAAATAGTTTAACTAAAGTTGGCAACTGATTTTGGAAATTAGTTAACTAAACTAAAAAAAGTAGGGACCTAGTTAAACTTTTTCCAACTTTTTTCCAACTTTTTACGACAAACATTTTCACAATAAAAGACGTTAAGTGAACTGTAATAATGCAAAGCGTCAATGACAATTTCACCTTGAAACTATGCAATGTGTACTGTTCTGGCATACAGTTACATGTGTACTGTAAGTAGTATATGAATTTGAAAACACAGGCTGTTAATGCTAAAACCATGCAGTGTTAAAATGTTTTTTTGCTGACAGTGTTCAATGTTCACTGTGGAAAAATAGTTGCATATTGCTGATTTTTTAGTTAAACTTTTTAGTTAGCAACTAAAAAACTTTAGTTAAACTATGGTTTTAACTAAACTATTTTTTTTAGTTAAACTTCTTCCTTGACTAAATTTTTTTAGTTAAACTAAAAGTTAGCAACTTTTTAGTTAACTATTGCCCATCACTGCTAATAAACAGAGACAAATGTGGCTAAAGCGTCCATATAAGTACTTAGAGATTAGTATAATATTATTATCAATGTAGGCCTATAGGCCTATTAAATCAATTCGTCTATCTTGTAGGTGTAGCAACTGTAGATGACAATAGCAAAAAATTACAAAGTGAAGTTGGATTCACTTTACAAGCATTGCTGCATTTGGAAGAATGAACAGGATACGGAGAAGCAGAGAAATGACAAACCAAGACAAGAACATTCTCCTAAGGGGGCCTACGAATCGGCAGGGGCGTCTACACCATAGAAACCTTGGAGCAAATGCTCCATCCAAGAAATAGGGGGAGATCTGTCAGTGTAGTGCCACCATTTTAGGGGGGAAGGAAAGGGGAGGGGGAAGAAGAGGGGGAAATGGGAAGTTGCTTCAATGACTTAGGGGGGGATAGACGCCCCTGCGGATCGGAATGCTGCGCAATGCGAAAGCAACCTGAGAAAAGAATTCTCACAGCAGAACGGAATTGGCTACGGAAAATCGCTTGAATTTAAGGACGGCAGAAGATTAAGTATGTGGCCTTTTAATAATGCAAATTAAACGCTCACATCTTACATAAAAACAGTTTATGTAAATTGTTACTGTCATCCAAAACGAAAATATTCCACGGGTGTGACTTGATGGGCGTCACAGAAGCGGATTCGGACGCAAATATACCCACGAATAGACGATAGACGAGACATTTGCAAGCAACTGCTTAAAATCCAAAAATAGTACATTATTCTTTCAGAACGAAATTTGGCGGTGACCAGATATATGCCTCCGCCAGCGAAATCCTTACACTCCATAAAACATGATGACATGAGACAATAAGTATTGTTAGGTATCCAAACAACTCTGTTAGATAGGGTCACTCAACGAAGACTCCGATGGTTTGGTCATGTGGAGATAATGCCAGTTGACCGAATAATGCACTACACGCAGAGGCGTCTATCCCCCCCCCCTAAGTCATTGGAGCAACTTCCCCTTTCCCCTATTCCCTTTTCCCTTCCTCCCCCCCTAAAATGGTGGCACACACACTGACAGATCTCCCCCCCCCCCATTTCTTGGATGGAGCATTTGCTTCAAGGTTTCTATGGTGTAGACGCCTCTGACTACACGCAAGGTTCGAGGAAAGAGTAACAAAATGGTGGCCAGCACTGAGCTGGTCAGACAATATAAATGAGGACACAACTAGCGACAGACAGACAGACATACAGACAGACAGACAGACAGAGAAAGGTACTGGACTTGACAGATGACCGAAGAGTGGAGGTCATTTATTCGTACATGTCGCCGCAAAATGGCTGCCGTTTTGAACAGATGTTCTTTTATATATATATAATTATATATATATATAATTTTATATATATATATATATATATATCACCTTGTCACCTTGTGCTGTCGATTCGTTGAATCCTAGCGACTGTCATGGTCAACCTTCTCCATCTGCTCCGATTTCTCGTTGCCTCTCTCAGCTCCGAGATGTTCATCTTCATTGCCTCTTGTATCTCCTCCATCCATCTCCTCCTTGGTCGTCCTCTCCTCCTCCTGCCCTCCCCACACGCCAACATCATCTCCTTATATATATATATATATATATATATATATATATATATATATATATATATATATACATATATACATATATACATATACAGGATGAGAAATGTCGAGGGTTTGGGATTCAACCCCCTAGTCTTTCTTAGGACCCCACAGTTAAGACTTCATTGCACACCCCAGAGGGTCGTTTCCAACCTTCTCAGTTGTGCTAGTGTAATTATATTATGCATATATTTTAGCAATTCACTTTGTGGATTACTAATGGCCTTAAGTAATGCTCTGGTTTATCGTGAGATTTGTGACCCACGTGAATTGTACACTAATAAATTTGGTGATGTCATCACTTTAAGGAGTTGAAGCTTTCTGTTACGTTTTTGAATTTTCTCAGTTTGCAAAATACAGATAAAATATTCAAATCCACAAAGATCAAACTCATCAATGGCTACCCCCAGTCTTTTCTATAATTCTCACACTGTACATACGGTCATTAGTGATACCTGCAGTCACGTGACAGACTGTAGATTAATTTTAAAAGGTAGCTTTGCGTGTGTTTGTCATTAATGCGATGCAGAGTTTAAGTAATGGTTTACATTTTAAGTTTTTGACAACAAAATCAGTAAATTTCAACGTTCTCGCTATATACGGTATATCTATAGATTCAGTTTAGTAGGCTTATGTACCAATTAGTCGGGTAGACTTTGAGACGACATATAACAGCTTCAGTATGAATTGTCGAGACATCTTTTGGCATAGGAGTTCCGCTACTTCAGGTAGGCAATAAAATACTGAAAATCATTATTGTCCAATTTACTCCGATTTATTCTGTTAGATTGAATCACAATAATGTTTATTTTTGGCAGACGGTTAGTTTAAGAAAAGTAGTCGGATAGCCTATTGGTATTTAGCAGAGGCATCTCAATATAGGTACAAGTGACGCATTTAAAGGAGAAAGAAATCCGAGTCGGAAATGCAACATTGCTGCATTGCCTCAGCTTCAATTTAAATGAAAACTACTCATAAATTTCTTGGTCCGTGGCGCTCTCTAGCGAACGGGCACGTTGCCTTGAAACCATGGGAGAAGAGATTACTATTCCCTGCACATTCTCAAACGGGTTCGAATCCTGCTTGGAAACTACAAAGAAATGCAAATTAGTTCCCGCTTCGAAATGGCGGGTTGGGCTTCTGACTAAGACGAAAACTATATCTAAGATTTTGCAAATTGACCATATCTTCCGGATAGCTAAAAATGAGCATAGAGGCGCTACATCAGCCACGGCAAAGTGGATATATCCGCGGCTTCCATTTTAGGTGCAGCGGTTTCATTAAACTCAATAGGGCTCGGTAATCCCACAACAATCTTATTTACAGTTTGATCGCCATCTCGAATCTTAGCATTAATAGAGCGCTTCATGAGTTGACTGTAGCGCTTCATAAACTTAATTTGATTCGCATCTAGCCTTTCCAATAAGATATTGAAATCTAGTGGCGCTCCATAAGTAGGCCTAAACCTAGTACTGGTTCCTGATCTATCTGTCGCTCCATAACTTCGGCTTGACAGATAGACACATCGCTGCAGGTTGCAATATGTTCCTTGCTCACTATCACTTGTTATTGAATAGAGCCTGCTAATTTCCTGTGACTTATATTTTCATGTTACAATCGTTCATGTAGCGCCTCTTGAGATTTATTATCAAGAAACTTCTATAGCGCGGACGTATAATGCACAAGGCATCAACCGATGGCGCAACAATACCAAGCCGTGATCAGGTTTCAGAAGATCAGTCCGCCAAAGCAGAGAGACTACAGTCTGTGGTGGATAAGCAATTTGAAAAGAGCGTCTTTAAGTCGAGAACGAAAAGACACAAGGTGGGAATTCAAAAGAATAGGTCCAGCAACCGATAAAGTACAGTTCTAGTTTTAGTAAGACATATGACCAAAGAGATGCAATCAGGCGATGTTGTTGAGTAGTGACAAAACTGAGCACTAAGGATTGGTTTGAATACTGTGGAGTACTACAGTTGCAATGTCTTATAAACCAAAGCTCCAATTTGAAATAGATTCTCTACTGAACAGGTAGCGAATGTAATGGTCTAAGTAAAGAGGTTATGTGCTTATATTTTGATGTGTAAATTCTGACTAACATTTGTTGAGTAGAAATCAACGAACTTGATACCCTTCCTATAATAGAACCTTGGCGCACAGGTCGTTGTTTGAAGAAATAGAACAACATGAGAGATAAGCATAGTAGGCCTCGCTCTGCCGTCTGTTTGTGTCCACTTCGAGGTTCCCACTTCACGGTCTCTTAGTAACTGACTTACCGTGTTGCAGTGGAAACGATGGCTACTGAAATATAGGTCTCCTAAATTTTCCCGTTTCTCTGTGGAGCAATGTAAGGGTGTGTGCATGCGAATCACGTTTAAAGAATCTAAGTTCGCTGTCATGGCTTGCAAATAAACGAGCCACGTTTGTTGACTACTGTAGAGCGTACACGCACTCGATCTTTGGCCCGATGCAATGCTTGCAATCAGTAAACATAAACTGCAGGCTGAGTTGCCTGAAGGCACCAGAGTAATGACGTGACCTTACGTCTACACCATTCTGCGGATTATCTAAACCCCACCCTATCTGATTCATATCTGCTTCTAGTCTACGCCTCAACGTCCAGCTCCAGCCTATGTACTCATCTGACTGATGTGGTATATCGAGTGAATTACAGGTTATGCATAACTCGAAGACGTTCAGATGATGAGAAAAGAACTCGTAATCTGTGGTGGCAATGGCATTCTTTTGTCCGTAGTCAGGCACTGGAACGTGAAAACAACTTTGGCCAACTTAGTATGATACGCACGTGTGACTTAAAGCCGACTCTTGTGTACGCCTTAGAGTCGTTCATTGGTCTGTTTGCAACTGATCGGGTTCACAACTTCACTTCATAAGAAAACATCAGGGCGATCGATCTAGAGCCTTTAGACAAGTTGCAGGGTTATTTTAATAGCTTTTTAAATTCGTTGCATTGCGAAATATATGCAGATGGATACCACGAAGATAACATCAGTTAATTTAATTATGCTTGTAGTTGCAGGTATGAATAACAAAGATCAAATGTTTCCATTTATTGTGTTGCGATAAATTTGTTCGTATACGGTTGTGTGTGCAGTTGATCTATACATTTCCAAGAAACCTTCATATTATTCACAAAAGTAGCTCAATTTAATTACATAATTTATGCAACTATTAAAAGAAAAACTTATCTGTGCTCCTCTTGATAGATACATAGTGAACGGGATCCTTAGATGTTCTGATTTAACAAACGAACGATTTGTAATGAATGAGTGTAACAGAATAAGCTGTTTCCGCTATTTGTGCTTCATTCGTCTACGAATGAATCATTATGTCATTTTTAATTAACTCTAACATCATTTGGGCTGAGGTAGAGTGTATAGAGAGCAGAGGCGTAACCTTGCGCTGTAACGGTGGTGTCCTGTCACTCCTGTGTTGAAATACAGCGTTAATTTTGGAAGGGAAAAGATGGAACGGGAGAGGAGGAAGGAGGGATTGGTCACCACTACTTTGTGGGGGTAAATTTACGCCCTTGACAGAGTGCCTTGCGTAGGTTCTAATAAGGCGCTATATAATGTCCATGTGCATTACATTAGACTTCAAGGCTATTGTAGACAAAAGATGTCGTTACACACTGTCATTGCATTCGTCTTGCATCACATTCGTTCATTTGTTAGGTTTATATATCGCCTTTGCAAGGTTCGCCACAGGCGCTTAATAAATAACCAGTTATATTACATTACGTTATGTAGGCCTATTCATTGTTAGTGTCATATGGCTCTTTAATTGTTCTAGAACTTCTTTTGCGGTCGTATATGAGATAGTCTTACTCCTAAGAAACGTTGCACTTGTATAATTGTAGCGTGTATGTTCACGAGAGTCGATGGTCTGACGTGCTACAGCTGTGACTCCGCAACCCATCCGATGTGCGCCGCCAGCTTCAAATACGCCTCTTACAGTCCTTCAGACAGTGACTGCCTCTGCTGCAGGGTACATACATTCACCGCATACACTAGCACAGATCTTCCATTGCAGACACAAACTCTCTCATGGTAGTACACTTCAGTTGTTTATTGCTGAGATGGTTACACGAAGCTGCAGTGTTGCAACTCATCTATTCACTCGTGACTCTTATCCCGTCACTGGTAATGACACTATTGGGTGACTGAACTAAATCAAGGGAGGACAGTATAGCATCATGGCCTAGGTGCTGGGAAGCAATGTATTAGGGGACGCTTAAACCGCTTATCTATATGGTACCCTTAGTGTACCAGTTAGCGAGGTATCCCAGAGGTAATTTTTTTTATTCAAGGTCATTACGCTAATCGTAATCTCGAAATTTCTAAGGCGCTACTTAAAAGCTAAGCACATGGCACCAGACTATTCACGAGCGCTGCGTCGCGTCAGAGAGGTTGTCCAGAGGTAAAATCGGAGGTTGAAATCCGGATACCAAGCGGATGTCGATGTCCGGCAAGTGGAAATCCAAGTCCGATGTTGCCCCAGGAAAATATCACGAATAATAATAATAATAATAATAATAATAAGTAATAAATGAATGATAATAAATTTTCTTGTTGCTATGTTGCGCCAGGAGAATAAATTTCTACGTTAAATATTCCGTTATTTACTGTTATTTTTCAGAAGTACTCCGAAGGTGATGTGATCGTAAGGGAATGCTACAAGGAGAATCCTTTCGCGACCAACGCCTGTGAGACTCAGATGGGCAACTACGCATGTCAAACAGACTACTGTAATGCAGCCAATCGTGATGCCACAAGAATCGTCATAAGCGTAGCTCTGCTTTCATCAGTTATATCCTCAATGTTGATCGCATGGTAACTGCAGCAACGACTGTAGACAATTCAACAGTCTCACAAGATAAAAAGTGTATGCTAAGAGACAGTGCCGGATTTAGACTTGGTGAGGCTAGATAAAGCTAGGAGGCCCCTTCTTAAAAAATTACACCATAAGGTAGATATACCGAACACATGAAATTTAAAAAATCTGAATTTTTGAGGCGCTTGCACATTGTGAGACCCTAAGCTTTTTAGCTTATGCCTAAATCCTGCACTGCCATAAGAGATGACACGAATTGAGACAGAGGCCAAAACCCATTCGCAACTGCATGGGGAGCGGCATAATTGCATTTAGCCAAACACTTTTGAACATAAAACAAACTCTTTGATGCTTATTTTTATCTAACATCTGTGGATTTTTGATGGATAGAAATGGAGAAACGTAAGTCACCTCTAAAGGCTTGAGGACAAGAGCTTAAAATTTTGCATTAAACGATCATAAAGATGTCCGAGACTCCGAGGGTTGACTCAAACTACGAAAACTGCTAGAGCAAAAACATAATTGTCAAAACTGGAAGAAAAAAATACTTTTCTCTCTTAGTCTCATTTAAAAACTTCTGCATTCACCTCCAATAGGCCTATGGCTTCTCGCTTTGAAACCGGAACCGACGTCAGTGCTTTGAGTGCTCGTTGTGGTAACCAAACAGGGTGTGTGACTGTAAGCTTTGTTATTAGACATTTCAGGGTGCGTGACTGTAAGCTTTGTTGTTAGACATTTAGCATCAATCTCTCAACACTGCATGACAACAACATATAGTAGGGCCTACTAAATTGCACTGTGGCGTAGGCCTACCGTAGCTTCTTTAATTTCAGGAATGCATACATGTAACTCTTTACATATTTATTTTTAAATTCTCTGGCGGTTATATTGTCAATCATGTTTAATCACCTGTACCCAGTGCTTTTTTCTGCAGGAACGCTCCGGAACGGCGTTCCGGCACCTTTTTCAGCTATTAAAAAATAATTTAGTTATTTTAATTAAACTAATAATAAGTTTGTTATTTTAATTTAATTTCACTGTTTTTAACTGTTTTCAGTGTTTATTGAGACTCATCCTCAAACTCCATTCCCATTTTTATCGGGCTTCGCCCTCCATTTAGTCCTAACATAGGGCCTAATTGCTTAGTTCCGGAACCTTTTTTCTATAAAAAAAAGCACTGCCTGAAACTATGTACTTAAATTTCGTATCTTTTGACTACATTGATAGATGTGATCAGCGATGCATAGCTTCAAGTAGTTTAATAAATTTAGATTTCACGAAGAATTTACATTTTATGACTTCATATTCTTTCCTGTTAAACTACACCCAACCTAACAGTTTTCTGAACTTTTCTCTGTCTCTCCTTCCTTTGGCCTCTTGGTAACCGGGCTTTGTATTTCCTCACGGTACTTCTGGGCAGCCCATCCTCAACAACAACAACATCATCAATTCATCATAGTATGTAGGTTAATATTTTCCTACATATTACGTTGCTGTTGGGTTTTTGACTTGACGCAGTGCTCCCTGTCAGCATTTTTATGGACATTAGATTTACCCATATGGGCTCCATAAGGGTCCAATGTGGGAATATGGGTTTTATTTTGGCTCTATGTGGGCATGCTGACAGGGTCAGAAATAAGCTGCTGCCCTTCACTGAGCTTTCATGCAGTGCTTTAAAAATTGTCGGGTTTACTATAACGAACTTAAAAACCGTTAAGACAACATTACAGAGTCATCACTCACAGTCTTTTATCTCTACAGGCGATAGGTGAATCACCTGTGATGTTATGTTCTACAACATAGGCGTAATTTGTGGGGGGTACGAGGGGCACCCGTACCCCCACTTTTTGGAGTGGGGGTACCGTACCCCCACTTTTTGACCGATGTCAATGAATAATTTATTACTGTGCTTTCCCGGAGATCGCAATCTCCGCCTTGCTTCATGTACACGGTGAGTCATTAAAAAACGTGTCCCTACATAACTTAAAATAATTCATGCATTTAACCATCAATTTCAATGAAACTTCATAATAATGAAGCTTGATAGTCCAGCTAAGTGCTGTATAAATTATTTTTATAAAAAGCTGAACCCGCCTAAACTATAATTAAGTTACGACAACCCTCAGAAAAATGGTGTTTACCGAGGAAGATAAGCATTTCACAACCACACAAGATTTAAAAAAATGACGGTGCGAAACGTTTTTTTAAGGAATTTTCAGATAAAGGGTTGATTCATGGTAGATTTAATGTTCTCCTTTCAAAGATCGATAAAACTGGATCTTTTTTATCGTCGACCCGATAGAGGCCGCCCACTAGGCCTAACGGCCAGACGGTTGAAAATGAGACTTTTGAGTTACTGCAAACTGAAACACCTGATTTCATTCCGCCTACTTTGTGGCCACCTAACATTCCTGATTTAAATCCGGTTGAGTATAAAATATGGAGTGTCGTGCAAGAAAAGGTGTACAGATATCGAATACATGATGTCAACGAGTTGCGTCATCGAGTTTTGGTGGAATGGGACGAATTGGATTAGCGCATCATTGAAGTCAGTCAAGCAGCGGTGTATGCGTCTTTGCGCATGCGTGGGTGCCCAAGGATGTCAATTTGAACTTAAACTTTAAATTTCTTAATGCTCTGTAATAACTCCTCTACCTTTATTTAAAATTTCTTTGACATAAACTTATATCTGAGGAAGTTATAGCAAAATATTTATGGAAACGTTTTTTTATGACTCACCGTGTATATAAGAAGTTGGTACCCCCCACTTTTTTAACCAAAGTTATGCCCCTGTTCTACAAACATCACAGGCAAACCAAAAACTCATATTTTTAACATAACGGGGATTAATGTCTGTGTAAAGACAGTACTGTATGTATCAAGACACTTAATTTATCACCCTTCGAATACTTCTTAAAAGTCATACTGGTTCTGTATCAGTGTTCCTAGTTTAGGCCCTACCTTTGACGTAATTCAAGCTATTAGTTCTGATAATTTAAGCTCATCGTTGATGTATTTATAAATTCTGGTGCAATTAATAAGTTCTGATGTGTTTGAGCTCAGTTTTGATATTGCTAAGCGTTGTTTTAACGTGTTTAAGCTCTGTTCTGATGCATTTAAACGAAATTATGATGCAGTTAAGCGTAGTTCCTATGTACTTAAGCTCAGTTATAATCAGTGTTGGGTATGAGTTAACTCATATGAGTTTAAACTCACGAGTTAACTCACTTGCTGTGATTTATGAGTTTGAGTTAACTCACCTTAAAGAGTGTGAGTTATGAGTTTGAGTTAACTCATATTTTCTGTGAGTTTGAGTTGTAACTGTCAATTATTTTAAACTCAACTCACTCTTCGGCACTCGGCACATATTATGTTGAAACAAGCCTTTTTTTATATCGTCGGCTTTCCATACTGGTGAGTGGTGACGGCAGGGAGGGTCGTAAACACTGATAGCGGACAGTATTTAAGCACTGCATATTTTGTATATTGTGAACAATTAAGAACAACATGGCTGAAGTACGGTGTATTCTTGATGGAAAATATTTTTCTGTTACAAGTAGGCGTGATGGAAAAATTGTTGCTCGATTAGAACGTGCTAGTATGAAACGTGTGAGTTTATGAGTTAACTCATTTAACAAGTGAGTTTGAGTTAACTCATTTCACTTAGGATGAGTTGAGTTTGAGTTTAAACTCATTTTGAGGTGCGTGAGTTGAGTTTTGATTTAACTCATTTCTTGTGTGAGTTTACCCAACACTGGTTATAATGTAACAGCGTAGATCAGGTGTATTTAAGCTCAATTCTTATGTGATCAAGCGTAGGCTACGTAGGGTTGATGTATTTAAGCTCAGTTCTGATGTAGTTAAGCGTAGTTCTGATGTTTTAAAGCTATGTTCTAATGTAGATAAGCGTAATTTTGATGTGTTTAAGCTCAATTCTAATGTAGTTAAGCGTAGTTCTGGAATAAGCTGTTTAAGCTCTGTTCTAATGTAGCTTAGCTTAGTTCTAATGTAAATACATGCAAGCTCAGTTTTGAACTTCTGATATAGTTAAACGTAGTTTTGATGCATATAAACTCTGTTCTTATGTAGTTATGATGTATTTAAGCTTAATATTTAACCAATTTCAGCACATCACAAATTAAATAGTCTTAATTTGTAGAATTCTTATTTTATTACTTTATTTCTCTGTACTTAAAATTCGAGTTATGTTACGTACCGGTACATCTCTTTTGTTCATGCATGAGCTGCGCCGCACCAGGCACTGAATTGATGCCAGAGGTTAGGTTGTGCTCTCAAGTTACTGTTGAACAACAGTCCAAGCAGTGTCAATCTCGCTGGAAGCACCCGCTCCGGTGTTTAAAAATACAGTGTAGATACATTAGGGTCATGCAGGCCTAGCTAAAGCTGCAGAAACAGTAGGCCCTATAATGATACCGATTCAAAGCGAACTGCTTTTTCATGCAAGACACTATTCTACTTATTCACACAGCGAACTTCTTTATAGATAAAATATTCAACTCCACATGGATCAAACTCATCAAAGTGTGTGTATAGGCCTACCTCGTCTTTTTTTTTATAAAATTCTCACACTGCTGGAGGCCGAGATAGAGAAAGGAGTGATCTGTTGCGGCTTCAGCTATACAATTTCAGCAGGTCGCGTCAAGGTAATGGAAGTTAGGCCCTATTCAGCAGGTCGAAGAAATTTCTGACGCAACGGCGGCAAAGAACAGGGGCCTACTTAAGCATTTCAATTTTAGAATTTACAACATCGACTTCTAGATAAACCGTAAAAAAGTCGTTTAGAGTTAATATTAATTTCACTATAGACTACAGTGATGTTATGGAACAGATGCTGATGTTTAAAATATAAAAAAGATATTAAAAATTCCAAAGCAGTAGATAGTAGGCAGGACATAGGCCCCTAAAGCAGGTCGAGAGTACAATAGGCAGGTCATAAGGAAGGTCAAGAGCACTGGCGCCGATCTTGTTTGACATTTTTGAACTGATCTGGACAGAAAAAGAGGCGAAACATTTTTCGCGCTCACGCGTCAGAACAATTTTTTTAAATTGTTGGTGTTTCTTCCAAATTTCGGGAGGGGGAACTTTATACTGTGCCCCCCCCCCACTGTTAAAGGTGGGGTCTTATGATCTTATCCCCTCGGCTCCATCGGGATCGCCGGCCATGGTCAAGAGTAAAATAGGCAGGTCAAATGACACACCGCGACCCATAGTAGCGCCGCCATTGGTGTGATTAGGAACGAGTAGATCCGATCAGTTGGATGATGAATAGGTGACGAATGTAGGCCTAGGAGGGTTGAGAGGTTTGAAGGGCGTTGTAGGTAAGAGACATAATTTTTTAATGGACGCACTGGGGGAGTTTTACCCAATGTAGTGATATGATAATTGGGATTATGTGGTGGTGTTTGATGCCATCTCTTCTCGGTCGCCTGGCAACCGAATTTGGACTTCCACTTGGAATCTCTGGCCAACTCCTATTATAAGAAACAGCGCTCGTGAATAAGCTGGTGCCCTGCGCTATAGCTTTGAAGTATCGCTTCAGAAATTTTAAGATTTCCATTACAAACCCCGAGAGGCAACCACGGTCACGGAGTAGCACAATTAATTCATAAACAATACGGATTGTGTTATGCCGACCCTTGCCTTCTGATAGGCATGTTGACGGTCGACTTATAGAATCGTACGCTGGACATTTCAAAGTCGAGTTCCCTAGATGGCGATACTTAATAAAACTTCTGTCCCGAACGTATTCGGTGAACGCTGCAGTACCAATATCACAAGATAGGGTATGCAGCTTAATTCATCCAATCAATACAGCTATCATGCAGTTTCAAATAAGTTCATTTACGGCAGTGTTTTCCATCCTGGGTGCCACAATTGGATAGTATTTGTTCAGCCTTTTCTGTCAAAAATTAGAAAACTACCACATGGAAAGGAAGCACTGCAGTGGGAGAGGTTCTTTGAATTGGCACCAAACAAGGCAACGCAGGGGTACAGATATAAATTATTTAAGAAGCCGAAAGGAACATTAGGGCAGAAATTCTTCAGTGCACGAGTTGTAGACCTGTGGAATGGTTTGGATGATAGTACTGTCTCAGTGGACACCATCACAGCTTTTAAGAAGAAGCTAGGGAAATTGGGCTATTAAGGATTCCAGGTTAATTTGCAGTGGTTCTAACACAGACTGCACGTCTTCTGAACCACTTAAAACCCTTGTTATGTTATGTTATGTTATGTTACCAACACAGGCCAATAACTATTTATTTCAAATTTACAATAGTGTAGAAATAGTCAGAACACTGTGGTTGAAAACAAGGAGCATTGCTCATCATTAAAATAAAGATAACTGGAAGAAAAATACTGTAGATAAAATTAAGGCAAGGTGCCATTAACTGAATGAATTTTAGTAATGGTGCTTTGCTCTGAAACAGGTCGAGAACAACTGATCTCTGGAAAACAATGGCACATCCGCAAGCTCAGAAGGGGAAGGCAAGAATGCTAGCCAGAAGTCCCAGCACAGTCATTAGTTCACTTCCTTGTTAGTTCCTATGATATTTTTAACTTCCCAATTATTTTCATACTCTTTTAATTAATTATTCAAACTCTTTAACCTATTTTCATTCTCAGTGCCAGAGCTAAAAACAAGTACAACCCTTAGATGTTGAATTCCAGTCTGGTGACGGGATGGTCTGAATCCATGAGATGGAAATTCCCCTTTCCTCTTACAAACTGCACCCTGCAGTATTGCCAGCAGCATTTACTAGTATTGTTATTATTATTATTACAACAAAAATTACCCTAAAGTAATAATATTTACAGAATTTCTCTTTCTTGCAGATTCTTTGCAAACAAAACACATTTAGTCCTAATAAAATGGTTTGAAACTGGAACCATGTTTTATACAGGTTTAGGTTAAGCTGAAGGGTGCCAGCAGCTTTGGATCAACCAGAGAGTCTTCAAGTGGTGTATCAACATTGTACTCATATGGATGATGCACCCTCTGCTGTTTCTTGCTCATTCGAAGAGGTATTGGCAATTCTGAATGATGTGCAGGCAGTGGCTCAACAAAAAAGTATATATGCAGAAGTGCATCCTTGGCAGGTATTCGCTTGTTAGATGGATAGACAAGGAATTTCTTAAGTAGATCGAGGGCATTCTGTGAGGCATCTGGAAGAATCTCCTCGAAAGGAATTGGTGGATAATCTGGAAATGAGATTTTGTTGTAGTCTGGTAGTTGTGACATACCAGGCCACCTCTGCTCGTTCGGAGTGCCAAGCACTCTCTGGACACAACACAACTGTTCAATGTCAGTCTCCCCTGGAAACAACGGAGAGTTGTTCAACAGTTCTCCAAAAATGCAGCCAACGGCCCACAAGTCAACACCTTCATCATACTTCCTTGCCCCATACAACAGTTCTGGTGAACGGTACCAGCGTGTCGCCACCTGATGACTATACAGGCGAGTCCCGTCATTCTGAAAAACGCGAGCAAGGCCAAAGTCGGCAATCTTCAGTAGCCCAGTGGAGCTGATGAGTAGATTGGCTGGCTTGAGATCACGATGCATTATGTGGTTAGCATGGCAGAATGCAACACCCTTCAACAGCATAACCATGTAACTCTTGACTTGGGCTTCAGTCAATGGCTTATCCATGTTACGAATCACCTCAGACAGATCAGACAACATGTGTTCGAACACGAGGACAAAACCCATGCCATGAGGAAGGACTTCGCGCAGTTTGACAACGTGCTCATTTTCTTCGATCTCTTGTAGTGCTTTGATCTCCCGTAAGGCAGCATTGGGTATTCCTTCATCCAGTTTACGTAAAGGTACCTTCTTCAAAGCCACTATATCACCACTCTCTATGTGTTTGGCTTTGAACACAATGCCATGAGCACCCTCTCCAATTCGTCCCAGAAATTTATATTGATCCATAGCAATAGCAGTCAAAAGACTGGTCTCTAGCTAGATGACGTTTCTACAAATATCAACACAAGTCTGTTGTTTATGTCAGTCAAGAACAACTGGAGGATTAATATAATTAATAATTGATGTGGTAAATATGCTAGGTAAACATTTCTGAATTTAAAGCATTTTTTCTTTAAATATAAAAGCCTTTAGTGGTAGATAAAAGACAGGGAGGTGAGAAACTTGAGTAGGCCTACTGCAGTAATGTACAACAAATATTATAAACTAATGACAACAATCGTGGAGTGACTCTGATGACCCACATCTCAGGATCATTTAGTTCGTCTTTGCAGTACTAAATTACTACTTTATTTAATGACGACTTCCTCATGCAGCTCTTTTACTTTCACTGCAGAGGGCCGAATCACAACATTGTTTATGACCCAAATTTAAACGAGATTTAACCTAATAAGAATTTTCCAGTTTCAAATGGGAAACTGAAAATCACGCTCTTTACCAAAACTGAATTTCTGTCAATAGTGCTACAGTATAGGATGAGGAGGTAAACGATCAGATGCTGTAGCTAAGCAACAACGGCGAAGGCAGGATATAACCCAGAGGACTATGCATCTATAAATAGATATTCCTACAGCCAAGCCTCCACCGCAATATAAAAACGTATAAACATTGCTAGTATATTAAAGTTACGCTTACCTGACACAAATATTACTACAATTAATTATGAAACACAATAGCTTGTTTAATCGGTTGCTAGCAAATCCACGAACACAACCTCTCGAAATAAACAAAATATTACGCCTTCACAATTTCAATATAGCAAACCAGTTATACCGTCTTGCCCATACTCCCATACAGTAACCAAAGCGTACTCGTTTTAAATCACCGCCTACATTAATATAAGTAGGCCTACATGTCGTAATCGTACATGTATACTCAGGGTCTTCATCGTACCTTATCTGTTTTGGCTGCCAGCCAACTCTTCTCTCGTATTCTGCATTTCTGCAACCGCTCGTTAATCTACGCTGCGCCAGTCAACTCTTTGGAACGAACTCCCGAAACACCTCCGCCAGTTCGCTAATTCCACTTTCTTGCCTGTCGGTCTCGATCGGCACTCCCCCGCTTACCTTCTCTCCTGCAGCACTTCATTCAAGACTGAAAACCAAACCTTTCAAGCTATCCTATCCTGGTTCTGCTTATACACCATCTCATAACCACCTTCAGCGAATTTGCACCGTAGCACCATAAATTATGTTGTTGCCTGGGCTTGCCTCCTCCACCCCCTAGATTTTGACCTTGCAGACTGGCACCGAAACTTATCAAACAATCTGGCTCTTGCGGACTTGATTTGATATAGCGCTGGCTTACACAATACATTTACATTTGGATTAGGGCCTTCGAATGGTTTACTAGTTTTGAATATTCAAATAGCTAGATAGCTTAATGCACCCTTATCATTTACCTAATACTCCTCTTCATCATTGTCCTCTCCACCTTTCCTTTCCTCCTTCGTCGTCTCTTCCTTCTCCTCCTCGTCCTCTTTCCATCATTCGTTTGCTCTTCTTTCCTCGTCCTCTGCCTGCGCTCTGCCTAATTAATTCTCAGTAGTCCAGAACCTTGCAAGTGCATTCTTAATTACCTACTTTAAAGGTCTATGTCATAAAACTGTGTAGGCCTACTCTGCACATCTACACGTATGTTCACCCATGGCAAACCGTATCGGGTGACTAAGTAGGAATTCCATTTGCCTCTGTCTGTCTCCGGGTGACACTTAATAGCAGTCTTGTTGTCAAGACCTTGAACCTCAAGACCAAGACCAAGACCAAGACCTTGAACCTCAAGACCAAGACCAAGACCAAGACCTTGAACCTCAAGACCAAGACCAAGACCAAGACCTTGAACCTCGAGACCAAGACCAAGACCAAGACCTTGAACCTCAAGACCAAGACCGAGACCAAGACCCAAAAAATCACAGTCGTATCCAGACTTCTATTCCTTACTAAAAATTGTCAAGTCGAAATATTCGTTATTTTAATGAAAACATGAGTTTTTTCTTTTATTCAAGCAAGACAACTCTAAATGGAGACTGCAGAGAATTCCGAATTCGTATTTAGGCTACAAAAGTCCTTCATGCGAAATGTTAGTCCAAATGCCTGTTGAATTTGATAAAAAACCAATTTGCTCAGAATTTTCTGACCAACACGTGACCTGTGGGGCTTCAAAAAATTCTGCCATGTGAAAAAACACGGTCTACAAGTGCTGAAATCGCTAGCACACAAAGCAGCTTTTCAAGAACCGGATGTAGGCCCTAAATGTGCAAATTAATCGTGAGTCTGTTTTGAAATCATTCCATGGTAAATAACCGGAAGTCAAAATAATTATCCAAAACAACAGTGAAGCCTCATTCACACCGTGTAAATACTAAAGCAATAACTGTATGAGTAATTATTGGATAAATTTTTAAAATTCTTGCCGTTTGTTAAAATTAATGAATGTTCATATTGACAAAAGTCTTGGTCTTGGTCTTGCAAAACCAAGACCAAGACCTTGAACCTCAAGACCAAGACCAAGACCAAGACCTTGAACCTCAAGACCAAGACCAAGACCTTTGGTCTCAAGACCAAGACCAAGACCAAGACTTTTAAAAACGAACTCGAGTGCACTCGAGACCAAGACCTTGGTCTCGAGGACAACAAGACTGCTTAATAGTCATCTAGAATATATACACCGCAATCAGAGGCGGATCCAGAAGGTTTATCGGGGGGGGGGGGGAAGAATACATACATTACAGTTTTTGCGGGTTGTGACCAACGGAAAAAAAATTTCTTAATTCATCTCCCAAAAAACCTTAATGACTTTTTTTAGTCATTATATTAATTATAACCTCTCCACAAAAATTCGTCTACGTGTACGGGAGCAGCTACGTCCTGTCACTGTCCTATGTGAATATCAAATGGGGGGAATTTTCTCGTCTGCTTCCTCACGGGCAGCCACGCCCTGTGTAAATACTGTGTAAATATCAAATGGGGGGGCATGGCCGGATTGGCCCCTCTGGATCCGCCCCTGACCGGAATATATATATATATATATATATATATATATATATATATATATATATATAAGAATAGGCCTATATATGTATATATATTCTAAGCTTCTAAAGTGTACGGCCGTACTAGCCGACTTTTAGGCCTAATGTCACCCGGAGACATATAATTTTTATAGGACCTATTATATATATATATATATATGTATATATGTATGTATGTATATATAATACAATGTTATATTAGGCATTCGGTAGACTGCCCGTCGCCCGCCTGCCTGTGATCCGTTATCCGGGTGAATTACAAAGACAACACTGTGCATATTAATTGTGCCCATCGAGAACCGATCAGGATGTAGGCCTACACGATGAGTAGGCCTAACTCCTGAGTATCGGCCCCTATAGGCGTGCTCGCGTTTTCAGCAGTTTACACTCGAGACTATTTAACCGAATTTAAGTGCGCGAAACTTGTTTGTTTTCCGGTGGATGTAAACGTACGAGTGAAATGGATTAACGGCGAGTGCCATAGATAGGTAAGTGCACGCATGATAACCGTATTACATAGGCTTCTTAACTCAACAGATCCAATGTCGTAATGAAACTTTATCTGTACGCTGACTGAGTTGCGCGCCTTAGTCTGTTAAACATGTTAGCAGCGAGGGTTAAAATTCCCGCCAACACAGAAACACATTTCTAGGTTTATATTCCACTAGCGCCCCTAATAAGCTCAGCTTTAGCTGGGTAATTCGACCGTGTGTAGTAGGTGATAGGAAGACCAGATGGCCAAGTGAGAGAATACAATCGATCTGCTATATTGTCCATCTGCCCTCGTGTTCCGAGTCTTAGAAAGGGAATTCGCTAACACTTCATGCTAAAGGCTGTCCCTTTAGCAGCGCTAGCTTAATGAAGAGACTGCTCTTTTTCTTCTTAATTGTGCTAATTTTAAACACGCGCGCGTGATGCATACATACACACATACATGCATACACACACACACACACACACACACACACACACACACACACACACACACAAACACACACACACACAGGCCTACAAGTAATGGTTGCGGGGTACTAAAAATTATTTTATTCTAATTACTCTAAGAGGTTCCCCCAACCATACAGCGACAGAAGGATTCAGAAATAGCTATTCGTCATGAGCCGCATTGGCTCGAAACAGCCGAGCTAAACGATGCGGGTTCGTGAGGAACACGAAGCAACGAAACCTGGGTTGGCCTTGACCATGGGTATGAAGTGTTAGCGACGTCATTTTTTCTTGGCTTCGGCATATGAGGGCGGGTGGCCAGTCCTTTCCCTCTCCGTCTGATCTTCCCATCGACAGTGTACAGTAAATGTACTCATTATAGCAGGGGCGGACTGGAGGAAAGTTGCAGGCCGGGCAATTCAGCTATATTGGCAGGCCACTGAGGGGAAGGGTCCGGGGAGGGGGTTGTGAAATTCTGAACCGATAGATAGCCTAATATTAACTTATACAGACAACTTTGACATATAGTTTATATACGTTCTTAGCTGCTAAGAACTAAGTTATGCTGAGACTTAGCATTAGAATTGCTAAGAAATGGAAAACATGTAAAAGAATTAGAACTTAATATCACTGAAATTCTAATACATTAAAGTTTTCTCTAAAAGTTCGCTCTTTTTTGCCACTTCATCAATAGGCTTTTCAGAGCTAAACTGACATAGGGCCTAAAAAAATTTTCGCATGACAAGCATTAATGCTTCGAAATGATCTTGAGTCATTGAGTTTTTTAGACGGTTCTTAATATATTTTAGAATTGAAAAACTTTGTTCGCAGGCTACTTGCCGCTGTTACCTTCTTCCATTTCTACAGTATTTTCTGTCCTGTTATTAATAAAAGCATGACACATCGTCTTGGTGAAAAATTAACTTATTTTTAGCATTATTTATTGCAATAGGCCCTAGTATTCACTTAACACAATTTTTCGGATATAACATATTGAACTTCCGGTGTGAGGAAAAGTTAGAAGATTTCCGACGATTTAAACTATGAGGCGTTTCTAGCCTACTTACACCTCTTTCCAATTTCTGTAAGGTTTCAACTTGACGTTCCAAGGAGGTTTCCTAGCGTTCCAAAAACATCCTTTGCTCCGTCCCTTGGCATTCCATAAATGTTCTATGCTAGCCCCTTGTCGTTCCGTAAATGTTCTATATAATTATATGCTCACTGCTCAGCCCTTGTCATTCCAAGAGACCAAGACACGGGGCATTACATTTGACCTCAGTAGGGGTCTCGCTGACCAGGATGGCGTCGTCGGAAGACCGTCACCAAATCCGAGCAAAGGTCAAAACTTGACCTGCTAACTCAGCGGTACATCGCTTCAAAGAGAACATCTGTCCATTCCAACATCAAACCGTGGGAACGGGAAGTGATGCTACTGAATCGAGAACGCGGCGTCGCAAATATCGCTACCCCTCGCTTACGCACAAGACAGTTTCACGCTCCAGCGCCAGATGTCGCTTCCTACAAAAAATGGCTGCCAAAAGCGAGAGCTAAAATGTCTTGTAACGAAGTCCTACTTCGATACAGTAGGCTATTACCACCATTTACATTTGAATATTAGTATATGCCTACGCTAGTCTGCAACGTCACTGCGTCAGATGTTATTTTCAGTTTTGCTTTTATGTTGTTTAATTGCCAGATATTCTGTAAGTGTGTGTGAACTTTACAGAATTAAAAAAAAATTATTTAGTCAACTTGCCAGGCCAGGCCACCGGGCAAATGCCCGGTTGCCCGATGGGCCAGTCCGCCCCTGCATTATAGCTGAGTTGGCTAGGGGCGCAGATGGAGCCAAAATCTCGAAACAAATTTCTGCTGTGGTGGGGATTTGAACCCCGACCTCTTGGTTGACAGTCTATAGCACTGGACTACTGCGCACCCCATTACCAAACTCCGATTAAAATACTTTATACAAACTGACATCTGCTAACTTGGAATACTGGAATACGATAAGTCATGAAGTGGCATTCGTAGAACTCGTGTGGTTTCTCTGTTTTTACTCAATAGGCCTACGTTAACTGCGGTTGGCTAATGTTTGTTAGAACTATAGAGACCTTACATACGATTGCCTTGTCTGGTTTTAGAATTTAGAACGGTTGTTCTATAGGTAAACTGGCGTTTGCTGTTCATAGACATTCTTTCCGATGAAGCATAATTATTATGCAGCGTGTCGCATTTGTCAACCTATCGATATCGCCTCGTGCAGAGCAGAGCACTCTTAATTGAGTCTTCACGGTAATAGCTATTCTGATAACCCACAAATGAATCTGTTAGAATAAGAACATCTGGTTAAATTGTTGGATATAGTTCAAAAGACAAATATTATGTAATAAGAGTAGCTGTAATGTTCCACATTTGTTTGCAAGCGATTAATAAGCAGCATGCCTTACCACACTGTATATAATTATTATGGTTATGCCGATCATACCTACTTAGACCAACATAATTATAATGTTGGCGACTTGGTGAGGCCACCTTGACTATAGAAAGCAGTGTTGTTTTACACATCGTGTTTGCAATTCAAATCTCAGCTGTAGGCCTACAATGTAGGCCTACTGCCATCCGTCCATCTGTCATTCGCAGTGGACACCTGCTGACTGCTACAAGCCAATGGAATGCGATCTATCTGCGTAGGCCAACACGATGACTAAATGCTTGGAACCACAGTATAGGCCTATATGCTATATGCAGCTTAATAGCCTAGCTGTATAAAAGTAAGCTTACATGTAGACAAGCGTATTCGATGTAATTGTTTACTGGAGTTTGGGGAGCACTCACGAGTAAGAGCTGAAGGCCTGATTGCTTCAACACTGTCGGGAAGTGATGACATGCAATAGCCTAAGCCTATGCATATAAGAATGTAATTATATGTATGTAATGTATATATGTAGGCTATGCATAATATGCATATGTATTTGTATATGCATGAACAGATGTATCTGCATATATCTATACATGTATGCATCCATGTATGTAAGAAAACATCATGTCACGAAGTTATTCTGATCACTCTTGCAATTAGGTGCAGTGTGAATTTATGATAGGCCTAATATGGCCGAAAAGTACGCTGGCAGTTTTTATCGTTGCGTTGTGACTGAACAGCATAAAAAGCTCGGAAGTCCGGCTTCAAATGCAGGTGCAGCTGCCTCTTGCGACCCTGTGAGTCTATAATTAGGTGTGGGCCGACTATTCCATATGCATAACCAAAGCTCGAGGGTACGTACCATACGTATTCTATTTTTTGAAAGGTACGTACGTTTTTTAACGTACCCTATTTTAGGGTACGTAAACAATACAAAAATACGTTAACCACGTCATTGCTCATTATAAGAATGTTCAATTTAATTTAGGCAGACAAGAATTTATCGAATTAAATTTACTGCTACGCTACCGGAAGTACCGGTTTCAATGACGCATACTGTTGACGTCAGATATACGTAGGCTATGGGTCGCCGAGTAAACCATAAATAAAATTTTCGTGTATGATACGTACCATACGCGTATTGTATTTTTTAAAAGGTACGTACGTATTTTAACGTATTCTATTTTAGGGTACGCGTACCCTCGAGCTTTGTGCATAACTATAGCATTCCTATGAATAAGCTTAAGGCTGCTAAATTATAGCAATAGATGGGGGCAGCAGTTGATAATTAATCAAACATGAATCAGATGCTTTAATTATTAAACATGTCAGAAACCAACCAGAGAACGAACCTCATTTAAAACAGAAGACTATTTGATGTGGGCATAAATTACAATTTGTAGGCCCTATCAGCTAAAATATGTGTGGCGTGACCGCCACATATAGGGCCTACGAACTAAGTGTATGTATGCATGTATATATGTATGTATGTATGTAGGCCTATGTATGTATATATGTATGTATGTTGTAGGCCTATGTATGTATGTATATATTGTTGCGAGTGGCCTACTGCCATCCCGCCATTATCATCCTCACCGTACTCACGTGCACTTACTAACCTTAGTTAAGACGCACCTCGTTTGAAGCTAAATGTAGGATGGTCTCGTTGACTATATATAGCAGTGTTCTTGTGTCTACGGGGAGACCGGTTTTAGTTAAGTAAGGGGTAAGACGTGCACTGGTTGTGTCACGCATTGTAAGTACCCTTTTGTGGTCATTTTCAGAGAGTGTACCCTGCGTGGTCGCTACTCATGTTTAATTGCCGGTTCTCGAGTTGTATCTTCCTTTGTGGAGTTTGTGCAGGCGTCTTCTCGGAGAGTCTGTCTTTTGACGTTTCGTTTGTCTTGTATGTGTGAGTATCGTTTCAATTATGTACATAGTGTAAATATACGTTTTATCAATATTGCGAAAGTCTTCGTTTTCCTTGTCATTTCTCATATCATTCTAACTCACATTTCACCTCTAGACTAACAAGCTAACAATATGTATGTATGTATGTAGGCCTACGTATGTATGTATGTATGTATGCATGTATGTATGTATGTATGTATGTATATGGCCATTTATATAGCGCCTTACAAGAACCTCATGAAGGCGCTAAACGTATACGGTATCTACTTAACAGAATAAGATGAATTCGCATATATATAGGCCTATATATAGTACCCCCGCTCTCTGTTTACACAAAAATGAAATCTGTTGATTATTATGATTATTACAGAGTCCCAACACGATTTTCAATGCGAAAAAAACACTCAATTATTTAGGTAAAGGTCTTGACCAGTAGGCCTACTTATTTTTAAAGTTGTCACGTGTTCTGTGTTCATGCATGCAAAAACGTCATTTTGCCCCCTTACAACAATTTTGCACTCCCCAAAAAAATCCTGCTGGCGCTCAAATGTATGTAGGCCCCTACATGATTTAAGGAGGCATGCAGTACCTCATATCAATTATGATGGCCTCCCTGGTCAAGGCACAGTTCGACACTGCGATCTATCGATTTCACACAACGCGTTCGGGAATCGAACCCCGATCGCACAAGTGAAAGCCGGCTGTTCGGTCACAGTGCCAATTCAGAAGTGGGAGTTGTAGTTTCCATCTTATGGCTGCCCTCCTCCTTTATCCAGGCTTGCGACTGGCACCACCTGAAAACGGCAGTGGCGGAGTTTAAGATGTGCATATGCATGGGCCTATATATAGGGGCCTACTTGTAGGTAGACATGGGCGGCGATCCCGAGGGGTCGAGGGCGACAAGACCCCACCTTTAACAGTGGGGGAGACACTATAGAGTTGTACCCCCCCCCAAATTTTGAAGACACACTTTTGTGACCAGATCGGTTCAAGCTAGTGTCCCGTGTCCCCTATATGCAGGAATGTGTGTATTATGTATATACAGACTGGTGCACGCGTAAACATTCGCAACTGTGACCCGAGTCTCCCAGCACAGACGCCAGTAATAGGCCTACATAATTATAGGTCTATGTAGGGGGTGGAAAGGGGGCAAGCAAGCGACTCAAAAAGCCTCTGCTGCTCAAATGTCCACCACGTCGCCTTCACGTGGCCCCCCTGTTGGAAACGAAGTACGTGGTGGACGACCGAGTACACGCCGGTATAAGCGTGTGCCCCATGGGTGAAGAAACCGAAGGACGGACGATCAACGGTACCGACGCAGAGAGATGGTGTCTCCCGATAAAAACACCGGGAGGAAGGCAACGGGAAACCACCTCCCTATCTCATCCCGAGTAAAATGAAAAATGACGACAATAAGAGAAGCGGTATAATACCACAAACAATAAAGATCACACTAAACGGACAAGAAATAGAACAGGTGGAGAAGTTTTGCTATCTAGGAAGTGTGATCACAGACGATGCAAGATGCCACGAGGAAATAAAAAGAAGAATATCCATGGGAAAAGATGCATTTTACAAAAGAGGAGAGCTGATGAGAGGAACCTTAAGCAAGAATCTAAAGAAGAGAATGGTGAAGACACTGGTGTGGAGTGTGGTGCTGTACGGCTCCGAGACATGGACAATGAGGAAGGACGACATAAAAAGATTGGAGGCCTTCGAGATGTGGGTGTGGCGCAGAATGGAGAGAGTTAGCTGGGTGGAACGGAGGACGAACGAGGAAATCCTGCAAATGGTAGAAGAACAAAGATCACTCATAAGTACTATACGCGGACGACAAAGGAAATGGATCGGGCACATCCTAAGGAGTGAGACACTGCTAAGAGACATCATGGAGGGAAGGATGGAGGGGAGAAAGACGCGAGGAAGACCGAGGGCAATGCTGCTAGACTGGATGATGACAAAAGAAGAAGGATACAGTGGACTGAAGAGAAGAGCACAAGACAGAGAACGATGGCGTCATTGGTCATACGAACCTGCCAATGGGCAGAGAACATAAAGAAGAAGTAGGCCTATACCTGAATATTCTGCGTTGCAACGGGATGTAGGCCTACTGGAATGAATAGGAATAAGAATCAGAGGTTGTTCGAAATCAGTTTAGGAATGGAATGTCTTTGCATCTATGTTAATCGAATGAGATAGCTGCGAGAGACGCTTAAATTTGATTTAAAATTAGCCCGTGTTGACTTCATCCATCGGACAACCGTGGAGTGTTTACGTGTAGTCGATTGGATTAGGTGCGTGAGTAAAACTGAGTACATCGAGCCTGTCTGCTAACTACCAGTGCCAGTAACTGGTAGCCGACATGTATGTAGCTCAGGAGCCTCAGGTATGCCCTATATAATAAAACCGTATATTGAATAATTCGTAAACGAGTCATTTTCCGGTATTTGGCTAAATTGGAAATACGGCTGTCCCCGGTCATTTCTCAGAAAACAATACCTAATCTGATCATGCTAAACGTTATTGATCAGTCAACAATTTAAGACCTTTGAAAGTAATTCAGAGCAATAAAATAATTTATTAAAATTTAATTTGAATTTTAAATGTTCCACTCCGTTATCGTCCCTAGGCTATAGTACATATTGATTCGTCTACAATTTCAAAATGATTTGCATTAAACCAAAAAATGTGTATGTTTCTTTTATAATAAACATAATTGTATATTTCTAAAAACAACTTTGTGAACGGAATCTTCAGTATAATTTTTAAAATATATTTTAACTTGTCCCCGGAAAATTATGTCCGCTCCGTTAACATGTAAAAATGATCTCGTACCTCACAACCCTTTCAGTTCTTTGGTCTCGCAACTTAACACATCTCTTCTGTGAAGATCTATGTAAGTAAGTATGTCTTAATACAGGATCTGAATGCTGGGAACAAATTTCTTACAAATTTTCATTTATTACGTACCTGATGTGTTTTTTTTAATATACATCCACTCCGTTACTGCATTTTTGCAATGATTATGAATAAATTTAATTAAAATAATATTTTTAATATAACATTTATAAGCTATATAATGAGTGTACCGACGATTAATGTGAACGCATGAGAGATAATATGATATTTACCGTGCTGATACACAATTTGTCCACTCCGTTAACTGTCCACTCAGTTACCATAAATGTGACCCTTGAGGTACTAGAATTTATTCCACTGTCAGGATACGTCGTCTACTTAAATTATCATTTCTAATACAACTTATATAACAATATATGACATTTTTAATAAATTTTTATTTCGGCAGATTGTTTTTTTTAAGTTCACTTTTCACATTCTGTGCTCAATTCTCGACAGATAGTAACGGAGCGGAACTTTTTATGGTAATTTTTTTATGTAATTTTGATGCTATGACCAGCTTTTAAAGACAACATCATAAATATTTTAAGTTTTTTTTGTTCATTTGATCACTGGTAATGATTGGCTCAAGTGATTTTTATTTTGTTATTTGGCCAAAAAAATACAGTCAACTTTACATTGATTATATTCCCTTTTTTTCTTTCGGTAACGGAGTGGAATTTCTTAACAAAATTTAAAATGTGATAGAATTAAATAATCATTTGTATTGTAATTTCTTTTATATTTATTTTATAAAATTAATACTAAAAACATATTGGCATGTCAAACTACGCAGTAGGAAGCTGTCTACTATATATAAATAGCTCATATGTGTTTTGGTACCGTAACGGAGTAACGGAGTGGACAAAGATTTTCGTAGGGCTATTTTCTTTCTGCTAAAAACTTCATATTTTTACATATTAGTGCAAAACCAAATATATATTAGTGAAACAGAAATATTAAAGATTTGCTCCAAACAAAAATCAATGTAATTTGCAAAAAAATTTTTTTTGCTTCTTCAAATAGTGAATGTGACATATTACCGGAAAATTACTCAAACCACGTTTTCTGGTGCACTATAGGCTAATGTGTAATAAGTGCATGCAGAAAACCGGTGTCTGCTGATTGCGAGGTGCAAAGTGCTAAGAAGAGATGCAGTGGGGTGAGAGCCACACCCAAGCCCAAAACCACTCAAAGCAATAGATAAACTTTTCAATAACTTATTCGAGCAATCAAGCATATTGAACTAGTGGTCTAAGTGGCAAGAAGAGCAGACCATGGTCTAAAACAAACAGATAGTATCCGGTAGGCCTAGGCCTACGAAATTAAAGAGGTCAGTGTTGAAAGGAGACTACACTTACAGTCCTGTACAAAGCTAAGCTTTTATCTTTATAAGGGTTATCGTGTTCCTACAGGCAATGCACGAAGTAACCGGATTTAAACATGCGAACGTTGTCTGTTTATAAATAGGAGGCCTACTCATAGGCCTGTTGCATACAGAGCTTTATCAACATCTCATTATAGACCATATCCTAGAGTTCTCAGAATGAACATATCCTATCTGCATGAGGGTCTAGACCAATTAAGACGATCCGCGTGACTGTTGTCTTTGCAATCACCGACGTTAGGCCTATGAGTGACCCTGTTGCCTCCGTAGCATGCGTGCGATTAATGGCCGACGCCTAGGCTGATGGAGGAGGTCAGCTTGTCATCGTAGCCAGCTGGTGCTAATCGTTTGTGTTCGTGTATTTCAGCCGAGCGCAGTGAAGCTTGGTTTTATTAGCCGCTGAATCTGTTGCCACTGCATGGACGATGCCTAATCTCGTGGCTGTCGTTGTGGCTCTGGCTTTGGCCGCCATCCTCTGGCGTATCGTCCGATGGATGACAAAACGAAGCAACGCCAACGCAACAAAAGGTAGGAAAACCTTCGATCTCCATTTCACAACAGACTGTGTCAGCAGCTCAAGAAACCGCTCTGAAGGTCAGTTTAGTTGGGCCCATATCCAGGCCCGCCGAGAGGGAGGGGCATGGGGGGGAAATGCCCAGGGGCCCGGCGATCTTTTAGGGGCCCGGGCCGGACCCGCAATCAACATGAAAAATATTATAATCAGTTATACAAAGTTTATGATTTATGCCTTTTAAAATATATTGTCTGACGCTAAACTACAATCAGCTTAAACTATAAGCATCTGAATAGAATCATAGTTGTGTATATAAATATAATATCGTACGGTCGTACCCGCACTTTTATTGTTTACATTTGTTTTTTTTATTTTTTCGTACGACCGTACGATATTTTATTTATATAAAGCCTAAAGATAGTTTAGAGGAGGGTGACTGCTCTGTCTAGGGTCCCGTGACTGTTCTGCCTAGGGGCCCGTGACTGTTCTGCCTAGGGGCCCGTGGCTGCTCTGCCTAGGGGCCCGGAATTTCCGTCGGCGACCCTGCCCATATCCTGCCCCAGCCCACAATGTACAGTGTAATAGCCTACGCCCACTGAACATTAATGGGTGACACTATACAATGGGGTCCGAACCAATAGAGATTCACGAATGCTATTATCTTTCTAGTTCGAGTTTGGGGTTCAGGGCATGGCCGGGGTGGCCCTTCTTGCTCCAACGTTGCCCACCTGCTTTGTTTTTAGCGCATTATACAGGTCTATTGCTTATCGTAATCTCCAAACTTCTAAAGCGCCACTCGAAGGCCAAGCGCAGGGCACCAGCCTATTCACGAGCGCTGCGTCATATCAGAGGGGTTATCCAAAGAGTAGTCCAGAGGAAGTCCAAGTCCGGTTTCCATGGGAGCAAGTCGAGAGGAGTTAGAGCAGCTCTTAAGGCGGGTGTCGTTTAGGGCGAGGAGAATTGGGAGGCGGACGATGTCTATAAGGTCTAAATATACATGGAGGTGGTAGATCGACCATTGGTCCGAGCAGACTTCTTTCACGGTACCCTCGCATTTACACCAAAAGCCGTTGCTTACGATGGTTGGCGCTTGAGGAATGTTTAAATTCTATCACGAATGAATCCAGGATTTAATACTTGAATTGGTATAACCAGTGGAGGCATAAAAAGTGAAAAGTTTGAAAAGAAGATGTCAAATTACATGGTAATGACACTTGTAGGCCCTTGTATAGGTCTACTAGTAATACATCTGGCGGTTGCTAGGAGTCCGGTATTAAACCAGATTCACTAGATTTTTGGTTATTTGTCCTGTCGAAAATAACAGGTAAAACCGGATATGCAAATCTGGTACTTTCTCTTACGTAGGCAGTTTTAGCCTATAAGCCATAGGCCTAGATTAGCCCAGACAGTAGGCCTATTAGCGGGTGGCGCCTTTAACGACTCTTGATCGGAGAAGCGCGGCTATATAGGCCTACACATCTGCGATTGCAATTACGGATAGTATTGAGCCAAAAATAGTTTTTACATATCTGATCATGTCTAGTCTGTAATGTGAGCATCTGCAAACACGACAATTTATAAATTTATATATCAATCCTTTATTCACCAAATATAGGCTATGGTAGTAGGCCCAGTCACCCATTTTAGTCTTAGTTGCTGGCATAGAGACATCGACAGACTGATGATCGTCGACGCAGTAGATTAGAGTAGTCAGATACCGGCTTATCTAATCTGACATCTTCTCATGGGCGGCGATCTAGGGGGGACATGTCCCCCCCACCTTTAAGAGTGGGGGACAGCATTTGTATTTGCAAGAGTGGGGGGACATGCATTTGTCCCCCACATTTTGAAGAAACACCAAAAAAGGCTGAGAAATGTAATTGCGCGCGAGGGTTTTCGCAGCGTTTTTGACTAGACGAGGGAAAAAGAAATTTTCTGATCAGAAGTGTCCCCCCCCCGAAAATTATGAGAAAGAAGAAGGAAATCGTCAAAAAAGTTAAAAAATTTTAGACGAAGAAATCATAAGAAAAAGGGTTATTGCCGGGAGACGGGAAAAAGTTGTAAAACGTGGCGAATGACTAAAAAATGGTGTTTTTCGAGATGAAATCGATATTTTGCGGAGATGAAGTGGTGAAAATGAAAGTGGGAAAAAAAGTAGAAAGTGAAGAAGTGGAGAAAAAAGAGGATAGTGTAAGAAAAAGTTGTAAAAAGGTCATCAACTTTTTTCGGAGATGAAAGCGTTTTTCGGAGATGAAAATTTTTTTTGGGACAAGATTTTCCAAAACCGGTCGTCGACGAGATCGTGGCCGACTTTGTCCCCCCCCCCACCTCTCAGACACGATCGCCGCCACTGCATCTTCTACAGCGCCATAATGCACAATTAAGGCATCACTTGATGGTGGTTTCTCAGTAAAACCGCTTTTCAAAACACAGTCCACTGGAGGCAGAACTAGTCGAAATTCGCGAGGCCCAAGCATCCACCGGAAGACAGGCATCATGATCATCATGATCATCATCCTCCTCATAATCATCATCATCACCATTAGTTCTTGCCTTGGGTGAACATATCGAGACCGAGAAACTCGAGTTCATACCATGAACCCTAAACTCGACTTTCGTCAAGCCGTACAAAGTGATCGCTTGGGCCACTATACGTAAACAAAAACATGTAAACACCAGAGGCGGTTAAACCGATCGGGGTGACCATAATACTAAGTAATTAATAACATCAACCTACAAGTAGGCCTACACTCTCTGCATTCACTGCTGACCGTCGGACCCACACAAGTAGGCCTATATACAAAGTCAAAATTACGTATTTCATTTCTCAATATGGCGCATTTATGCAAAATAACAATATTCCTGGGTTAAATCTATTAATCCTGATTTGACATTTAGCAACTATAGGAAATAGAGCAAGTACATTTAAAACTAAATATTTTGCTTTATATCTTTTCCTAAGTTTTCTGTTAAAAAACAACCTACATGTATATTTAATTTTTATTTATTGGCTTCTTAAATAAAGAATTGCACGAGGCCTTCAAGATGGGTTATACATGTATAACGTATTTACAAACCGAAACTGAATATACTTAAAAGCAGTTTTCCTATTTTGCATACAGAGGCTGGATTGCCAGCTGATAAAGACACAACAAAGTTGCCTTGCGACAAGACAAGTGCAGAGCCTTTGTCATCAAATCAGTCTTCAACCACAGAAAAATGTATTTTGGGAAAGACTAATCTACAGCACAGTCCAGTTGAATTAATCCGTGAACAGAGTCATACAAAAGCACTCGAAACATCCAGAGACATTCTTCAGCTGGAGCTTGCTCAAGAGCGGAAGCTTCGTGAGAGGGCCGAGGACTGGGCCGAGTTCTTGACCTGCGAGTTGGAGGCCCACATCAGGGCACGGATTGCGGCCGAACGACGAAGTCGTAGGCTGGAGAGAAAGATGAACTCTGTCAGTCCTAACGTCTTGACAGGTATTATATCATATTGTAATTGCTGCATTTTTCCAGTTGAGAAGCAGTGAAAAGCAAAAAAACAAATGAACCACAGCTTATTCATGGGTAAAAGTGTGTACACTGCAGTGGCATTGGACTTTGCAGGTGCACATCTCAAACATGGTTTGCGTGTCCAGCACTGCTTTGTTTGTAAGTAACTGACCTTTGAGTAACATTTCCTGTTGAAAACAAGCCCACAGAATCATCAAGTGTAACTTTAGATACATTTTTAAAGTGATTTTTACCCTAAAGTACAGTTACCCCGAGATTTTCCACTACAAATAGTTTAAATAGCGAGCACAAGTGAACTGCAGACGAGCATCTTACCAACACTGAGGAACACACAACCTGTCTTGTAGAAGCCACACATCACAGAAAGATGTTTTCATTATTTCAGACATTATTTTACTAAAGTTAAGTCTCTAAGTCTACTTCATACAGAGACCAAATCAACATATTGAGGGAGACATTCACTCAAGCATCACAAGGACTACTTTAAAAGTGAGCTATGCAACACAGGCTGTTTACAGAATAACATACAAATCTGTAAACTGGTCAAATGAAATGACAGATAAAAAATGTACAGTCTCTGTAATACTGCCACCTATTCTGTAGTGTTGCCTGTACAGGCTCTACAGCATCTACATGTACCGTAAAGTTTCAGATTTAGGTTAAACTTCTAACATACCTCAGGCTACAGCAACAACCTTGTCAGAATGCAGCCCTGTGTACATCAGAA
This sequence comes from Allolobophora icterica, assembly GCA_963556255.1. Taxonomy (NCBI): domain Eukaryota; kingdom Metazoa; phylum Annelida; class Clitellata; order Crassiclitellata; family Lumbricidae; genus Allolobophora; species Allolobophora icterica. The sequence goes on along the minus strand of OY744602.1, from coordinate 75,280,098 downwards.
ACTAAACATACTAGTCTCCACATTCATTCACTCTAAGAATTTATATAGTGCCTCTTCAAGAGACCTACTCAGAGGCACTCCCAGCCCAGCCACGGCTAAGGAATTGCGATTCAAGGGACTTACAAGAAGCAGGCATGTTTAACCGAGGCAGCAAGCATATAGACCGTACCTGTATCAATATAACTGAAATATGCAACAATCAACCAAACCTTTGTGTTTGTATTTCAGCAAACGATAATAAACCTGCTTCAAGAAATTTCAAAAACATCAGCGAAGCTCACGAGACTTGGCAGAAAACTTGTGATATCCAAAATAAACAATGGCAACCAGACCATCTGACAAATAAACCAGATCATGACGAAAACGAATGGCACAAGATAGTGGATGCCAACAAAAGATTCCTCCAAACAGTCAAGGCAAACAACAAACAAAAAGACAATAGAACAACTACATCATGTAAAACCGAAGAACAGTTCCTTCAGGGAAATGGACCAGGACCTCCAACAGACAGCAACAAGGAGGATCTAAATGCTGAAAAGATCAATATAACAGTAGAAGCATGCGCAAGTCCTGGTGAAGAACAGAAGATGCTTGACAGAACAAGTCAAGTCAATGACAACAAAAGTTACGAAGATATCACAAAACTGAGACTGCCATCTCAAGACCAGCAGAACTTCGAAGACGAAAGAATGAAAGTTCTTAAAGGAACTTCTAGCTCAAGTCGTGAAACTAATCAATCTGACACAACAGAAATAGACAAAAACCCTTTAGTCTGTACAGATTCTTTAAGCAACATCAAGAAAACAACAGAAATATGGGAGAACTTAAGTACGTCAAAAGATATACTCAGTTCAGGAGACGACCTGTCCCCCACAACTGCAGACCCTGACGACAAGAGAGGACTTCAAGTATCATGCAGTGATATTACCCCAGGTCTTGTACAGAAGAACCTCAAAATGTATGAGACAAGTGAAACAGTTGAAAATATGGAAAACCAGTAAATATGTACAAAATGTAACAACATTAACAGCTTTTTAAAATGTGCAAAACTAACGAAGATGGGCAAAACGGAAAAGAATGAAATTTTGGAAACTTTCAAAAACACTGAAAAGTACATTTAGTTAAAAAGCAGCTACCAGTGGCGTCTAACCCCCCACTTGGAATGGGAAAACAAACTCCCCGACTCTGGCCAACTTATATATTTATAAGAGGCTCAGGAGTCACTCAGAACTGTAAATTATACCAAGATAACATCTGATTTTGATAACATACATGATAAATAAATTAAATATATTATCAGAAATCAACAACCCCCAGTTTATATTCAGAACGTTAAACCACCCCCACTTCTGGCAACCGTGGGGGATCGTCCTCCAACCCCCATATTGGTAGACGTCACTGGCAGCTAGCACAGGACCAACAGAAGAAACTGATTCAGTACTCAGTTGATAACCACATTACTCCGTTTTAACAATCATTTCAGTGTAACATATGAACACTTGTTCTCCAGATCAATGGAAAGCTTTGGGTTAAAAATGCCAATGGTCAATACCTCTGAATTGCTTCATAGGCATAATAATTACTTGATTCATATCTTGTATGGTCAGAAGTAAGATCACAGGTCTGTATCATGGCTGGGATGAACAGATAATCTGGTTTTGCTATCATACAACACAGTGCTATTTCAGTTGTCATCGTCTGTCTGTACCCGTCGTCTTTGTGACCTTGGCCTTCTGACAGAAGGAGGAGCTATCAGCACATTTTCTCTGAACTTGAGGACTGTTCTATTTCACAGGAACTGGGGAGCTGTCTGAAGTATAAATCTGCAGAGGAGCTTCATAAATTACATATTACATTATACTGAACTATTTTGCATATATGGCAAATGTTTATTCCAAGTTCAAGAGAAGCTTAAAAACTAGGATGCATATACCGTACATATGGAAGTGTGCACTAGGCATACGACTCAACGTGAACGTGATTCACTAAGTCTTTGAATCAGTGATCAACAGGACCTGCAAATGCAGATGCCCTGCTCAGATCTGCAAGAGGGACTGGGACATGGGTGCCAGCACATAAGGGCAAATTATTTTTGACCCAGATGATATTGGGACATATCCTCATATTTATGTTTTATCACAGCCACACAAATTTATATGGATGTCCATTGTCCATGAGCAGAAAGCCTTATAAACTACTAATAAGACCATTCTGAGTGACCTGAAATGTGAAGTTATACAGCTTCTTTGAACAGAAAATAATATAAACCTTAATCTGATATTGAGTCATAGATCACAACAAGCAAGGTCCTGTTCTTGTAACAAGAGCTTTTTGGTAGAAGTGATTCAAAATATGAACAGCAACGGGATACTTCCCCAACTCTCAGTGACGAGAAACATCTGCTAACTATTTTAAAAATATTTTACTAATATTTAATCTCAGATTCTGATCAAATTACCAATGTGTTCTTTTTACATTACATAAATATGGAGTTTATAAACAGACTTTGTAAATATGCCTCATAACAAAGCTTTTAGGTCATGGCAACACTGTAATTATTTGGATATTTTAAATGTATATAGCACCTTTAGGGCCTCCTAAAGGCAATGAAACATGTTATACAACATATCTTTGAGAAGCAACTGAAGATAAGCTGACAATATTTTCTTAGTTTGTCTTCTAGTTAAGTTAAAATATTTCGTGGAAATTGTTCAAGGAAGACGGTCCAATGCATGAAAAGAATGAAACACACAAACAACCATTTCCAGGCTTATAGTGCAATTTTCATAAACTGGAATGGCACAAGACACAACAGAGTTACCTAACCTGGGGCTCCACCCAACATTGGGGCTTGCTAAAGGCAGAATATCATTTCTCTATTTGGCTGGAAGCCAGTGCAACACATCACAAATATAGCCCAGTACATGCAAAAATTTACGCAACTTAGCCACAATTCGAGCAGCACAACTGAGGATAGAATTGTTACCTCAAAGGCCTGCAATAAAAAAATTCCAGTAATTCAAACAAGTGAGGTTCACCACAGTGTCGAACAGTAAATTTGACCTGACCTGATACAATTTGACGATAGGTACATACATAATTGCAAAATCAAATCATTCACCGAAAGATCCAGCGAAAAATATAACCTGCAAAACATGACTTCTGATATGCCAAGCTTAGCCGATAGCATTAACTAAGAGCATCGGTTAGCCCATAGGTCGAGGGGGACAAGACCCCCACCTTTAACAGTGGGGGACACACCATACAGTTGTCTACCCAAATTTTGAAGAAAGACCAAAAAAGTAAAAAAAAGTTTTTCACGCATTGTGACAATTTTTTCACCTCTTTCTTGGCCAGATCAGTTCAAAAGTGTCCTGTGCCCCCCCCCCACTTGTCAAACGAATGCCGCCAGTGCCTAAGAGAACATAATTATGTACAACATGAGATTTTTTCATAAACCATAAATTTTTAATAAGTCATAAAATTGTCAAAACAGTCATAAATAGGCCTAATTAAATAAAGAGCTGTTCCTTAACTGATAGCTGTTGATTCACTGCTCAGTTTAGTCTGTATCTTAACAATCATTTGTCGGGCATAGAAATCACGATAATCATCTGGCAGAGTATCCAACAGTTTCAGTGCCCTATCAAGAACCTGTCCAGCTCGACCTGCTGCAATCAAGTCTTTATTTCCATAAGTGTCACTGCTGTCATACTGTTCAGCGCCCAGGTGGCGCCAGAATACATTCACTGCAACTCCACATTCTATGTTGATCACATTGTGAAACCAGAGTGCTGAAAGTCATTGACAAAACAAACTAGTTATCTCTTTCAGATTTTTTAACCATCACATTTTATCATATTAATAAATAATAATAATAATCTTTTCTTCAATTAAGCGCCTGCAAACGCACTGCGCTGTACAGTGAACATACATATAGTAGAAACGGCAGCCACGCAGGGCGCCTTACATACATGTATTAAGTAGAAGCACATAACAGTTTTACAGGAGTTGAGTATAACTGCTTATGCGGCAGCGAACATACGGCGCCAAATCACGGCCTACTATTCATTTAACCACCGCCGCCTAGCGAGTGGAAGGCAGAATTAACCTTAAATTAACGGCTGTCTACGGGGTTCGATCTTGGTACCTTCAGCTCTTCACGCCAGTGTGTTATCCATTACTCTACTCTTTAATAAAAACCTTTGAATTCAACCACACAGTTATAATGGTTCACAGCTTCAAAATGGTTCACAGAGTTGTAATACTTATCCTGACAAAATCTTAAGCTGTACCTTAGTAAAGCCCATATTAGACTAATTAAATTGTAATCAATCTGCACTATTTGGTACAGTAGGTTTGTACATCTTAGTCATGGTTCTGGACAAGGAATTCAGAACCATTATTAGCTTCTGCATCTCTCTGACCAGTATGATGTAAATTATAGTAGACTAGAAACCCGGCCATTGCTAGTGAAGCCAGGCCAGTTTGAGGCATGAACCTGACTTCTTGAGCATCGCATAGAGTATGTGACAGTGAGATATTTTGCATATATGGCCCTAACATTTTCAGAGAATGCTATGTTGGAGTCAGATATTATATCCAACAAACTGTGTGTAAACTGAGAGCAATCCACCCAAAAGAACACAAGACGGCAGATTATATTTGCAGAGTTGTTTATTAATGCCCAAAACATGCAATTTAGTTTTTTTTTTATGTAACAACACTGAAGAAAAACCTTTACCAGGAATAAAGAGAACATCTCCAGGATGTAAGATGACTTCATATGGAACAGCTTTTTGAAAATCAGGAAAACGCTCTAGGTCCGGGTTGTCTATGTCAAGGACCTCGGACTTGTCACCTAACAAATTTTTTAAGGATTTTAAGGTTAATATGCAGTTGTACAATAAAATTTGACAGTTTCTAAAATGAGCTTTAAAGTTTAAAAGAGTGAATATTTAGTAATTGGTAAATGCACAATTACAAGTGGATTGTAAGTTTTGACATAGTCACGCTGTAGCACGCCGATATAACAAGTCTTAAACCTTTAAAATATACATATAATAATAATAATAATAATCGTTTAATATCTTCAAACTGACAATAACGCAGTATGATTACAAATCAGTATGAACGGATGATCACAAGTTATTACAGGAGTCGAATTTAACTGTACACGGCAGCCATGCAAGGCGCCCATCACGTCCTACATGCATAGGGCATCATTCACACTCTATTCTTCTGAATATGTGTACCTGTGTGTGTGTGCATGTATGCATATATGTATGTATGCAGGCATTTGTGAAAGCATGTATGCATGGAAGTATATATGCATATACATGGAAGTAGTGTTGTCCAGTACATACGTGAGTATCCCAGTAAATTCATGCATTAAAACAGTCATGCACAAATATACGTATGTATTAGGGTGTGTCTATAATTTGAAGTTTCAAAATTAATATCGGCCAGTTTGTTTTTGTGTTCCACCTTGAGAAACATTAACATTTGCCAAATTAGATGAAAATCAAAAGAGATTTAGAACTGGCGCAAAGCCCGGAAAAATTACAACTTAGAAAACAATGTCATACATTGTAATTCTCGAAGATCCAAACAATTTCAACACTTAAACATAAAAAATAAGGCAAAAGCAAACCAAGAACCTTCAGTTATCTGTCATTACTTAGTCCCTTTAGTGCTTTTGGGAATCTATTTCGATGGTATTCAACCATTTGAAGAACAAATTGTTTCTCTTCCTCATTTCAACTCCTCTCTCCGCTAAATCGTTCGTCACTCTTAGGGCTGATATAATGTCTTTCGCCTCATTGAACGAGTGCTCTGACTCCCATTGTTGTGGATCTCGATCAAGAAAAGCGTAATCGAATTTGAGGAGCTGGAAAAGTTTGATGGTAGAAGTGGTAAAAAAATCGGATAGCGCTTTTGTAGATGGATCATGTATGGGAGGAAGCCTCTTTGGAGGTTCGTCGGATCCCTGATTGTTGCGCATGTTATAGACCATGCGCTGTTTTTCGTCGAAGGTGACTGAATCGTCAAAAAGGCTGAGGCCAACCAAGGTCTCCGACAAATACCAAAGGTGTCGGGAAAATGCTGTTAGGGCTACCTGTGAGACTTCCTTGTCTGGGTAAGTATGGATTGCCTTCAAGAATTGAAGATCGTTCCTTGGGGCTTCATTGGGTGATGTACAGGTGAACCAGTACTCCACGTAAGTTGTGGTCACAAAAAGTGAAACTCGAAGTAGATGATTCCACATATTTTGAGAGTAAGATTGTCGAGATGCCCTCCGGTGTTGTTGAATGGGAAACTGCTATCTGAAAAGCCACATCTTGATTGCATAAACCGCACGTGCCATCCAACGCGCGCGGTGAAATGCCCCTGGGTACCTGAACTTTTATTCTTTTCGGTTGAATTCCTCCTAGGAAAATGACTGTTAGTTCTAGTAGCTCTTCGTAGTCGTCTCTGTGGTATTCAGCATTCAGTTGCTGCAGTGCGAAGGTGATGACATTCTCTCGAATTTCTTTGACTCTTTCTGCTGCGTCTTTATCCTCCATTGCTGTGCGATACTTGGTCTGATCGATTTGCGGCCAGAAGTCACGGAAATGACTGAAGAGTTCCAATTTTTGAGACCTTACAGAATCATGCAGTGAAAATACCTTTTCCAGAACAATTTCAGAAACATGATGTCAACAGGTAAGGTTCAAGAGGTCTTTTCCTAATTCCGTTTCCAGCTTGATGCCTACGCCGCCCTTGCAACCCGTGTTACTCGCCGTTGTGTCGAAACGTATGGCCACGATTCTGTCTTCCAATCCCAAACTTCTGATCTCGGCCAAACACGCATCTGCCATGAAGGCAGCAGTACCGGATTGGAGTTTGGAGATGGCCAATAGTTTGGTCACATCCTTACCAGGTACCATTATTGGAAGACGATCAACGCACACTCGTCCAGTTTCTGTAAAATCTGGCATGATCTTGCCGTCCCAGTGGATAGTAAGGGGAACCTTCGGATCGAAAGATTCACGAATCTCAGCTGCTAGGGCTGCACGGTTATCCTTCCTTGCTCGATGGATAGCAGAAGGACTGATGATCAGCTCACCAGCTGGTGCTGCATATAGATTGGATGCAGCGAGAGCAGAGAAAATGTGAGAGGCATTCCTGCTGCTGGTTTTAGTACGATCTAGAGCTGCTGCAACATCACGGGTAACTACAGAGATTGTTCCCTTTTGCCGCTTTGGTGGTCCAGCTGACGTTGAAGGTTCTGGTTCTCTTTCTGAGCTATTTGATGACGCCTCTTCCTCATATGATGTTGCCAACAGAGAAACCTCCGTCGCTACCGCCATGCTTGCACGATATTGTCATGGGCGAGGGAATTATTGTTGTAGACAGATTGCTCCGATCGGAAACCACGACATTATCTGATTGGCACAAACTCATTCGGGGATCAAACACATACTCTTACCAAAGGAGACAGCCACTCGCGTTAAATACCATGCTATTGATGTAGCACCAGGTGTCTCCTCTAGGAAACCACAATAGCTTAATTAATTACTATAATTATGTTGAAGATCGAAAACACGAAGAACAGACATCGTAACGTCTAAAATTTTGGCCAAACCGAGACAGGTCACCGTATTCCTAATTTCGGTCGCCTTGCGCCAGTCCTAAATGTTCAGCTATCGCGATATAATTTCGGATATGGCATTTATACGCTAATTGGCATGATAATTCGAACTGGCCGTTAAAAGATCTTTGAGTTAAAAAAATCATATGCATCATAAAAACACCCTAGTATGTATGCATATCTATTTATGCATGTAAGTATTCATATTATGCGCATGTCTGTAACTGGAATATTGGATATTTATTGAAAGCCTAGATTATTATCAACTCCATTATCATACTTAATATCTCAGTGTCAGTTTCTTAATATCCATTTATCACTCTAAAAGATAACATGTTGAATGTAAAAAAGCAGAGAATCTAGGTAAGCTGTTATTACCTTTGAGGTATAGGTAAAGCGCATCTTTCGGACTGTAAAGGACGACACGTTTCACACCACTGACCACCATCAGCACGTTATCCATTACCTGAAGCATCAGCGATTAAGTTCATATGGTGCCAACCAAGCAACCAGCAAACGCATAAGGAATAAATTTCCTGCCTAGACACCTTTTCGAAAGACCCAAGTATTGTCTCGACACACAACAGGGAAGATGACACATCTGTGGCTCAGCTGTGATTGTATTTAGAAATAAATGCAAATGCATCGCATGGATGTGAATTGTTACACAAAAGGGTCCAGTGATTAAAACTAACTTCTCGCTCTCTCTCCCTTTATCTATGTCATTCTTCATATGGTTTGGAACCACACATTTACAGGAACCCTATTTGTTAGCTGCTTTTGACAATGCAATAGAGATAAGCATGTGCATCTATGATACCACTCACTTCAAAATAGTTGTTTTAATTGTAAACTGTAACTAAAGGTAATGTAACATGCAATTTATAAAGCACCCTTTCAAGTACTTACAGCTGTTTAAATAGAATGGAAAGACTGTCAAAGAAACTGCATTTGGGTAGTCATATCTCAGTAACCATTGTGCTAAACATGATTTTTTAAATGGTATTACATTTACATAGACCAATTTACAAAATTGTAGAACTGAAAATACCGTGAATGGAAAATCACTTACATCATAATGTGTCCAGAGCTGAGCACTTCGTGAAGATATTCGAAAAACACTTGAGAAGAAACTGTCCTCATCAAACAATTTTGGGAACTTAACATCAGCAGAAAGTTCTGGAAATTCCTTACGAATGTCCGCGACATCTTTTCTCGGATTGTCTCCAATAGATCGCAAGTAATACTTCTCATCCTGTTAAGATTAAGTAAGCAAACAACAAATCAAATACATGCATCTTTTTAAAACGTTCTGATCTTTCCTTTTCAAATCCTGTGTTACTCTAGTTCATTTTAGGCAATACTTCTCTTTGAATACAGTTTTCAGTGATAAACACACACTCTATCACAACGATAAATCATATGTCATTATTTTTGCCAAAGTGCTAATACTGCAACATTTAGAATGCATTACATGGTATTAATTGCATTTGTACTATTCAAATCAAATCAAACAAATCATTTTATTGAAACCCAAAACAGAAAACATGCTCAATGATACGATACATCGAGTAACATCGAGAGAAAAAAATATAAACCACGGCAGCAAAGGGAACCCAGAAGGGATGTGTATCCCGCTAGATTAGGGGACCCAAACCTTTTTATTTAACCTAAAATAGTACTGGCCTGCATAAGACATATCCAAAGGTACAACTGGACGGCAATAACTCATTTCTCATAAATTAACTTCCATCAGATGTAGGCTATCCTAATCAGTTAGAGAAGCACAAAACTTAACTAAGAACACAAAAATCTTAATTAACATCTTAACTAAATGTGGCAGAAACCTTCCTTAATCACTTATGAATATTATAATGGAGAGAGAAGGTGCGTACGTAATTTCTTTTTAAATATAAATAAATTGTTTGACATAAGTATATCAGCAGGAATTGAGTTCCATATCTGCGTTCCCTAAGACTTGATTGTATGCAGACAAGCATTAGAATGTATCTTAACAGAAGCATTTCTACTATAATGGGAGTGAATGTCATAAGCACGAGGCAAGAAAACCTTGAAGCTAGGTGGTAGAAGTCCATGTTCTAATCGAATGGCTGCTAAGTAAAAAAATTTGGACAATGTTTATAGTCTAAACTGGAGAAGTTGCTTTATATGAGGGTCAATCCAAGAACACAAGATACATCACCCAGAGACTGTATGACACATGCATAAGTAGATGGTGACAAAACACCCACTGGAGATTGCATGACATATCAATGGGAGATCACATGACACATCGGTGATGTAAAAGGTAATAGATAATGCTACAGAGCAAGTGAAGCTATAAAACAGTGGTTTTCAACCTTTTCAAAGTGATGGAATCTTACACAAATCGCTCATTTGCTCACGAGACCCATTCAATTTTTCAAGAAATAAATGTAATAGCAAAATCATAGAGCCATAGTATAAAAACATATAAAATGAACAATACAATCATAAATCTAAGTAATAATATTAATTATTTTAACATAGAATCGCATCCAGCAAGTATGAATAAACGCTGTGAAGAATTCTGCTTCATTGTTCATCCTTTTATGAATTCAGTTGGTACTTTTAATTTTATATTGAACTGTGGTGGATGCCTGCGAAACCTACGGGTTCAGGGGAACCCCGGTTGACAACCACTGCTATAAAGAATAAGTTTACACGTTTTAAACAAAGTGAAGAAAATGACAAAATATGTGGCAAACTAAAATAAGATTGTGTTAAATTTAAACCATGCCGCCAATCTTATGATGAACCCAGTTCTTATTGATTTTTTTGCCTCAGCACAATGCTTTCTATGCAAGGTTAGATCACTTGATTTTATAGAGCACTCTTTTGATGAGACAACCATAAATTCATGTTCAGTAATTTGGATGAAATGCCAATTACATGTTACCTGCCTGGAAATCAGACTGTAAATTCTGTAGAAGAAAGCACCATACTAATCAAAACTACTGACCATGAATTAACACTGACAACCATAACTTCTGCCATAATTTCAAAATGGAGACAATAGCCAGCAATTGCTTGCAAAAAGATGCCAGCAAGTGGCAAAAATTTGTGTTACTGCATGATGGTAAAATGAACTTAGAAATCACACAAACTGGTAATTTTATAGGATATATGATTAGAAACTGTTTGGGGGATTATGGGTAGATAATATGCTGAATTATACTCTGTTTTGGACACAGCACATATTTTTTTTAGCATATATTCTCATCTTAGGTTCTAACATGGTGCTACTGGCTGGTGTTTAAAAGCACTATAAAATGTCCACATTTACATGTGAAAACACACTTAAACTTATAAGCAGATCATAGACTTTCCCTTTTCCAATGTCAAAACTTAGAGGTTGACTTACGCACAATGTCAACTTGTATACGAGAATCAGGATATATGGTTAAACAAACTCTTCCAAAGTTACCAACTGTCTGCAAAATTGTCTTTTTCTTTTGGTTAAAGCATATATTGTTAAAAACCTTTTGTAATATGTGTTTTGGTAGCACGTCCTATTTTCCTCATAGCTTATCTATGCCACATGTGTTCAATATGTTATCCAAGGTTTATTCAGTGATGCAGTAGTGGCAAGACTCCAATTCTCAGACATGTCGAATATCATTGGCATTTCCCGACAGGTCAAATATCACGTGTTCCGTCCATATGGCCAAACACGAATTTATGTTCATCGAAGTGCCAAAATTTCCTCCAGTATAAAATCAACCTTCAACTCTTGTAATAGCTGCAAAACTTTGATTCAAATAAAAAAAAGTGAAATTGTTTTATGCTCACCTTTGAGAAATATGGTGAAACTTGTTCCTCTGAGACAATGCGCTGAATGAACTCCTCAAAGGTCATCGTTCTGTTACGATTGAATAATAATACTTCACATTAGCAAGTGTTAATAACCATGACGGCTGTTAATACTCACCATCATTTGGTGTAACCCTTAATTTCTTAGTATCATATCATGCACACTGTAATCTTTCTTAATTTTTGGCAATGCACATAAATTTGCAGACACTTTTTAGTTTGGTGTCTCTTGCACTATGTTTAATTTCTGTTTAACACAAGCATTCAGCAACTCCGTAAAATATAGACTCTGCAAGCAAATATTCTGGAAGCAGAAGTAATTGCGGAAATCAAGAAGATGAAGATGGGCACACAAATGGATTGATATGCATTATGGGAAGGGTGTTTAATATGTTGTCCCATCAAATGGGCTGTGCTGAGGATATGCAGGGCTTGCCTTTTATTGATCCTACAGATCTGAATAGGGGAATAAACTCAACTGCTTAATTTACATAGGAAATCATATCCCTAAGATCAATGGAAATATGAAGAGGATTGAAGCCCATATCAGAATACTGTGATATTCTTTTAATATCTTCAGCAAAAGATGTCGCTGTTGGGAAGTGACATTTATAAACAAGTTATCTGTTACGATTATACTAAGTCAGTAATCCATGAACTGGCCACACAAACAAGAGAGCTGTTTTAAAAGAAATTAGTTAATTGAACATATCAACATTATTTTGTTCTAGTACTCACCTGTAGGCAAAGTTTTTGCCTAAAAAGTCCATCTGAGGTGAAGAACAGACATGAACTTTGACCAGTTTGTTTCCACAAGCTTTGCTCAAATAATCCCACGTCCATTTCTCCACACAAGAGCCAATATCTAGTGACTTTATCACCAATGGCGTTCTCTACACAAAATCAACCATCAGCGTATCATATGCAAGGCTTAGTATTAACTAAACTTAACGGGCAGCTGTAGTCTCCCACCATGCGGACTGAGTTTTGATTACAAGTTAATAATTAGAACACCAACTGAAACATGTAATAAAAGTCTTAACATAATGTAGCTGTTACATAGACATCATACAGCTTTATAAATAACATCTGAGCTATACTGTAAGAGCTGAAAATAAGACAAATAAGGAAGACGTCACACTGTATTTAAACTTTATAAATTCAAATTATATTTCAAGCATGTAATTTGAAAACATCAATGAGCAGTGCACCGAAAAAATAGATCAACAAATTCAACCACAATACATGAAAAATATCTGCAAGTTACAAAATATCTTGCAACTCCTCCTCCCATCGTCCCATCCCATTGGTTGCTTCTCCTTATTCCCTCCCTCAGGAGGGAATAAGGATGCAAAGTAAACAAATTCAGCCGGTTGTAAGCTGCTCTCTCTGACGCGGCTTTAGTGTGGCACTGAGAAATTTCGGAGATTTACATAAAACTATGCATTTACAATCATAATCCTAAACTCAAAATTTCTATGTCGTGCTACTATTTGTGAAAAGCTGCCAAGATGTGTAAATTAACTCACAGTGCGAGAAAATCGGTTCTTAATGATTTCTTCTTTACCATTCTCGAAAGTCACGTCTTCCACATGTTTACGCACGGTGGCTGCCATTATTTCTGACAGCGATTGCATTCGTTTTCAAGAGTTCTACATGCAAGTGAGTAAGTATACGTCATTTTCTTAACCAAGAAAATCGTTACACTAAAAAATATTTCAGTTCCTTAACTGGCCTTTACTTTAGCCTAAATTGATGAATACTTAAAAAGAAGCAAGAATGGATCAAAATAATAATAATACTAATCTTCGTTTAATATTTTCAAACTGACAATTACGCAGTATGATCACATGATTACAATAATAATCGTTTAATATCTTCAAACTGACAATAACGCAGTATGATTACAAATCAGTATGAACGGATGATCACAAGTTATTACAGGAGTCGAATTTTAACTGTATACGGCAGCCTTGCAAGGCGCCCATCACGTCCTACATATTTTCACAAACGCGCCATCTCGCGAATTGATAGGCTGAGTGGACCTCGATAGGGTTACGGGAGGCGATCCCGCTACCTACTGCACTTCACGCCAGTGATGTCACCAGTACTCTATGGACACCACTACTCTATGGATCCCCCAACGCAATTTGTTCACAAATTGGAATTTTACCATAAGGCCATGATTGATAAACTGGTGGGCTATTTAACTCTGCTGGATGCACGCTTATTTAGTAACCAAGGACCTTTCATGCTAATATAAAATCATTTTAGTAGCCTACATCATCGATATCCAGATAGCCTACATTCAGGAAGAACATTTATAGGAAAGACTATATATAGCCAGAGCTACGTACCTCCCAATAATATCAGAATGACATAATTTTTGCACTTCCCAGTAAGTATACGTCATTTTCTTAACCAAGAAAATCGTTACACTAAAAAATATTTCAGTTCCTTAACTGGCCTTTACTTTAGCCTAAATTGATGAATACTTAAAAAGAAGCAAGAATGGATCAAAATAATAATAATACTAATCTTCGTTTAATATTTTCAAACTGACAATTACGCAGTATGATCACATGATTACACTTTTATTACATTCAGGAAGAACATTTATAGGAAAGACTATAATATAGCCAGAGCTACGTACCTCCCAATAATATCAGAATGACATAATTTTTGCACTTCCCAGAGACAGGGCAAAAGCAACTTCTTATAAATTATTAACGGGCTAGATAGCGAGCACGCACGCGCACGCGCACGCGCACATAATATGCTGTGCGCCAGTTGGGTTTGCATACCAGCATTTATAATGCGACAACGCAAATAAATGAAATCAACTCCTATTTATGTTTTTTTATCATTCAATAGATGCACCATTTGACCTTTCCTTGTAGCCAGTTGTAGGCTTATTATGATATAATTATTATATGGGCTCGATGGAGAACTATAACCACAGTATACTATGACCAAAGAGTCATAAATTGATGCGCTTAAGTTAGTGAATTTATTTTTAAGAATAAAAGGCCTGACTTACAATCAAGGATGTATATTTTTATGGAGGTAGATTTCGCCAAAAACACGAATGGTGCTTGCTTTGTAAGTACACAGTTTTTGCGAAAATACGAACATATGATCGTATAGCCACAGTAATTATTTATACTGCGGTATAGCTGCGAAGTTTTTGTGTGTGTAGTCCTAGCGCTAGAACTCTTCCACCGTATTATATTATATACCTCTATGATCGTAGCTCTGTATTTACAATGAATATTAAGTACAAGACGGCCCCAGATTAAAGACATTTGCTTTGCGTCTTCAAAAATTGTCTATTTGCAATCGCAACCGAAAAGTCGAGAAACTCTTGGTGTGACTTTTCACGACAGAGGAAAATCTTCTGAGAAACTAAAATTTAACAGCATTTTTAATCGAAAGCTAACGCAGCAGTTGTTGACATTGGTGAGTTATTTAAATTCAGAAGCTCAATTTTTCAATGACTGGGCGGGAGCAACGCCCCTTGAAATTTAGTATACAAATACAGGGTTATAAGTGGATTGGTATTTTCAATGTCTGGGTACTTGAGATCGAATTCAGATTAATATTTTGCAAAGTGGGGTAACGGCTAACCGATATGTATCTAATAGTTAAAAACTTGAAAGAACTAGTGATTGGGCGTGACAGCATTACCTTTTGAACAATTAAGGCTACATTCAGATAAATATTTGTGAAGTGCGTTAACAGCTGACCGACATTTAATACTATGAAATATTTGAATAAAATGATATAGGAAATCATGATAATATTATGTTGTTTAGTGATGCTTTATAGTGTTAACCTTTTGTAATGTAACGGTTATTAATTAGTCGGCAAAACTGGGAACGGCGGTCCCAAATTATAAAATCGGTTTGTGTTTATGTATGTACGTGTGTATGTATGTATATATATGTATGTATGTTTGTATGTATATATTTACGTGTGTATGTATGTATGTATGTACCTGTGTATGTATGTATATGTATGTATGTATGTATGTATGTATGTACGTGTGTGTATGCATGTATGTATGTATTTGTGTATGTATGTATGTGTTTATGTATGTATATATATATACGTACCTATATGTATGTACATACTTGTATCTATGTATGTAGGTATGTCTATATATTAATTTCGTATGTGAACCCATTACTACATACCGATTTATTTAATTTTATAATTTGGGACCGCCGTTCCCAGTTTTGCCAATTAGTCTACCCCAAGAACTACAGCATGTTTTTCACCAAAAATAAACTTACAATGAGATTTCCCAAATTGCCATGAAACGTTTATTAAAGGTGATACTTGAACACTCGAATAATCAATTGTCCCAGGCGTAGCCTTTGTATGGCTCTGAAAGATTATGATATGAATACTGGTGCTCCATTTGATGGATTGGTGGTGCAACTAGCATGTTTATCACCAAATGTATGTGGTTTATCTTAAGCAATACCGAACCAGTTAAAAGGCCATGTACACTACACAGTGCTTATGAGTGTTTTTGAACAGTGCTTTACGAAGGCTTTATTATATGCATACAATTTGTACACTTATTGAAAGCACAAAGAATGAAGTTAAAATGTCTAGATTTTCAGAAGAGGATGCTGTGAACTGAAAGTTTTTGAATAAATTTGTTTCTAAGGGCTAAAACTGACATTCTTTAAGAAGTCTTTTGAAGTTTTGTGCAGCACTCGTGAAGAAGCTGGTGCAGTGGGCTTAGCTTTAGAGCAGCACTTTATAAATTTAGAGATTACGATTACTGTCTGTTCTCTTATGCCGGGGTTGGGCTGGGAGCGCCTCTGAATAGTTTCCTTGAAGGGGTGCTATATAAATGCTTGATTGATTTGATAGATTGATTGATTGATTCTATAAAGCAGGTTATATCTGTAATAAGACGTGTTAAAGCCAATTGGTACTCAATTTGTATAAGGCACAGACTTAGCAGTTGCAAAAGCTTGGCCTATTAAATGCAAAAGCTACACAATAAGCAACTGATTTCGTAACTGTGACAAGTGGTTAGATTTTTGTAACTTACTCGGACTTGGTCTTGCGACTGTAGTACTTGCAAGTCACATAGACCTGGTTCAGCCCAGCTGGACTGCTTAAATGGTTGAAAGCTTAATGTTTTGCATTTGTTGTTGTTGTGAAACACGATAATATCTTATTTTTGGTAAACTAGAAGTTCAGCAAATTTTATATATAAAACTTAATCTGTTTGCACTGTAATTTTGTGTACATACTACATAATCAATGGTATTTGAAAGTCTGGACTAGTGACTTGTAGTATATGCAGAGGCGGATCTACTATGAAACTAAAGAAGCTGAAGCTGCAGGGCCCCAGCCCTAGCCCCCAGTTCTAAGTGACTCGGACTGTAGTGCACAGTGCACATGACACAACTTAGAATTTTTTAACAATTCAAGCTTCAGGGTGCAAAAAAGTAGGTCTGCCTCTGAGTATTTGTTTAATGATGTTTGATGTTTGGTATGCAAAAAAGTTAACTGTGGTTAAATACTGACCTGCTTTGGATGTGAAAAATCTGTTTGTCTTTAGTGTTGATGCATTATATAGATTCAGGGAATAGTGAATATTATGAATGGCCATGACAAAATTTAGATTCATCTGAGACATGGCCCACCTAAGTCAAAGTTTGAATCCACCTTGAAATGATGTTCTAGTATGTTAGACTAATTGTGGGGTGCATCTTAAAATGCCTATCCAACAAAATTGTCCATGCTTCAGTAGCATAGGCCCAGCGTGCTGCTAACAATCTGCTGTACTCCTTATCCGATGCACTTGTTTGCATATCACCTATGCTGGTCGTTGTTTCGAAAGCGTGGATGTCTTCTAATTGACTTTGGCCGAGTGCAATGAAAAAAGATGCATTGCATTTTGCTGGGCACATGCCAGGTTTGATCTATAGCCTGTTGTCCACAACTTGGGTCTAAAAGAACTATTCTTTCAGTGTCATGTGAACTTGTGTAAGTATTGATTGTTGATAGAACTATCAGGTGAACCATGTACAGTTTGTACTGTGCAAGTAGTCATGTACCGGTAGTTCTGCTTTGACCTGTTTATATTGTACTTATCATGAAGCACTGATTACTGTAATTCAGTCATTACAGGGCCATACATGAGCTCCAGTCTGTCATTGGCTGTACTACATGGCTTGTGTCCAATATGCCAAAGCTGCTTGTATAATGTATATGTTAGAGTTAGAACATTGTCAGTATGCTGTAAAAACACAGTAAGTTGGTTTTCTAAGATTTGACAGGACAGGGAAAAATTCGTGACAAACAGATGATAGTTGGAAAATAAATTACCATTAAATGAATTTATATTTTACCATATTTAAATTAGGTTTACAATTAAATTTTATGAAATTCACCAAACTGATAAAGTAGGAAAAAGCACAGATATTGCAGTTTGCTATCAATGTTTTATTTTGGTTTAGATATATTTTTGGAGTTGCATGTTCCTCCAGTGATACTTGCAACCTGTTGCTTATTTATTTGTATTTGATAATATTCGGCATGCTGTAAAGTTCTCAAATGTAAATCATTGCAATGCAACGAACAAAGTTTGAAATATTAAACCTTTTAATATACAAAAATATTAAAGAAAACAGGAATTTAATTTGAAGTTATTTGATTCATAAAAAATTGTCTTCCTAATGAAGCAGCAAGGAAATATAATTATTAATTACACAACCATAATATATTGGCTTCTAAATGGGTTAATGTGTATATGTACTTAGTCATTGCGAGAGAGAGTTGTAGAATCCATGGTAGTCACTATGCAAGTGTCTCGTTCAGTTTTTCTCTAAAAAAATTATGCTGTGCAGAGCATCACATTTTATCTGCTTATGTCATTGTCCATGCAATAAAAACTTGTCAATGACTGTAACACAGCACCAGTGGCGTACGGGGCTGAAATGCCGCCCGGGGCGAGGGCCAATATGCCGCCCTTGGACACTTAATTTTCTATATGCTATTTTCTCTAAGATATTGCATAACGATCATATTACATAGGCTATTCAGTTTTATTTGTGCAGTTTATAGAGGCCTTAGGCCTAGCCTTTCTGGATTTTTAACTTTTCACTGTATTTATTTTGTAATTATCCGTTTTAGCTATACATTTTCAACTTACTGAAATTTATTTTATTATATAATTAAAAACATTTTATTGCATGACTTGCGACTGTCGCTGACTCACTGTGATATGTTGAAATAAAAAGACTTCAGTAAGTGATTATTTCAAAATTAATGACAAAATAATGCAGTCAATTTCTGTTAAAACCAGAAAATTTTTAATATTGATTTTAAAAAGAGGTCTAAACTAAGCGGTGAAATGCTATGGTGGCGATATTGATAGTTTGTGATTAAATTTTAATCTAAGTAATTAATTCGTGTAGATATATCTATACATATGATATATATGTATATATGTATATTATATGTATGTATATATTATTATTATGAAGGGCGGCAAAAAACAAGAATATACTTTAAAGTTTGCTGTATGTAGTCTATTACACTGTTTACTAGATAATGCGATTCTGCTTCCTTTACCGCAATTCTGTTTAGTGTTTAATGTAGATGTGTGATGTCGCCCTAACGATCAACGGAAGCCAAGCTGACTTGACTACAGTGACGGTTTCTTTCTTTCCTTCTTTTTTTCTTTCCTACTTTTTCCTTTTTGTATCTAAAATTCACTCTTTCTACTTTTCTTTTACCCTATTTTGCCGCCCCTGGGAAAGTGCCGCCCGGGGCGACTCGCCCCCTCTGCCCCCCGTTCGGTACGCCACTGCACAGCACTGATGTGTCTTCTCTAGTAATGCATTTGACAAAACTCAGCTGCCATAGATGGACACACTTTTCTGTCGAAATTTTCAGTGGTTCTAAATAAAAAGTAGCAACTTCTCCAGTTGATATTGTATTGCAACTCTTCAAGGTAACTCTTGTCAGTCATTGCTGATATCCAGCTTGATGTTCAAATTGCCTTGCACAGTTTGGTTGATTGCAACAATGTCTGTTACACTAATTCCTGGCACAAAGGACACAATTTGCTTGATCTGTGCTAAATTTCTTAAGTATGGTCCAGATGTTTCATTTTGTATTTTGTTGGTTTCACATAAGGAGATTCAAACAATGAAGTATCATCTGCAGGTACATTAATAGTGTCTCGTTCAGTTTTTCTCTAAAAAAATTATGCTGTGCAGAGCATCACATTTTATCTGCTTATGTCATTGTCCATGCAATAAAAACTTGTCAATAACTGTAACACAGAACTGATGTGTCTTCTCTAGTAATGCATTTGACTTACAGTGTATCTGTTTTGGTACATGCAACCACTGCTCCAAAGTATTGTCGTTGATCTTGTTGGGATATGTAGCAAGTAAAGACATGAAAAATGCATTCATGAGGAAAATTTGCAACTATTGAGCTTACGTTTGACATGTTGCCAAACTTAACAGGATTTAACCATTTTTAATAAGTAATAAGGTTATAAGTTGCAAAATTCTTTACAGTGAGATTAGTTTTGATGTACATTGCAGAAGTTTCAAATTTTGAAACTAATGATTTTCTGCAAATCCATAGCATACACTTGATCAGTAGCATATTTTTTTAAAATTGCTAGCACATTCTTTCAGCAAGCACTGTCGTCATCTTCATCATTTAAAATGTGCATGCAGCATATGTTGTATCGATCCTTGTTACACTAAAATAGGCCAATTTGAAGGTTGCAGAGTTGTTCACACGTTATTTTTATATTACATATCTAACTGAGGTGGAGCTAATTCCTGGCATTTCAGTCAGTAAGCTTTGTACAAATGTGCAGTGCTATCAAACAATGTTTCCAGGTAAACCATTCTTATTTTCCTGTCCTTTTACACAGTCATAATGTTTACCCATTCAGTGGTGGTTGTTATGCCTAGCATAAACTTAACTTAGGTATTTTCTTTTAGCAAGGTACATTCTTGGCTGTGGTTTTAACTATCTTCTTGATGTGCTGGCAGAGTAATCTGCAGTTGAACTGTCCAAAATTGTGGACACAGGTTCAGCTAGGGCAATAATGAGCATATATATATATATATATATATATATATATATATATATATATATATATATATATATATATATATATATATATATATATATATATATATACATATGAATCGACTATTAGCTACTCATGATTATATTCTGCACCATAGCTACTCACTCTGTATCTCAGCCCCTATGCGTGCTAGATTCATAGCGCAAAGCTTAAAAGGTCATAGATGACATTCGTAGCCACCACTGGGACTGCCTTGGGGCTAATGCACGCCGATTCTGATATAGTTTTTTTCCTGAGTAGGCAACGTTTCACCACGCAAGAAGACTACCTTTTCCACTCAGTACCATATGTTCTCCAAGGTATAACTTTTATACCAGAGTATATTATAGCAAGAAATTAACCATAGTCACTCAGTGTTATATGTTCCCCAAGGTATAATTTATAACACCAGAGTATATTATAGCAAGAAACTAACCATAATCGCTCAGTGTTATATGTTCCCCAAGGTATAATTATTATACCAGAGTATATTATAGCAAGAAACTAACCATAATCGCTCAGTGTTATATGTTCCCCAAGGTATAATTATTATACCAGAGTATATTATAGCAAGAAACTAACCATACTCACTCAGTGTTATATGTTCCCCAAGGTATAATTATTATACCAGAGTATATTATAGCAAGAAACTAACCATAATCGCTCAGTGTTATATGTTCCCCAAGGTATAATTATTATACCAGAGTATATTATAGCAAGAAACTAACCATAATCGCTCAGTGTTATATGTTCCCCAAGGTATAATTATTATACCAGAGTATATTATAGCAAGAAACTAACCATAATCGCTCAGTGTTATATGTTCCCCAAGGTATAATTATTTCATCAGAGTATATTATAGCAAGAAAGTAACCGTAGTCACTCAGCGATATATGCTCTGCAGCGTATAAATTTTACACCACAGTATATTATAGCAAGAAATAAACCATAATCAGTGTTATACGTATATTTTCCAACGTATAATTTTGCTGTGTAATTAGGCGCCCTACTTAGTTTGAAAACTACCTTAGCCACTCAATACTATACGTGCATTTCATCTTGCAGCCCCGAGGGAATGGAATTGCCTACTTATCTCTTGTTCGATGATCGAACTCTATCTCTTTAAGAACACATGAAAACTACTTTTCATTGGCTTTTAAACATCTGGATATCTAACTGGACTTCTCCTGGCGACTGACTTGCTGCGAATCAGGTTCGCATTCTGTGTGACTTTGCGTACGTTAAAAATGTTCGTAATAAATAAATAAATAAAATAAATATGTTTCACAAGGTACCATTGTTATACCATCTATACAGAACTATTATAACACGGAATTTCTTAAGCATAAAAATGACTTTAAAAACCTGGTCAACTATTAGATTGGTGCTGAACCAGAGTCCATCTGACTCAGCTATATATAGGATCATTAAACAGGGATGGTAACTTTATAATGGATAATGCATTATTAATGCAATGATAGCATATAGTTTGAAATGTGCACTTTACCCAGGTAAAGTGCACATCCTCCTCCTTCTCTGACCACCTCCGGCCTTCTCCTCCTTCATCGTTGGCATTGTACCCTACTGCTACTAGTGCAGAAGAGATTATGTCTATGTACTCAACAATGAAAATACCTCACAGCATAGGACATGATTTACTTGATCCAGTTGTTATTGGCTCTAATTTAGATTATATTTCTAAGCCTTTGGCCAATATATACAACTGCCCAGTGACTAATGGTGTAGTACCTTTAAAAATGAAGCTGTCTACGGTTACTCCAATTTTCAAACAAGGTGATTAGGGAGGAATTAAACAACTAGAGGCCTATTTCTATTTTATAATTATTTGCAAAAATACTTGAAAAGGTAATTTACCACAGACTCTATGATTTCGTTGATAAACTGAAACTACTTTGTCCCTATCAACATGGATTCAGACCGGGTTACTCAACAACCCTATCCTTAATAAACATTCACGGCAAAATATCTCAAGCCATTGACAATAAGGAATTCGCTATAGGAATCTTCCTCGGTCTGTCGAAGGCATTCGACACGGTGAATCATAAAATATTAATTAAAAAGCTTTTTAACTCTGGAGTAAGAGGACTTCCACTGGTTTGGTTTCAAGATTATCTCTCATCACGATACTAGCAAGTAAATGTAACGGGATTAGATCCTCATTTAGATGGCTTGAGTTTGGAGTTCCTCAGGGTTTGGTCCTTGGACCATTTATTATTTTTTATTTATATCAATGATCTTCCTTGATCGTCTACCTTACTAAATTTTGTATTATTTGCTGACGACTCCAATGTATTCCATTCTAATGCCTCCTATAAGGACCTATTTGATAATACTAATAAAGAACTAATGCAAATAGGTAACTGGTTTAAGGCCAACAAACTATCTTGAAACTTAAACAAAACCAATTACATCCTATTATCAGCAAGGGGTAAGATCAGAAACCATACATTAGAAAAGCTTATAATTGACCGGACTGAAATTCCCCAGGTAGACTCGGTTGAATTCCTAGGGGTTTACCTTGACATATATCTAAATTGGAAAGAACATATTGAACAAATATCCCACAAAATAGCAAGGACTATTGGGGTGATAAAAAGAATCTCCTACTTACTATCATCTGAAATATTAAATACTCTATATTTTACTATGATTTAGCCTTATCTGTATTACTGTAATCTGGTATGGGCTTCTAACTATAGTTCTAGGCTTAGCAAATTAAATATACTACACAGAAGGATTATAAGAATAATAACTAAATCGCACTATTTGGCTCATACTCATGACTTATTTCCAGGGCTGTAGTGGTAAAATTAGAGGTGAGTACACGCTATCGGTTAGTTTTCCAAAACAAATTAGAGGTGAGTATACGCTACAGTATTTTGTGAGTATACGCTACAGTATTTTGATATTCTTTTTCTTCTTTCTTCTCTTCCATCAGTTTCCCGACGATGAGGCTCTTATGAAGTTTCTCCATAGTGTTCTGTCTCTGACAGTTTCGCGCACCATGGTTAAGTCCGTGCCTTTGCTCTTCAAGTCTTCCTTGACATTGTCCATCCACGTTTTTCTTGGTCTCCCTCTACTTCTTTCTCCCTCGCTCTGCCCATGTAGGGCTGCGACTGGTAATCTGCTGTTATCCATCCTTTCTACATGGCCAAACCACCTGAGTCTTCTTTTTTGTATCTTTGTATCAGTATTTTGATATAAATAAATATAAATATTTTGTGAGGTAAGTATACTGTCTCTAGAAGTGAGTATACGCTGTATACCCGCGTATACCCTCGACTACAGCCCTGCTTATTTCTGAGTTTGAGAATACTTAAATTGGATAAATTACTTGAATGCCAAATTGGTATTTTTATGTATTCATCGATAAACAAATTACTACCATTGCTACTATTAGTTGTGTGTATTGTTATTTAATACAAACATTGGTTTACTAAAAACAGATACTATTTAATAGTATCTGTTAAACGGTAAACGAGTCTTTAACTGGTAAAACAACCTGATGTTACGGAATGTGTGTAAATCAAATGTGTGGACCAAAAAATGTTCTGTTCTGTACCATAATATGTTTATATTCCGAACCGTAGCTACTCTTTACTCAGTATTAAAACTACCTCAGCCCCTCAGTAATATATGTTCTCCAGGTATAATTTTATAACAGAAGTGATTATAATTTGAACCATACCAACTCATTGTGTAGGTAGAATTAGTACTTATCATTAATCAAAACGTTGAAACTTCCTAATAATATTACTATGTATTAAAAATACCTTAGCCACTCAGTACTATATGTTCCCCAAAGTATTCTTTTTACACCAGAATATGATTATATCCTGAACATTAGCTACTCATTGCTAAGTATTAAAACTACCTTAGCCACTCAGTACTATATGTTCCATAAGGTATAATAATTGTCAAGGACGGTCAACGAGTGTAATTTACGTAGACCGAGCGATGACGTCATGTCTGTATTTTTGAAATCGCACAGACTGGAAGGACGCGTTATTATTGAACTGAACGTCGATTTTGAATTAGAAAGTTAAAAATAGCAAAAGTCCGATATCATATAGTGTTAGTTTGGTTGAGAAAGATTTAAGCATCATATTAGGCTTGTTTGAACGTTTGATGATAAAGAATTGAGCATCACTTTACGTTGGTTTGAACGAACGCTTGCCATGGATTTAGTAGGCCTATTGCCCAACGCGTACACCTCGGCCGCAGCTTTCCTCTGGGGCGGTCATACGGGTTGTAATGTCTACACGTCTACAGTAACCGGGCCTGTGACTAGAATCAACTATAGTAGACGAGGACTGGTGGGTTCCGCTATCCTTCAGAACCCTTCCGCAGGAGACGTCGGTAGCAGTGCTGAAACGCCTATCGCTTCTACCTTTCATCACGATGGTCTCACAGACGACCGTAAGGACCATGTAGTGCTCGAGCCGGCTGACCAACTGTACTTCATGAGACTCGCCAGAAGACTTGCGAGAAAGCCACCAAGCACATATCTCTGTCACTTGTGCTTTAAACCCGGGCACTTTATCCATATGTGCGCCCTGGCCCGGGCTCATGACGTCGGACTTACACCATATCAAGGAACCAACAGATGTTTCGGGGAGTACAAATGTTCCAAGTGCAAGCGAGTCTGGATGTCTGGCAGTAGTTGGGCTAATATGGGGCAAGAATGTATCAAGTGCAGAATAAATGTATACCCTCATATCCAGCGTCCTCTCGACAAGACTCTGTATTCTGGTGTTGACGAAAGGTGCAAGATTCATCCGCAGCATCTCTGCGAAAAGTGTAAGAAAAATGGCTTCCCCTGCCAGCTAAGCCACGTGAGAACGACGACGATGATCATGGCCTTGTGCGAACTCAAATGTAAGCGACTGTGTACACGATTCTCTTATTAATCGACTTAGCGATTGCTCTTCATTCATAGTTCACGAAGACTCTCTGAACTGGTTTGCTTTACAGGTGGATATCGCATGGCCAGCATTAATTTAACTGAGAGGCAGACGACCTGTATTTCATTTGAACTAATTAATGTGGATGCTTTGAAATTTTGCTATTGAGTTTGCAATTGAATTAGCTTAAAGATTGATTGACAAGTAGATAACTTACTTCGTAATTGATTTAGTGAACTGTCTTGAAACTCCTGTTATTGATAGGCGAAATCAGATTAACTTTCTGTTGAGCATTCATGTGCTGAATCTATTGAATCAGTTCAGAGAATGATTGACAGGTGGAAATACTGCTGATTAATTAATCTAGTCAATGCGGAATGTTTTGAAATTCTTACAATTAGTTTAGAGATTGATTGATAGGTGAAAAGCCTGCCGAGTAATTAACTTAATTAATGCGGAATGTTCTGAAGTTCTTGCTACTAGTTTGAAGATTGATTAACAGGCAGATGACATGCCTGGTAACTGAACTAGTCGACGTGAAAAAGTCGGGGCGGGCATTACACATCGAGTGCGAGGCTTCGCGTCCCCCTTTTAACGCTCATTGATTTAGCCTGAACATTGATAATTTGCTTGCAACTGAATTAGTGATTGATGTGACTTGCCATTGATTGGCAAAGCTAGACAAATTAGCTGTTTCAGTCAGCAACAGGCGATTGCTTCCTCAGTTTGACTTGTGGACAATTGAGTTGAATATGTGCATTGGAACGTTAATCTATTGATTGATTGAATTACTTTGTATGGTTAAGTTGAAAATGTGAACTGGGACCGACTAATTAATGCTATCATTGAATGGCGTTGCATTTGTGGTTGATTGTTAGCATTGGAACTACTTATTAAAACTACCTTAGCGACTCAATACTATATGATCCCCAAGGTATAGTTATAACATCAGAATATGATTATATTCTGGATCATAGCTACTCATTGTGTGGACAGAATTATTACTTATAGTAATAGCATTAATCAAAACGTTGAAATTTGCAAATATTACTACTACGTATTAAAGCTACCTTAGCCACTCAGAACTATATGTTCCATAAGGTATAATAATATTTATACATGAATATGATTATATTCTGAACCATAGCTACTCATTGTGTGGACAGAATTATTACTTATAGTAATAGCATTAATCAAAACATTGAAATTTGCAAATATTACTACTATGTATTAAAGCTACCTTAGCCACTCAGAACTATATGTTCCATAAGGTATAATAATAATATATACATGAATATGATTATATTCTGAACCATAGCTACTCATTGTGTGGACAGAATTATTACTTATAGTAATAGCATTAATCAAAACGTTGAAACTTGCAAATATTACTACTACGTATTAAAGCTACCTTAGCCACTCAGAACTATATGTTCCATAAAGTATAATAATATTTATACATGAATATGATTATATTCTGAACCATAGCTACTCATTGTGTGGACAGAATTATTACTTATAGTAATAGCATTAATCAAAACGTTGAAACTTGCAAATATTACTACTACGTATTAAAGCTACCTTAGCCACTCAGAACTATATGTTCCATAAGGTATAATAATAATATATACATGAATATGATTATATTCTGAACCATAGCTACTCATTGTGTGGACAGAATTATTACTTATAGCAATAACATTAATCAAAACGTTGAAACTTGCAAATATTACTACTACGTGTTAAAGCTACCTTAGCCACTCAGAACTATATGTTCCATAAGGTATAATATTCACACCAGAATATGATTATATTCTGAACCATAGCTACTCATTATTTAGACAGAATTATTACTTATAGCAATAGCATTAATCAAAACGTTGAAACTTGCAAATATTACTACTACGTGTTAAAGCTACCTTAGCCACTCAGAACTATATGTTCCATAAGGTATAATAATATTTATACATGAATATGATTATATTCTGAACCATAGCTACTCATTGTGTGGACAGAATTATTACTTATAGTAATAGCATTAATCAAAACATTGAAATTTGCAAATATTACTACTATGTATTAAAACTACCTTAGCCACTCAGAACTATATGTTCCATAAGGTATAATAATAATATTTATACATGAATATGATTATATTCTGAACCATAGCTACTCATTGTGTGGACAGAATTATTACTTATAGTAATAGCATTAATCAAAACATTGAAACTTGCAAATATAACTACTACGTATTAAAGCTACCTTAGCCACTCAGAACTATATGTTCCATAAGGTATAATAATAATATATACATGAATATGATTATATTCTGAACCATAGCTACTCATTGTGTGGACAGAATTATTACTTATAGCAATAGCATTAATCAAAACGTTGAAACCTGCAAATATTACTACTACGTATTAAAGCTACCTTAGCCACTCAGAACTATATGTTCCATAAGGTATGATAATATTTATACATGAATATGATTATATTCTGAACCATAGCTACTCATTGTGTGGACAGAATTATTACTTATAGCAATAGCATTAATCAAAACGTTGAAACCTGCAAATATTACTACTACGTATTAAAGCTACCTTAGCCACTCAGAACTATATGTTCCATAAGGTATAATAATATTTATACATGAATATGATTATATTCTGAACCATAGCTACTCATTGTGTGGACAGAATTATTACTTATAGTAATAGCATTAATCAAAACGTTGAAACTTGCAAATATTACTACTACGTGTTAAAGCTACCTTAGCCACTCAGAACTATATGTTCCATAAGGTATAATACTATTTATATTAAGTTGATTGTATTGTATGGTCATATTTGATTGCATTTATGTAAAATTTATGTAAAATTGTTTAACCCAAGTAGATGTAGAGTTAAATCTATTGTGCTGGCTACATAGATTTGATAATTCTTAACAGTTATCTGTATAGTGTCTATATGTGATTTGAAACTGGATCCAAGAAAGTGCTAGACTTCAAACAAGTATATTTAATTATGACAGTTCTTGTTTCTCAGTCTCATCACTATTCAGCATGTTCATCTGAATGCCTATCTTATGTAATACCTAAAGTTAAAATTCTGCTGATTGAATGAGCTTTTTGGTTGATGGGCGTAAATTTTGGAATTCCATCCTTGTAGGTGCTCAATCATGAATATGATTATATTCTGAACCGTAGCTACTCATTGTGTAGACAGAATTATTACTTATAATAATGCCATTAATCAAAACGTTGAAACTCGTTAATATTACTACTACGTATTAAAACTACCTTAGCCACTCAGGGGGACGCGGTGGTGTAGTGGTGTAAGTCGGCGCCTTGTAACCGGAGGGTTGCGGGTTCGAATCCACCTCAAGCCACTGCGTAGCGACCCAAGTGCTTCTGAATCGTTGCTTCGATCTTATCGACTGTCTACGAATATACGGCACTCTAATCTCTAGAATTTATTTATTTTTTTTATTTATATGTTCCATAAGGTATAATATTACACCAGGATATGATTATATTCTGAACCATAGCTACTCATTGTGTGGACAGAATTTTTACTTATAGTAATAGCATTAATGAAAACGATGAAACTCGTTAATATATACGTATTAAAGATACCTTAGCCACTCAGAACTATATGTTCCATAAGGTATAATATTTACACCAGAATATGATTATATTCTGAACCATAGCTACTCATTGTGTAAACAGAATTATTACATTTAATATCATTAATCAAAACGGTGAAACCTGCTAATATTACTACTACGTATTAAAACTACATTAGCCACTCAGGACTATATGTTCCATAAGGCATAATAATATTTATACATGAATATGATTATATGCTGAACCATAGCTACTCATTGTGTGGACAGAATTATTACTTATAGTAATAGCATTAATCAAAACGTTGAAACTTGCAAATATTACTACTACGTATTAAAACTACCACTCAGTACTATATGTTCTCCAAGGTATAATTTTTACACCAGCATATATGATTATATTCTGAACCATAGCTACTCAGTACACATTTTGAACAAGTATATGATTATATTCTGAACCAGAGCTACTCAGTACTCATCCACTAGATTTAACCGGCGAAAAAATAGGACACAATTTTTGGTTTACATTGATAATTGAAAAAGTTATGCAGAAAATTCAACAAAAACGTTGAAGCTTGTTAATATTGGTACTATGTAAGGCTCGGTAATTTGTTTTAAAAACAAGCCGCCTTATTTTATAAATATATGAAATATATACATTGACTATCCGAGGTCTTCTTTTTCACCAGGCCTGATATAGGGGGTCGAATTTCAGATAAAATTTCCTTCTAATCTACTTGCATTCTAGGTTTCTCCATGGGATATCTGGCAGGAGACTATGTCAGGAGTCGGGTACAATTTTGATTTCTGTTAAGAAACACTTCTGAGTATTTTTTTCAGGCTCTCAAATGTTAACTACTCACCAAAACTGAAGAGCTAACGACAAAGAGTAGATAGCGTATATGTTTCATAGCATGAAATGAGTAGCTAATGTGCGATTAACACTAATATATATATATATATATATATATATATATATATATATATATATATATATATATATATATATATATATATATATATATATATATATATATATATATAGTAGCAATGAATGTCCTTGTCCAAGGATTTGACTAGGCTATTGGAAGCATGGTAGCAATCAGTAGAATGCCTGAGGAGTCAACTTGACCATTGGTAGGTATTACAGCAATTGACTGAATGCCTCAGAAGTCAAATTTGCCAACAAATGGCATGGCAGCAGTCTATGGAATGTGTGAGGAGTCAAATTGGCCGAAGATATGCATGGTAGCAATCGATGAAATGCGTGAGGCATCACTTGGCTAGTGGCAAGCATAGTAGCAGTCAACAGAGTGCCTGAGTTGAGTTGTGATCAGTAAACAGAGTTGCTGCGAATGAAGTCTTGGAAGTTCTGTTTGGATACTAGTAGGAAATAACGTGCTTAACAACTGGGGCCATGTAGGAAGATCCAATGTGACATTGTGAGGTTGCATTCGTCTGTTTCAGTTTGTTCATTTTCTCTAGGTCCAAAGTCTACAAGCAGTTGATCACAAGTCTTAATCACAATCACTTTTGCAAAATTAGTAATATAAACTAACAGATGTTTTTTGTTATGCTCCTCTTATTGGCCGCTTCCGGACTTGTCTTCTGGATATTGACCTGATTACTGCTTGGTTTTGGTGTGCCATCGGTTGATGCCTTGTGCATTAGACACCGACACAATAGAAGTTACTAATTACATTACCCAGTAGGCCTACACGTTTCAGCTGTTGTGCTCCTCGTGTATGTAAACATCTACCACAAAGGCCTGAATTGATACTTTAAATGAACAAATAAGGTAGCAAAACCACATAGACCTATAGTCAAGCATGAGATTTAGCATTATTGGAATTAAGTGGAGAACTGCAAACCAAGGATGAAGGTTATGAGGCTTTGCATGACTGATGATAATTGTAAGTGAGTGCACATATCTTTGAATATTATCTTAATGTGCTTACAGAGATCTTAGCATTTGTCAAATAAATTTGAGCTTTTGCAATAATATGCACAATAACACAAGTAATTTTGTATGGAATCAAATGCATGTCATACAAAATGCTGCTTGTGAAGCTTTTGACTGCCAACAACGATATGTTAGAGAAACTGCAATGGCTTCCTGTTGAGCAATAGATAACATCCAGATTCTCTTAATCTTACTCCTAATCAAAATGAGAGATACTATCCTATGTACACTATCTATTCTTAATACCTTTAGATTACGGCCTTCCGCAGATTTGGAGTAAGGGGTTTACATTTATAACTCTAAGGCTAAGTTTCCCTGAATTACTGAGCACTGTATTGTGCTTCGCTGTTAGTTGGACTTCGATCCCTTTCTTCCTACATAGTGCTCAAAAATGGTGCATTGTCATGGATCGGTCCATCCCTTGGAACAGTCTTCCTGCTCCTTGTTACTTTGCTCAAGTTAATTATCTTTTAAAATTGTTGAGGGGGTACCTGTTTAAATCGAAGGCAGCCATGTCCACAGAACTTTTGAGATGCATCCTAACAAAGTGCTAAGCAAAAGTTCAGGTGCATACATACATCAGGGAGCCCTGTTCCAATTTCAAGCCAGGTAGGCAATTGTTGTTCGTACTGCCTACTGGGATATGCAGGTCCTCACTTCGTGACATCAAGCTTGTTATTTATTATGCATTTGGTTGAGTTCATCATGCTTGAGGCTAAGGAGTGTGTGCGGTACCAGTTGGGTGTGTTTGTAGCTGGATTTATGCATATTCGTTGTATTCATAATATGGTATGGCATGGTATCTGGGAATTTATAAAGCGCCTCTCACAGTGCGAACTATTCAGAGGCGCTGTCAGTGTGTGAGCCTCGTGGAAACTGGAATGACTAAACGATGAACAACACAGAGAGAGAGAGAGAGACAGAGACAGAGACAGAGAGAGAGAGAGAACCCAGTAAGTGGGGTCCCACACAGTACCAGAGGAAGGGAGTTCCATAGGTATGGCCTTTATTGCTTATGTCACTCTTATCTTATTAATTGTTAGCCTTACTATGCAGATGTGTTTTCTTGACTTGCTACAGTGTCTGTAGGGGATTATTCAGAAAGAACATTAGATTTTTTAGTTTTTTGTCGCAAAGGTTATTTTTGTTGTAAGAACAGCACAAATTCCTAACAGTTCCATGAACAGTTTGCAAAACATTAGGGCATAACCGAAATCCGGATCGGAATGTCTAACCCGTGGATTAATAACAGTTGGTTTAGATGGTTCTGCCTATATAATTGTAATTGTGATTGTTACTACTTAACTAGGGCTGTCAAGGGCCCAGATTAGTCACTCTCTCTGTCTCTGTCTCTCACGCTCTCCCAGGGGGATAATCATATAGATCAGTGGTTCTCAACCTTTTTTGGCACGTGACACACCTAAACTTGCCACCAAATTTGGCGACACACCACGCAATCGTATGTGAACATTGTTAAAAATGTTAAAGTTAAACTGGTTTAACATTTTAAATTTTTAACATTTTAAAGAATGAAAATGTTCATGTTGAATCCTTTCCAGTTTCTACGTTAACTTAGTAGCATGCAGCTACTGAGATTTTGGTCCTGGATTTTCTGTGGATTATTTGCAAATGGAGGATCCACAGTTTTTGTAAGTGCATCACATAAGCAGGCTGAGAGAGATCTTCTGACCACTTTATTCCTTTTTTTTCTTTATGTTGATCATCCGAGAAAAACCTTGCTCAGATAAGTAGGAACTATGAAATGAAACCAACTCTTTGATTGCTTTGCTCGCCAGCATGGGCGTCCGCACAAATTTTTACAGGGGGCAAAATTTTTTACATGGCACAAAATTTTGTAGGAGGAGTAAAGTGACGTGTTTCCATATTCATGAACATAGAACACGTGACAACTTTAAAAATAAATAACTGTCAAGGACTTACCTAAATAATTAAGAGGTTTTTGCATTTAAAATCGTGTTGGGCTGTTATAATAATCATAGTAATAAAAAGATTTTATTTTTGTAACATATTTGCAAAATTCGGTGGCAAATGCCCCCTTGCCCTCCTCCGGACGCCCACCTCTCCAGTGTATTGTAATGTTCCCCTTTGTATGTCTTAGCCCAGAACTGAGTTCTTGAGGATTGCTTGTACATAACTTTCTAGATTTCTTCTTTCTCATGTTTTTCTTGATTGGTTTACTAAAACTAGCAGTGGCAGCGTCATTGTTTGCGTATTCACTATTGTTGGTGCTAGAACCCGTCTCATTGCTACCAAAATTTGATTTCGCATGACCAGTAGAAGATTCACAACATGTTCGCTTTATACTGATCAGTTTATCCTTTCCAAATGTTGCAATAATGGGTAAAAGTTAACATCGGCGCCATCGCAAACGTGTAGGGGTCTATGGTGTATAAGATAAACATCATGGCCACCTTAGATTACGATATAATAGAATAGATATTATAAATGGGTTGTTAGGAATTCTCACAGCCTACGTCCGCTAAGCTTCAAGTAAGTAAGTGTAATGTAGAAATGACGGGCGTAGGCTGTGAGAATTCGCGACACACCAATTTTATCGCGACACACCAGCGACACACCAGGTTTACGCGACACACTGCCGGTCAATGCGCGACACACTAGTGTGTCGCGACACACCGGTTGAGAACCACTGATATAGATCATATCACCTATAAGGACCCCTTAGCCATGAAGACATACAGACCACCTGCAGAGGAGATAATGACTCCATCCACAGCCATAAGGGGACACAAATTCACACAATGATGCGGTAACCACCACACATCTGGTATAAACACATACTACTATAGATACACACTTTCTTTAATATATATATAAGGTGTATATGTATATACAGTTATACACGTATGTATGGGACATGCGTGTAGGTATATGTATATATATATATATACATATATATATATATATATATATATATATATATATATATATATATATATATATATATATATATATATATATATATATATATATATATATATATATATATATATATATAGGAATTCTCACAGCCTACGTCCGCTAAGCTTCAAGTAAGTAAGTGTAATGTAGAAATGACGGGCGTAGGCTGTGAGAATTCGCGACACACCAATTTTATCGCGACACACCAGCGACACACCAGGTTTACGCGACACACTGCCGGTCAATGCGCGACACACTGTGTCGCGCATTGACCGGCAGTGTGTCGCGTAAACCTGGTGTGTCGCTGGTGTGTCGCGATAAAATTGGCTTGATGTTACAAATAATTTCTGTAGTGTAAGAAAATTTAATGTAAATCTGTGAGCAATTTTGTTATCATGGTCCTACCCTGCTACTAATTAGTTATAAGAGCTGCCCATGTAATTGAGCGCCTCTGAGTAGCTCCCTTGAAGGGGCGCTATATAAATCCTCGAATGAACGAATGAATGTAACTAATGTTTTGGTTGCTCTTTCTCTTATGACCGCAACTTTAAGCATCTGTAATAAAGGTCTCCAATCCAGGGTTCCAATGTCTTGTTTAGGCCTTCAATAACATGGAAGTAGTTGATATTAGTGTCAGTACTACTGGTCTGGTTTCTGAAGCCTTCAGCATGCTAAGATCACTGCAGCTTTCCTCATGTGTTGTCTGATTTATTACTCATAGGAGCGGAGTTGGAACTGGTCTGATGATATTCATTAGGAGTTTGTGGAGTAAAGCTCAATGTCAATGCAGATCTGAAACACAGGTCTCTGGTTGCCAATCTCTTGTAGTATATGATTATTTTGTTTCAAAACTTTTCGATGAACTGTATATTTGAGTTACTCGTAAAAGTTGTCTAAAATCTTGTGCCAGAATCTGGTAGAAGCTTCTGCCCATAAGCCATGTCTAATAGATAGGCTTTGGATTAGCTGTGCTGGATCCTTGGCCTCTGAGGTCAGAGTTTGTCTTCAGTGGTCATACATTATGAGACTTGTTTGAGAGGACTAGGGATTTCTGCTGACATACCTGATAGTAATGCAAGAAGATCTGCTTATTTCCCCAGATGTTGTGAATTAGGAGGCAGTTGCTACAATTGGAGCAGGTACATGCCTATACAACACTCAGTGCATATACAACACTCAGTGTGCACATGTATATGTACAGACACAGACTATAAACTGTGTGCACATACAAATGTGTACTATATGGCCCCTCTTTAGGGGCCATTCAGGGTCACAAGTCAAGAGGTGTTATGTCCCACGAGCACCTTACGGGTTAACAGGTCTGTACAAGAACTGCAGTGCAGGGGTAAACATGGACTTTCTCAGAATTATACCTTTTTTTAGACACAGCCTGGTTTACACAAGGTATGAAAAGGCACCTTCCCAAAGACTTTCTGTCAAAGATTGCATACTGTACTTGCTTCATATAAGGAGATCTCAGTTGCATTTATCAGTGGTATGGTCAAAACACTGGCCTTTATAAAATTGACAAAAGTGTATGATACGGGCCTTTATAAAACACTGGCCTTTATAAAATTGACAAAAGTGTATGATACGGGCCTTTATAAAACACTGGCCTTATAGAATTGACAAAAGTGTATGATACTGGCCTTTATAAAACACTGGCCTTTATAAAATTGACAAAAGTGTATGATACGGGCCTTTATAAAACACTGGCCTTATAGAATTGACAAAAGTGTATGATACTGGCCTTTATACAACACTGGCCTTTATAAAATTGACAAAAGTGTATGATATTCTGTTCAATTAGACCAAGGTTGTATGATTGAGAAACTGCTGTACACAAGCGCTGCCTAAACCTTTTGCAGAACATGACATTTACAGTATTAGGGTTGAATTAAATAACACTGTAAGGAGTTGAGCTTTTCACCTGGACACTGTCTAATGGCTATGAATATATAAGCATGATAAATTTTCTTTGGTGTAGGCCATAAATTTTAAGCATTATTTAAGGCTCTACTTCAACTGAACATAATATAAGAGCAGTGCGGCCTTAGGGGCGTGTGAACCGTGCGGGGCCCGCAATTTGATGGGGCCCGAAAATGTCACGGAAAATTAAACTGAACAAGAACCCTAATAATAATATATATTATGGTTTCGATTAAATCTTCTCTTGTCAAAAAATAAGTCAAATGATTTTTTCTAACATTTTATTTTTTATGGTTTATTATTTTACACAAACACATGCACACACACATGCATATAATTATATTTACGTATGTTTGTCAAAATTTGCTGCTGACAGTAAACCTATCATTCCATGTTCATGTACATTTTTTTGGGGGGGGAGATCAATAAAATGAATAAAGGGATTAGCAGTGAAAAGCAATTTGACTTGAGTCATGGGGGCCCATACACTCTACTCTGCACGGGGCCCGAAATATCCTAAGGCCGGCGCTGATAAGAGATCAGACAGTGCCCTAGGAAGCCTATTTTAGGTTGATCTGTCCAGCCTCTCGCTCTTGTTCCTCTTTTGTGTTTTATAAATTCAACAGCACTGGCGTCATGTGGCTTAACATCTGTGAATTGTTTGCCTAGTTGTTTGCATTACATTAAATCATCGCTTTGAGTCGTGTGTTCCTTTGGCAACGCTGTTGACATGACGTACTGTATGATCACTGCATTTCGATCGGCACACATGATCACACACAATCCCATATGATGTGACATGGTATGGATCCTGTGTAATTTTGGACTGTGTCCTTAAAGTTTTCTCATAGGAAGGCCATCTGCTGTTATATTGAGACCAGGGTTATATGAAGGCTCCTTCTGCTCGTTAACAGCTCCATGTACATAAATTGTCTGGAGCAGCTTATCTGGGATAAAAGAACTTCAAGCCCCAGTACAGATAAAATCACACAAACACACACACACACAGACACACACACACAGATACACCCATGTTTATGATTCCGGTATACGTGCAAAATTGTAGTGGGTGTAGGTGTACTCAATTCTTAGCTATGTTAAAAATTGAACAATGAAGAATACTTGTGGGAAAACTCTTAACTTAACCCCCAAAGGTAATTTTTTGAATTAAGTGGAGGGGTTGAAAAAGGAATTGAGGTTTGAACCCTCCCCCACCTCTGAAAATTCAATACCTGGTCTATCTGCTTGTCTGTTCTGCAAGAGCTTGAATGAGGGTTCACCTTGTTGGGTAGGAGCACTACTGACGAGTTTTCCGACCCAACAATTTGACTCGTATGTGCGGTTTTCGGTAAATAAGAAATTCTGGTCAAGACATCCGGACATATAAGAATTTTTCAACTCCCCCCCCCCCCAATTCAAATTTGATAATTCAAACCCTGAGATAGGCTGACATATATTTATACACATGCATGTATGCCATTGCATGTGTACTTGAGCACTCACTGTTGTGCCTTGTAGGTATCTACCTGTGTATGTATGTATGTATATAAATATTTATATATTAATATGTAAAAAATATTTCAATAGATGTTCGATGATAACAGCAACAGTTTTCTCATCGGATAAATCTTTGTATTTATTGTTTGCAAAAGCCATGAACTGATTGCCATTTCTTCCTGGTTTCGAGCCAACAAGTTATCACTAAATATTGATAAGATGAAATTCATTCTATTTCAACCCAGCCACAAGCTGCCTTCTGCTTGCAATTGTAAAATGGTATGTAATATAAGTTTTGGGTTTGTTTCTGATTCAGCACCTTACTTGGAAAGAATATATGCAGATGTCAACAAAATTGGCCAAGAGTGTTATTATTCTAGCACTCAGTCGTCACTATCTCTTCAGAATCACCCTTATAATTGCGTATATTACTCTGCAATTTGTCCTTATTTGTTGTGTTGTAATATTCTGTGGACTTCATATTGCATCGCCTGTGTGACAGAACGTGAACTGCTACTAAAGCTACTAAAGCATGCCATTTTAACCATTTTCATTCTCCGCTGGTCTACTAGGTACTAAACCCAATTCTCAAACCCATAAAATAGTCTGTTGAGGAGATATAAATGGGTTCCAGATTGGTTATTTATGTCACATTCACCTACTTACACAAACTTTAATATCTCTTTGATAACTAGGTGTTCATTTCAACCTCGGTTTGTCAAATCTCTGGATGAGTAGTTTTATTATGGGCTTGCAGAATGACAGGAAGATATATGTCAAGAGTAGAGGGTTAAGCAGCAATTTGATCTATAAGCAGACCACTAGCTGCACCAGTAATACTGGTAAGATATATACTGACAGTAGGTCTTGAATTTCATTTTCCATAAATGTAAACTTGCTTGGTAAGCATTATCTCGATTTTGATTTTCCAGAAATCTAAACTTGCTTGGTAAGTAAAGTCTCGATTTTGATTTTCCAGAAATGCAAACTTGCTTGACTGTTATGCATACAAATGAGATTGATTGATAAGCGCGGTCATGCGTTTGCTGCATGTACCTAGCACACATGATGTTACGTGGACTTGTGTCGTTGTTGCTGGGCTGTCGGGCTCATGTAATAGACATATTTTACCTAATAGTTTGCTTATGTGGCTCATACCTTTGCCTAAGGAGGTGAATGAGTTTCCGCTGATGAGCAGTGTCGTGCATTTGCTGCGTGTAACTAGCATGAATGACTGTTCATTGGATGTCTGTGGTTGATAGGCTAAGCACTGTGTTCGTGTGTGGACTTAAATCTCTTGCCTGAAATCTCATTGCCTAAGTGTTTGACTCCTTGTAAATCTTAGCAGGGCTTGCATGCAGGCCAGTGATCACTGGGTCCTTGTCGTGCCATCTAATGCTGACATTTCTCGGGTGTTGAGAAAAGCTCAGTATGGTTGCTGAATGTGGGTCTTCTTAGATCAGATATACTGTGCCTATATACGGGGTTCTCTCAATTCTGTTTTAAATTTTGGTAGGACTTGATTTGTTGGTACCTTCCTATGTACTTTTAAGCTGTTGGCTATCCCATGCATCTGTGTCATATTTGTGTAGCTGTGCGCATCTGCGTGTGCATTATAGTTTATGGGCATGTTACTGTCAAACATAAAAACATACTTACTTTGCAACATCTGGAGCCAAATACTCTATTTTAGCCACAGTTGGGAAGACCATGTTGTGTTTGCAAGAAACAAGCCATAGATCCACAAAGCTGAGCCTTGAAAATCAAGGTCCATTTTATAAAAACCTGTAGTGAAAGGTTTGGCTTGAAAATTAATTGAAAATTATTGTGTTTTGTCATATATACCTGCACTTGGAATCTTGGATATAACCCGCAGTTTCGTATAACCTGTGAAAATTGGGAACCCCAGGTCTGTGCAGGCAATGCAGGAACAATCCACTTAGCGCTTACGCATGTCTTAGAACGTCTGCTCATTGTTGTTAAAGAGACACAAAAATCAATATTCATTGTCTTAATGATGAGTGTATTTCCAGCAGATCTAGTCAGCGGCGAGTTGTCCCTTTTCTCCACCAGCTTAATTAGACTTGAACTGAGAGTACACAAGTTTTCCCTTCAGTATTCCATTAATAATAAATTTGTTTTGCCTAATAGTTTGCACATGGATTCAGCCAGTTGTATTTTTGGTGGATATGTTTGGATTCATTTGTCCTGGTTATTATTGTAGTACAATATATGAAGTCAAATCTGATACAAATGCAGTACACAGCAAAATGACAAATGTTTAATTCAGAAAGTGTAATATATAATTGAATCAGAACAAGTTTAATCTTCAGCAGTCAATTCTGATTTTTCTGTTTGCCCAAATTCGTCTATCGGAGTTCCACAAGGTAACATTGCATTGTTGCGATAAGGTTGGGAAGATATAGTTATGGTCATGGTGACCACTTTTGTAAAATAAACTGCTATAGTCCACATATCTAGATAACCCACGGCGGGAAGGGGTTTGTAAAATCTGATATATCCCAATGTATAGCTGCATGGAAATATGATATTTAAGATGTGATGGGGACACTTTCAGTAGACACAATTTATGTCCCCATTTTTTCAATATATGTCACTGAGCATTTTTACAGGACATCTTTTAAATACTGAAGTCGTTTACTTTGGAAATTTAAACCAGGGCCTTTCTAATTATGTAAATCTGTACTTTTTGCCTATTTATTTATAGGGCATAGCCGGTTCCTGACCTGGATAACCGGAAATTCCGGGTGTTGAACACCCGGAAGACACCCGAACCCGGAGCTGAAAGGTCGTCCGGGTGGGTAAATGTCAACTAGCAGTAACATTATGTGAGAGACTTGATTTTTGCAATGATGTGGGGAACAGTAAGTTGCCTTGGCGACGGCCTTTGGCTGTCCATGATCTGCCGGCATTTTCTTTTGATTATTGAGAACTCCAGCAAGCCCTCTCCCATCCTCCTTTCACCTATGCCCGACATTTTCCTTTGATTGTTGAGAACTCCAGCATGTCCCTCTGCCCTCCTCCTTTCATCTGTACCCAGACAATTTCCTTTGATTATTGAGAGCTCCAGTAAGTCCCTCTCCCCTCCTCCTTTCGCTTATACACCGGCAATTCCTTTGATTATTGAGAGCTCCAGTAAGTCCCTTTCCCATCCTCCTTTAACCTATAGGCCGACAATTCTCTTTGATTATTGAGAACGCCAGCCTTTTCGACCATTGCATATGTTTTCCTTGTTTATTAAAATGTTCTGAAGTTAATTCGTAGAGGGTAGAGTGGAGTTATTTTTTCATGACTTTGTGTGCGGATTAGAGATTTGAGATTACTTTTAGTTTTAATACCCGGTACCTGGACCCGGCAGGTTTTTATTCAAACTACCTGGACCCGTTACCCGGTTGAAAAACGGCACCCGGCTATACCCTATTTATTTATAATAATTTTCTTTATTATTTCAAACTGACAGATGATGTAAGATTACATTGAAACATGAAAGTACAATCAAGATCTTAATTAAACACACGGTTTGGCAGCCATGCAAAGCGCCGCCCTAGAGGAGGGTTATTGGAATCGATCCACAAACCTAATGCTCTCCTGGCCATGAGTGTTACCATTACTCTATCGTCCTCCCATCCACTGGCAGAGAACTTTAAAAGCTGTGGAGATATATTGTACGTTATCAGTACTTGACTTAGGCTACATATATTATAAGGACGTGTTCTTCATAATGGTCACTAAGGAAGGTTGTGTTGCTGTGTTGTGACCTTCATCAGTTTCCCAAATAGATATATGGGTATTAGCAAGAATTAACATCAATTTATGAAGATTTATTGGTCAGGCAAAATTGACTGAACAATCGGCTGAAGAAAAACGGCCTCGTGGTTGGCTGTAAGCCAATCAGTTCTGTAGGGCAACTAACTCGTGAAATTGAATAAGTAAGTAATTTTAGTCCTTGCACTAATTTCTGAAGTATTACGTTGTCTGGCATAGACTACCGTTTGTTAAATGACCACTGAATGGCCAAACAAAACGATCAACACCCAACCAGATGCCAGGACAGCAGTCTGTCCTAGACTATTCTAGTCTGTTTCCAGCAGGGGTCAATGTTAAGCACCTGAGAAGATGCACGCTATGTTAATTAATTGTTGTCGTTACAGTTACAATTACAAGTTAACCTTTAAGGAGATGAAGAGATGAATGGAGTTGGCAGGAAAGTTGGAGGGCAGGCAGCTAGGAAGGCAAGCTTGGTTAAGTCAAGGGTAGAGGAATCATAAGTTTGGTGAAATATTGGTCGGGTGCCTGAGTCCATTCTGAGCAGGTTCCCAACCACCCATCACTCTGTCGCGTCATGCGAGTTATTAGACATTTAGGCCTATTAATTCAAAGTTAGTTAGGCAATCATGGTAACCATGACACCGCAGTGTCTTTCAGTCCACCAGTATAACAGCACACTAATTTCAGTAGACTCCTACAGACTAAAGAAATTTGCGACCCAACGCCTCTCACCCATGGTTTACAGGCCTCAAACTACTGCACATTCTTAAGCTGTGAGCCCATGAATATTGTATACAGTAATCTGCTTCAAATAATCACTGTGCTTCATTGGCTAAGTGTTGGGTATCTATGACTAACGGCCCAGGTGCCACCCTTCAGGCAGATACCCTGGGCTTGGACGATGTTTGTTTCATTGTGTTAAATTAGGATGCCTCCTTTGAGTCTCTTGAAGTGAGGCAATATCATTTACAAGTACAATTACCCCAATCTCTGATAGGCCAGGTTAAAAATTGTCTTGTAATTTTTGGAAGTTGTTGAGGTTGAAAGTGTTGTAATTTAATAGATTCCTTTAATTGCTTTAATCAGGTTTCAGGTCACAGTCTGGAAGAACTGTGTCATACATAGGAAACCATATAACAAAAGCCATGTTGCAATGTATACCACCGTAAACCCCCAAGGTCTTTTTTCTCAAACCCACTCTGCCCTGCAAGACCTATATATTGTAACGGGTGTGGTTGTCTTACATACCTTTAATGAACCACTACCATTTCCTATTATACAGAATGTTAATCCATAGCTAATGTTATGCTGAATACATGAAAATATATCTATAGTATAATTTGTGGAGTGTGTGTATATATTGTCTTCACATATGTTTTAAATTGATATTTTTGGTGAAAAATAGGATTCCTATTTAGTCCAAATATTTGTAAACACATTTACTTATAGGTATTTCTAACTAGGTACTTATGTACATTGTACCTGTATATATTTATGTTAGTTATTTATTCATGTCGGTATTATGATGTATTGATATTTTTTGTGAGAAGCTTTGTTATATATTTGGTCAGAAATGCACTAACTTTCCTTTTTTTCATCTATGGCTGCATTATAAATTGACCCTACTATTGAGTGATAATGCTTTGACTGTGCCGTATAGCGAACCTGTAACTGCTTTGTTTCCCCATGTCATCTATGGAAGCTTGGTCGATTGTTTCCAGTTGTTGGGCCATATCTGCAGGCCGTGAAGGGTGTGCTGCGATCCTACAATCCTACGTGCAGCTGCATGCTTCATTGATCTTTGCTGGAGAGTTGGTGAAACAGACTAGAATATTTAGACTGCTGTCCTGACGTCTGGTTGGGTGTTGTTCGTTTTGTTTGGCCATTCAGCTGTAGTTTAAGGAACGGTAACAACGTCGGACAACATAATACGTAGGAAATATCGTGTGCAAAGGTGCAGTTTGTCATATAGTATTGTTTTCCAATAGAGTCTTTACATCTCTTACAGTTTGGCTGATCAGCTGTAGCTGGTTGTTCAGTTTTATTGGATCTGTTATAAGAGTTGCTTATGTTTCTCAGCAATTTGAAGAAGTGTAAGTTTTTTCTAAGAAAATTGTTTAGGACTGAGCTAACTATATAGATTTCCTGTGTTGTCAAATGGGCAGTTAAAGTAATATGACTGGTTAACTGCAACTTGAGTTTGTGTTACCAATTTGAGAATTCATATTGAAAGCATTACTTCAGGTATTAGTATATATATTTAATAGCTTAACAAAATGACAGTAGCTTGACAAAGCCGTAAATACTGTTTGTATTATTTATCATGATATTAATGAGGTTGAAGGAGCCGATAAGAAATTTATGTGATACCACTTTAGCCTTAGGTGTAGTCTTGGTGTATGGCACACTTGAGCGCAAAACTTTGCTTTGCACATATAGACCTGCTGTTGCAGGATTTTTTTGTAATAGATTGCGTAAAAGGGGTCGTAAGCAACTGGATAAAATATTTTA
The DNA here is from genome assembly GCA_963556255.1 of Allolobophora icterica. Lineage (NCBI taxonomy): Eukaryota > Metazoa > Annelida > Clitellata > Crassiclitellata > Lumbricidae > Allolobophora > Allolobophora icterica. The sequence continues at coordinate 75,236,299 of OY744602.1, read as the reverse complement.
GCAGTGCGGATAGTTCTGTATTCAGGTTTGAATTTATTCTGTGCATATATTTTTATGAAAACTTAATGAGTTTTGAGGGTTATTAGTGGTTTATCATTGTTATTAGATTTGTGATGTTCGTTATCCAGTTGGAGGGACTGATTTCATTTAATACCTTTACATGACCTGCTTATGTTCTTCTATTTCTTCAGTACATCTTTAACACAATTTGTGTTGAGACGGACTACTAGGATGGCAGTCCATTCAGTCACGTTAATGATCTGCCATATATTTCTTCTTTGTAGCAACCCTGGTGTACTCCAAGTCTATAATTAGGTGCCAATACCTCTTTTTCTTGCCTCCTCACCATCATCTGTGTTATTTCGCTGTCGCTGAGCATTGCCGTTTCCCGATGTGCTGCTACCCGTCTCTGTTCTTGACCCAGTGTATCTTCATGTTGTATGTACCCATACTCTGAAATTCAGTAGATGCTGGTCAAACTCCACCACCCTTGTCCATGTATGGCGAGGGCCTCCAGCTGGTCTCTTCCAACCTCTTTGGGGGCAAGTTATCCTGGCGTGTGGAGCTCGGGCATATTCCTATTTGACGTTGCAATGTCTGATGTGTCCAAAGAGCCAGAGCCTCCTTGAGACTCCACATTGGTGACTGCAGTTTCAGCATAGTGAATGTTATTATTGCTTTGCCTGCCTCATGTCCCTGCAGAGGGATTTACTAATTGAGCAATGGAGATACAAGTCCTTGTCTGGCCTATGAGATATTTCAATATTTCTGTTGTTGCAATGCCATCTAGTGAACTGTAAATTTTCGAATTACCCATTATCAAACTCTGAGACTGAGAAAGTTATTAAAAATGTTTAGGACTGGCTATGCCTTTGGGTTGGGGTAAAAATTGTGATGGCTTTATGTTGTGGATAGGGCATCTGCGAGTACAGTGAATTGAGCAGTGCTGAGCTTGGATGGTACATTATGTTGTATTAGATTACCTGACTGGATTCAGCCTGCCATCCATTCTCAGGTTGATTAATGAACATCTGTGCAAGTTAGGAGTTAAAAAGGTGTTGTATTTGGATTTTTGCATTTGTGTTTGTACTTGTATGATGCTACCTTCTTGTGACTTCTTAATCTGTTTGAGTCGAGCTGAAACGCTGTTTCACTGCAGTTCCACTGGCAGAAAACAGTGTAAGTTGAAGCCAGACTGTTGAAATGGCAAATTGGGGCTTCTTAATTTAAAAAATATTTTGTGGTAGGCTTGGCTTATTAGAATCTTCTATAGTGTGTGGTAGCTGCCACTCCCATTGTTCTTGCACTTATTTCTCTTGCTCATGTTTTTAACAAAACAGTTTGATGTGGCCAATTTTGCAGTGGAAGCACACTTTCACATCCATGTTTCACTTCAAAAGCCTTACAATCAGGCCCTTAGCCAGAAATATAGAGTTGCCCATCCAAAAGCATTCGAAGTTGTGTCCCGCCGCCGTACAAGTCCGACTGCAGTGCCAGGTGAAATTTACCATTAAATGACACTACATAGTTGCTTTGGTGATGTCTTAGTCTTGCAGTATAGTGACTGGGAAATAATTAATGCTTACACTACAATGATGTTAAAGCAGCATCAGAAACTCTTTTTTTCCAATTTATTCAATCTCTTTAGAATATCTTTGTAAATTGGAGAGGGCAGGTTTACATTGAAAGTGTAGTGGTTACTTGTCAGCATTCCACTGGTGAATCAGGGGCTGAAAATTGCAAATTATCGGTGTAGTCTGCACTTGACATGAGATGTACGATTTGCTAAGTTTGTGATTTACTTAAGCGATTTTTAACCATCACAACATGAGACTGAACTGTGATCTTTGCTGCATCTTGTTTAGAATATGGAAATGAAAACAGTAATCTTAAGTTACTGAGCCCAGAGATTAGTGTTAGGTTTTCATTATCAGTGTGAAGGAAAAGGAATCTTTAACATTGAAATATTCTATTCAGAAATTCAGAGATCAGTGTGGTCTGCAAAAATATGATCCTATCGTTGATTGTACGAATCCATAAGGTATTGATTTGGGTTAATAGTTATGTGTGTGCAAAATTCATTGATTGGTGTACCAAGGAGAGGTTGAAATCGCAATGCCATATGTGGCCTGTTTGTATAATATGCAGTCTGCACTGTACACTTTGCTGTACTTTCTATGGGCAACTTCTTTGTGCGGTGTCAGTGAAAGCATTTTTGCTGTCTGGATCATGTGCGCTGGTTATAAAAGGTTCACGTAATATTGCAAGTGTTAAACTGCTTCTAGGTGAAGGATTTCTGCTGTCCAAATGTTAGTATAAATGTTAGTTATTCCTCTTGTTCGTTTGGCTCGCATTGGAAAGCTTGAGATAATTCGACAATGAGATAAAATATTATTACATTTTTTAAGCTGCTTTTCCGATTTTCTTGGAAATGGTTTTCTGATGTTAATGCAGAGTTATGCATTTCAAAATGCTTAATTGTGCTGCTGCAGATTTGTAGAAGGTGGTGTGTTTATTCATTTTGTGCATATGCTATGAATATCAGAAAATGCAAGAACTGTGACATAGAAGTACACTGAACGTGCCTTAACTGAGGTCATAGTTCGACAATTCGTGCCTTTCGGTTTTAAAATTCGTAAAAATTCGCGAATTTTTGGTCTATTTTAAAATTCGTAAAAATTCGTAAAAATTCGTTGGGCCATTGTTCGGCTTTTTTACATTGACAGTTGCGTTTTGCAAAACAGCGTAAGCAACAACAACAAATGTGACGACGTCATGATTTGTTGTGTTAAGCTTCTGCTTAGAATTTAATGTTTAATTTAATTTAATATGAAAGTTTATTACGTAACGAGTTAATTTAGTTAAAATCCAATTTCTTAAAGATGAAAGAACATGGACCGGAGTGGACGTATGTAGTAATCTTGGGGGAGAAGTTAAGAGTCATCCCAAATAGTAGTGTTGTTTTTGTGACAAGGAATTTGTTGGCTGTTGTGCCTGAAATCGGGAGCATTTGCAAGGCGAAAATACAGAAACCATGCAGAATTGAATGGGAGCAGTGGGCTCTTCCTGACTCAGAATCAGAGGACGGTGAAGTAGAAGACACAGGTCGGTGAACGTTGCCAACCCTTTTTAACCATGTCTGGTTGCAAGCTGTGTTAGTGACTGACTGGTCACACTGGAGCTGGGGCACTGGTGGTTTCTAGTTCTGCTGACTGACACTCGCAAATTCACAATCACACGCCCCAACTATGATAGAAATCGAAGCTCAAGACTCCAAGTAGAACAGTAACTGAATATCAGTACTAGGCCTATTGTGTCACTAGTCTTTTACGGCTGATTGATTGATTGCCTATGGCATTGGCATTTACTTGCTTAAAAAGTTGAAAAGTAAAGAAATAGTAAAATTCGTTGCCATGGCAAAGAATTCTATTATTTTATTATTTCACGAATTTTAACGAATTTTAAAACTGCACTTTTAAAATTCGTAAAAATTCGTGAATTTTTAAAATTCTTAAAATTCGTAAAATGCGAATTCTCAAACTATGACTGAGGTCACAAAGGGGTCGCAAATGCAAAGTCTTTAAAGTATTTCCACCAATATAGAAATGCTTTTCACTCCCTTCATTTCCCAGAATGCCAGTAGAAATTTAAAAAATGCCTTGGCAGCTTTTTAGTTTGACTGTAGATCTGTATTCAATATAACTTTGTGGTCAAGGACAGTGGCAATGGCCTTGACATATCTGACTCTGGATAGATATTTCGATATGATTTCAAGGTCAAAGACAGTGGCAATGGCATTGACCTGCAGATGTTCTTTGACTTTAGCAAGGCTTTTGCCATATATCGTGTCAATCTATGAGTCAGATAGATAGATAGATAGATAGATAGATAGATAGATAGATAGATAGATAGATAGATAGATAGATAGATAGATAGGATATATGGCAAATTTTAAGACTTTGGTGAAGAACAGAATTGCCATTTTCATGATCATCATAAATTTTTTAACCATCTGAGGCTGTGTGCTTCTTTATTTAAAAATTTTTCAAATCAGTCATGAAGTTTTGACAAAGTGTAATGTGAAGTTCTGCAGTAGTGTGGAAAACTGAAATCATTTAAAATGTTGAATGCAAGACACAACCAACCTATGTCAGACATGAAGCCCATTTTGCATGTAAATTCTTATGTATTAAAATATAAAAACTAGAATAAGACGGTAAGAATGACTCACCGACTGTGGTCAAACACTGATGACACAGTCGCAACTCTTATGCTAATGTTTTGTCCCTCTGTAAATATGTGTGTTTAGTGGTGGATATTTCTATGCATTTGATGTGTATTGTATGTGATTAAGAAGACTGGTTCTTAGAAGGAGAGCTTTGACTGAATTTGTGCTTCGTGAAGGGTTTGGCTTCGTCTAGGCTTTACAGAGTAATACAGCATGACCAGAAGCCACCAGTTCTTTTGTAGTTGTTGCTTCTGACCTACAGACCATATCTAGGTCTAGGCTATGCACCTATGCAGCCGGAGCCTATCTCGTTGAACAAGGCCTGTTCTGTCTGTAGGACACGCAGTGGATGGTGGCTAAAGGCCGAGTAGTGCAGCAGTCGCTCCCAAGTGGTTACAAGATGGGCTTAAAGACCTGACTTTAGTGAGAGGGTAGAAGTTCCTGTGCCCTCATATGAAGTTTGTCTCTTCTATGTTTGCCTGTCTGGTCTGTCTAAGATTTAATTTAGTGTAGCTCATTATTGTAATTCTATGCAGCATTCACTGGTGCATTAGTACTTGTAACTCAGTGCTAATGTCAACAATTTTTTTAGAGTTCAGCGCTTGCTCATCATGCTAACTTCTTCGTGCACACTTCAGTCTTTGCATATCGCAAGAAGAAGTAAAAGCCAGCTGAACGTCTGGTCTATAAAACCAGACAGATTATCTCACATAATCAGAAACACAAGGAGGTCCAACTGTTAACGTAGTTGGTGGTGCTTGTTAACAGTACACTGTAGCGGGTTTTTTTATCGTGCTGTAGTTTTCTCTCACATTTATCATCACTCCCTTGATTGTGAAAATGTGAGAATTGTTTATAGGCATGTGTTTGGTCTGTTATGCCCAGTTGTGGGATTTATATTAATTAGGACTCTGATAGAACCCTATTTTATGACTGGTCGTTGTATGAGTGCCCATTGTGATTTTAGTCACAGATCATGAAACGTTTGAATTTCGAAGTTATATTCCAGTTTCCAGGGTGTTGTCTAATTAAGTGTGCAAAAGCTGGCATGTGATAAATTGTGAAATATTATCATCATATTTTTATACCATTTGGCCTGCTGGCGTCGATAAGTTGAATGAGATGAGATTGTGTTATAGAGTAGAACACTTGAGCCTTGACCAAATTCATGTGTGACATATATCTCTTTGTGTTGCAGTTGACGTTCCTCTAGGAATCTTGTCTTTTAATTGGAGCATTTGTGTGTAGTGTGACAGTTTGGATTTGTTAGCTCAAAATTTCTATTAAAGCGCTACGTAAACACAAAATGCAGGGACCAGTTTATTAGCGAATGCTGCGTCAGGTCAGAGAGGTTGTTCAAAGCGGCCAAGTGAGGAAGAGAATGTGGTTGTCAGAAGCCCAGAGAGAGAAGGAAACAGAGGCGCTGTTATGAGGGGTTGCTCAGGATGAAAGAACTTGGAAGGCGGCAGAGTGGCTGGATCAGAGTAAGATTTCTTGAAGATGTGAGACTTTTAGGGGGGAAGTTTAGAATGGAAAGGCTGATGTTTGATGGATAAAGCAGCTTGAGGCAGATGAAGGTGGTCAAGTGACGTGAATGGAGAATTTTCAGATTTCAAGGGGGCTCATTCTAGAGTTGAGGTTACACCACCACAGCTGCACAGTGGTCTACTTTCTACTGCATGTTGAACGACTGAACTTCTTTAGATTCTACAAAGAAGTGAAAATCTTAGATGCAAAGGTTTTGCATCTGATGGCTGTTTTGTTAGCCATTGCTTCAATGCATGGAATTGTTTTGTTTCTTTCTTTTGGTGTTCTTACAGTTGAACTGGAAGAAAACCTAGTCTTGTAATGATCCCCAAAACTCTTGGAACAATCCGTGAGAACAAACTGTAGAAACAGAGCTTGGAGCTCTTCGTAGATGTCACTGATGAGTGGAATGTTAAACGTGGTAGTGATAGAAACATCTTTTAATGTTTTGCCGGCTATTGTGGGAACAGATGTTGCTTTTCATTTTATTTAAAATGTATTTTATTCTGTGCCTGACATGAGCAATTAATTTTTCAGATTGAAGATGGCAAAAGTATCGCATGACAAGGTGATCAAGACGTTGGTATGTATGCTTTTACTTTGTCATTAAGACAGGATGGATAATTGGTTTATTTATTTTCTATGATAACTTTTCTGAATTGTCTTCTTGTCTGAAGATGTGAAAAGTTGGCATTCATTTTTTATATTAATATTATGCTAATGTTTTGCCTAGCTTCTACAGCGAGTCCCATTAGTATGCCTAAATTGTGATGTTATGCCACTTAATAAGTGACCAGCTGAACACTGTTCCAATAACTGGCAAAGCTGCAACAGATAGAATGGGGGAGGAATGTTACAACAGTGTACTAGCAGCAAAATTAAGAATAGTTCTTAAGCACTAGATGCTGTTTAATTAACTCATTTATAATTCTTGTAATTAATTATTAATCGATTAGATACTCATTCTAGATGCTGTTCTCCTGTTCTGCGTATTTGCATTTCAAAGCGGATGTTTTGTTATTTGAAGTACAGTTCCCACTTATGCTGCACTAGAAAAATACCTAGCTATTGTACAGTGAAAGTTGAAGGGTCAAAACTTTAGAACGATATCTTGGACAACTTAATATTGCCTAGAACATTATGAAAAGGTACTTGTCTGCCTTGTTTACTAATCTGCTGCCAAACGGGTGTAGACTGTAACAAGGGAATAGTTTATGTTAACTGTGAAATTGTTTTGTTACCTGTTCTGAGGTTGATGATGATGTTATATCTTCCTGGTCATTGTGGAGTGCTTGCTGTTTATATAGCTACCCAATAAGCTATGCTGGCTATCTCCTGGCTCATGCTTGGAGCAGTTACTAACTGCTACAGGATGTTCTGGTATGTTAATTAATTAAATTGAATTCAGAAGAACAAGATACTTGCAAATATAAATGAGCTTTTTTGGCATTCTGTTTGCATTGGACATGTAAAGCACACTGGATTTGAATTTTATTGAGCCAATGCTCTTAGGAGGTCCATTACATTATAACTGTTGAACTGCTATTTGTTACTGTATGTAGGTTGCTAGAGTGAAGGAGCTGTACATGGAGGCTGATGATGATGCGATACAAATAGTATTGCAGCAGTACGATTTCAATGTTGAGCAAACAGTTCAAGCTTTCCTTGATGGTACGATGCTATCTATAATTATGTTGTCGTTCAGCATCATCACTCTTTTCATCTTTCTCATCTTTGTAGTCATTCTTCATTGTTCCTAGTGTAGTTACTTACTTCTGAGTGACAGTGTGAATTGTTTGTTGAATGTTTTTGTATGTGTTGCCCTGATTCTTTGCATAGTTTATGTTGTCAGTATTGTACTGTTGAGTTTACACATGAGTGTGGCTTATAAGATTAATGGGTTACGAAACATTCAATTAATCATTCTTCGGATCAGAATGATAATTTGAGCTCCAATAGATATGCACACTTCTCAGTTAAATTTCACTATATTTGCTTTTAATTTTTATATGTTATCCTCTTTTCAGTCAAGGGTCTATTTTATAAAGCAAATATTGACAAAACCTGGGATATGTACTTGAGTAATTTAGGATGATATTGTAATTTCTTGATTGTGTAATTGAATTTGGCTATGGATGGACATGTTTAAGAGTTTTGTTTGAATCAAGAGTTGAAGTTTGTTCTTAAGCTGAATTCTTGGGGTCAACTGCTTAAAAGCAGAATGTCAAGTGACAGATGTTTTTTTCTTAACACCTTAACGACGAGCCTCATTGTTTCCCTAGTCACTTTTACTACACTCTCGTCATTAAAGTGTTAAGTAAAGCGGCAGATTGTTGCGATGTTGTTAATGTTGTCACGTTTGTGCTAATTTACAGGGGCTGCGGATGAATCGCTACGTGAGTGGAAGAGCCTTGGGAGTGGCACAAAGGTCAGTCTATGCTAATTACTGAGTTCACGTCTCATGAGAGTGCTTCAAAAGAATTAAAGCCATTTTTTAGAAAACATTTAGCTCAACTAGAGGCCTTATGCTGAATATACTTATGTTTATGGATGAATGCCATTTTGAGATGCACGTATTATTGTGCTTTTCGTCTGTGTTTGTGGGAATCCTGTGAACCTGTGTCTAGTTTCTGCCACGTGCATTCCGGTGTTGGTGGAAATGGCTTTCTTCCCTTCTATATTATGTTGCTGTGGCCACTTCACTTTTGTGTCAGTGTTGATCTTACTTGTTTTTGTGATGCTGCTGAGGATGATGTTGGTCAGCAGACAGGCATTACTAAAGTACATGTGAGGGGAAACTGGGAAGGTAGAGTGCTGCTGTTTGGATCAACATGTTTATCCTGGGAAACACCTCTTCTTTAAGCTATTAACTTCCGTGCAGGGTCTATTTACTGAGCACAGGCTGCCTGTGGTTTTCTGCAAATTTAAAGACCCTTTAATTGTACTGAAGGGCTTTTCTGCAGACTTTGGGTTCAGGTTATGTGGATAAACTTTGGACTAGGCTTACTCAGGCAGTGCAGAGGGAGAGAGTGCAGTAGATCTGTATCACGATTTAGATGAGTATGTGCTATGGTGGCCTCTCCAACTTGGTCAAGTGCCAGGGGTTACCCTCAAGTTTTAACACTTAAGCAAACAACTTCTGCTGTACAGGAAACATTTGAAGTTGATATCTATCTTGTTACCAGTACATTTGAAATATCTCTGGGTATTATTTGGACTTTTTAAGAACACTGCATATTGTCATCAAAATGCCTCAGGAAAGCTTCTTGTGCTATTATGTCGTTCAATGAGTACAGCCAAATCAGTTGTTGATGCAGTTTCATTGCTGGGAGTGCAACTATGGCTTAAATTGTCTATTTAAAGAAAATTTTGAACATCACTATACAAAAAATGTTTATCAAAATTTCGTTCCTCAATGCTTTTTCTAGCATTGAGACAAGCACAATTAATATCAATTTTAGTTTATCTCAAATTGTCACACGTGTTCTGATCTCAAACAACACAAATTATGGAAGTCATGTTTTGTTTACCTTAAATTTTCATTTGCTGATGTCAAACAACACTAAGTATGGAAACAAAACATCGTAAGGAAAGAATGGGTGCTTGTAGTTGTGTTTCATTATTTTATTGCTGCCTGATTGTGGTAAAATAAAGCTTATATAAAAAATAGTGCCTGTTGAAGAACTGAAACTTGATTACGGCTTGCACTGCTTTGTTTGTGTTGCAGACAACAGCATCCAAGAAAAAGAAGAAGAATAAGAACAAGCACTCTGGTCAGAATCAGGAGAACAGTAATTCTTCTCAGTCGGTTCCAGCAGCAAATGACCTTGCGCCAGAACTTTCTCTGATGTATAATGGCGGGGTGGCATCGACTCCGTCCTTGATCAATGGTTGTCACTTGTCTGATGTGGGTGTAGCCATTGTCACAGAGCAACAACATAGCAGGGTACCAGCGCATGAACCACCACCACCACCACAGAAAACCAGTGTTCAGCCGACCCGTCCTAAAGAAGGTAATGGCTACATCAGTATCATCATCTGAACTACATTCTGTATGTTGTGACGTCTGTTGATGTTGTTTTGTGATTTTTCTGTTTATGCTGCAAGTCATAAAAAATCATGCATGAGTGCTAATCAGGTTATGATCTAGTGTTCCACCAGACAAGGTATGTAGGCTCTAGCAAAACCATTTTAAAAATGATTTCAGTGTGAATGCGTCCACACGCTACCAGTTCACCTAGTTCTGCTTAATGCAAAGTGACTTCATATCCACCAATGCTACGAACTTAACATGCTGTGCTATTTAACACATGGTTCATAGCACACGGTTCAACTAGATATCTAAAGTAGCTTTAATTACATTGCTTGCACTTGTTCTATAAGGCTTATTCCTTTCCTTTCGGTACCGTTTTCATTAAGACGACTTGCGCTTAGTCGCACTACTTACGTTTAGAAAAATTTATTACAGCTCATTTCATAATGGTGGAGTCATTGGTGGTGACACGTTGTTGATTAGGAACTAACTGACTAACAATCAATTACATAGCGGGGAAATGCAAGGAAAACATTTCTAGAGATCTTCATTTTGCAGAATCAATTCTATGAGGCTGGGTAAAATATGAAATGAAGCAATGTGAATTTATGATGAATGTCATGTCTAAAATCAATATAGTTATGGTTACATTGATTGTTTAATTTTATTTAATAAAGTTATCAAGTTTTAGTACTTTGTATTTTTTTGGGTTTTAAAAATTGGGACACAGACTATTCTTAGACATTTTAGTTATGCTTAACCATTTAACGATGAGAGGGATTAATTTTCCATACATTTTAGTACATGCCCGTGATTTAAGTGTTAATGAAAGGAATTTGTGGTAGATAGACTGTTTTATATGGGATCTGGTTTACGCATGGTTTCGGATAGCATGTCCCCAACAACTTTATGTGAATGGGTCTACATTGTATTTGTTACCCTTGTCTAGTTTAACCCTTAAAGGTTGACTGCAAATGCAGTTAATTTGTTGAAAACCTGGGTGGGGTAAAATTATGCCAGCATCAAATCACTTAAAATAATTGCAGAAAGTTGTATTGTTGAAATATAATATGTAAGACATACAGACAGTGGTTCTGAACTAAATAATGTTCAGTCAAAATGACTTCTAAATGTGTTTATGCATGTGAACGTCCATTTGTTTAATCATCTGCCCTTTCGTGCATGCCAGATGCATCACAGTTGTGCTTACGTACATTGATATGCCTATTCGATTATTCGCAGGCCAGGGTACTGCAGACAAAACGTCAATATCTGCAAATTTTTTTGTCGATCTTTCTTTCTCTTGCTACTTCTGCCATCATTTGTCTCGCCATGTTTATGCTGGACCTAGTTTCTTGACTGCACATGAATTGCAATCTGAGGGGATCTGATGTCGATTCAATTGGAGACAAATTTATCTTGACTGACCGGTCATTATGCAGCCATCTTTACACATAACTGTCTGACTGAGGCTGATGCCACTAGACTTGAAACGGTAGAATCGGTGATGTCATTGTGAGAAGATTCCATCTGTTGATCATCAGTTTCAGGGTCACCGCCAGGCTTAAAAAATTGGACGCACACCCCTCCCGTCTCCTCCCATCCACACCCGTCCCCTGTCTGCCACTCGTAGTCATACACTGAAAATGACGTGCAGTATGACTCATAAAAGTACAGTATAACACATGCACATGATATCATATGATATTATTTATACATATTGTATGGTAAACCAAAATTATACAGTTAAATTTTCAAAAATATCGATGCAATGCCTAATCCTTGTGTGGATTTGATTTGGTGGGTGGATGCACGTGCATCCAGTGCATCACGCTGCCGGCGCCCCTGATCAGTTTCTCTTGCATCCATGGCAATTGCATCTTCTTCAGTCATTAAATTCAAACTACAGGGTTCGACTGAGTGAGAATATTCACTTTCATTTGCAGCATTAACCAATTCAGCAGTCAATCTGGATTCTTCTGATTCCGTAAAAATTCCCTTTGTGCCATATAAGATGTCTGTAAATATATACACAAGTCACCGTAATACAACTGTGCTAAATACACAAGTCACCATAATACAATTTCATGTGAAAATACAGCCGGATCAGCGAAATTACCATCTGAACTGATCCTTGTGCAAATACATACAGGATCATAAATTGAGAACCATTAAAATGTTCTAACACCTTGTTACAATCATTGAGATTCTTGTGATGAGATATTTTACCATTGGGTTGAACTCTGAGAGTAAAATGACATTAGGCAACTGCTAAGCATATCAGTGGGTACAATGCTAGTGGAATGAATTCTGAACATTGTCATATTTGTGCTTCTGCAGAAACATCTTTCAACCCATGGCGACACTTCTTCAGTCTGTTCTTGGTAGCTATAGGCACATCATAAATGAGTGATTGTCATATCTTACCACTGGAACACTTTCTTGCTGAGATTCGAATAACACTGAAATTTCGTACAAGTTGAATGTTTGCTAGAATCTGTGTATTCTTGTGGCCTAAATAGTAATCCTTAAGTAAGTACTACTAGTGTAGAGATGCTCATTTTCATTATCCTATAATTTCTTGAGAATTTGTTCTTGACTTTGTTTTACGGTAGATTACAAACAAATGACAAAGAAAGGTAAGTTATATATTATTTCAACCACTGTGTTTTTGAATTTTTGCTCATGGTTTACTTGAGACACAGGCTTGCACTAACTTTGGGTTTCATTAATGCATGTTTAAGAGGTCTGTAATCAAACCTGGTCTTCCTGTGTAAGCTGTGATCAAGTTGTAAAATATGCTACACTATAAGTTAATAATAATGCTTGAGTGCTTAGACCCATGCTGTCCAACAAGCAGCCTGCGGGCCACATCGGGCCTGTCTGCTGATTTTAAATGGCCCACCTGAGCTGAATACCAACCGCAAAATAAAAAAATTGCAAGCACATTTCAAAGCCAAATATCTCACTAAACACGTGCTTGGACATTTATTTCTATCCTTTTTGGCACTGAACTATTATAAAGCCTGACATACATACATGCTATAATTCATTGATTATTGCATAATTATTGCCTATAATCAATTTTAATACAGTTAATAATTTTCCATAAATTTTAGTCGTTGCTTTTGAGTTTACTAGTGCAGCCCTCGACTTTAAGAATTATTTTTTTGATGGTCCACCATGTCAAAAGGGTTGACTTAGACTGAACACTTGTATTGAGTAGTTGTATGGACATCAGCTCTTGAGCAGGTCTAAGTATTGGTGTTTAGGCTTCTTTTCAGTCCAAAGGTTTTAAATATTTGCTGTTTTATAAGCGATTTAGCAACGTGTTAGCAGTAGTAGCGAATTGTTTGTCAATGCATGTGCAAAACATTTTAATACTGAGAAGGGATATAAATTTACTTAAGTTAGGACAAAAAAAAATAATGGTGTGTTTCCGGTAACAGAGTTTTAAAAAACTGGGTAGGTAGGTAGGAAAATATTTTTTTTTTGGTAAAATATTTTTATACAATGCTATTTCGGGGTCTGCTATTCCGGGGTCCGCTATATACATACATACATACATACATACATACATACATACATACATACATACATACATACATACATACATGCATACATACATAGAGTATGCATGCATACATACATACATACACATATACAGAGTATGTATGTATGTATGAATGTATGTATGTATGCATACTTGTATGTATGTATGTATGCATACATACATGCATACAAGTATGCATACATACACATATACAGACATACATACATACATGCATACATGTATGTATGTATGTATGTATGTATGCATACTTGTATGTATGTATATATCCATGCACACATGTGTACGTATGTGTTTGTATGCACACTTGTGTGCATGTATGGATGTATGCATGCATACTCTATGTATGTATGTTTCTCTGTATGTATCTCTGTATGTGTGTATGTATGTATGCATGCATACTCTATGTATGTATGTATGCATGCATGTATGTATGTATGCATGTATGTATCGGTATGTATGTATGTAGGTATGTATATAGGGCATGTATAGCGGACCCCGGAGTAGCGGACCCAAACCGTGTCCGAGGGGTGTTTTAGAGATCGATATTCAAGGAGGCTGGTTGCAAAGGAGTGCTGTTGATAAGAAAGTTGTTGCTAAAGATGGCGGTTGCTAAGGAGGACGGTTGCTAAGAACACTCGCTGCGAAGGAGGCTGGCTGTTAAGGATGGTTGCTAAAGAGGCTGGTTGCTAAAGACTCGGCCTGAGTCTGACTCTGAAACTGAGTGCTAAAGAGGCTGACATTGAGGCTGTTTGCTACGAAATTTGGTTGCCAAGAAGGATGGTTAAGGTTAAATGCTACGGAGGTTGGTTGCTAAGTAGACTGGTTGCTTAGGAGGCTGAGGCTGACCTTGAGGCTGGTTTCTATAAAGGAAGCTTTACTTGTAGGCCTACTTTGGTACGTACGATAATCGTAGATGTTGCTGTTTGCTTAGGAGGCTGACCTTGAGGCTGGTTTCTACAAAGGAAGCTTTACTTGTAGGCCTACTTTGGTACCTAGGATAATCGTAGAATTTGCTGAAAGATTGAATACGTACGACGATCGGATTAGTGAAATAACGCTGGCGAGAAACCGTGGGAAAATCGCCGACTTTCGGATCTATTATCTCCCCGACCCTCCCACTTTTGTAAAAACTGACCGTGGGAAACTTACAGCCAATTCATTGCTCTAATTAACGGTACACTTATTTACATAGAAAGACCGCTGATTTCCCAAAGCCATCTGCTTTAGTGAGCGCAGCTATAATGTCGCAATTGTGCACGTCTGCACGGAATGTAATGTTTTCAATTGTCGGAAATCTGCAACTCTGACACGCTGTGGGTTACGGGAAAAAATTTTTTCCCAAAATTATACGAGTCGCGCCAAAAAAGTGACTCAGTCGCGTTACCGGAAACACACCATTATTTTTTTTTGGCCTTACTAATTTCTGCTCTGTGTCTAGTTCGTGATCGGACATTAAGTGAAGCAAGCACATCATCTGCTGTTGACAAGCCATCGAAAAATCCTCATGCCGGTCTAGAGAAATCTTGTAAAGACCTTCAAAGGCAGACGGCTTCCCTTCAACGGCTCAAATCGGTGTTGAATGATCAGGTGGAGAAATCATTTAAGCGCATATCAGAAGTATTCAAGGAGTTGCACAACCAGTAAGTTCATGTGGATGTTGAATTGACACCATTATGGTGACCCTTCACAAGCTTACAGTCTGACTTTGTTCTTGATCATTTTTTGTTGTGATAATGATTTTGCAGCACAACTCCATAACTTAGTATATTGTAGTAGTACATTTTATATTCTATAAGCAGCAACAATACAGTTTATATATACATGCATTGTGTGTATATATATATATATATATATATATATATATATATATGCAGATGTGTGATTGATGCTTTGAAAACAGTATCTAAATGAAGATGCAGAATACTTGTTTGTGTGTTTGGTTAGTTGTTGTCAGTTTTATTACATGCATGTAATTGCTTTTGTGTTTTATAGAGTAATTTATGTTTTGATTTATGTTTTTTGGGTAGCTGTTGTCTTGTAGGCATTTATTGTATGAAGACTGTTTTGTTAGTTGTGTCACTGTATGTGTGTGTTTGTATGTATTAATGTGTATATGTACCAGTATTGTATTGTATTGTATTGTATCTAAACATTTATAAAGCGCCTCTCACAGTATTCGCTAATCAGAGGCGCTCCCAGTGCGAAAGACCCAGTGAATAGAAAGAGGTTTTAAGACAGCGGAACGAGGCACTTGGGCCACCAGCTAATAAAGAGGCACGTGTCAATGGAGGAAGTTGATTCCATAGAGCAGGACCAATGCAAGAAAAGGCTCTAACCAATCTGAACAGATGTTTTCTAAGTAGATAGGTATGCTTCAAGACACTTTATATAGTACATTTTAGGTTAATCACAAACTGTTGTACACATTGCTACCTAACCAATCTGAACAGATGTTTTCTAAGTAGATAGGTATGCTTGAAGACACTTTATATAGTACATTTTAGGTTAATCACAAACTGTTGTACACATTGCTACCTAACCAATCTGAACAGATGTTTTCTAAGGTCTTTTGAAAATGTATGTTGAGCAGAGTCAAACAAAACAGCACATAATTATATGTAATAGATAACTGTGTCAAGAGAATGGTAAGTGCTTCTGTTGTGTGTGCTTGTTTGGTTTGTTGTGTCAATTTTATTGGTAATGGTCATACGTTTAGTTGTCGTTATTCATGTTGTGTGCTTTATCCTGCAACAGGTTAAATGAAAAAGAAGCGTCGCTTATTTTTGAAATGGATAAAGCTAAGACTCTAGCAAGTAAGTGGGAATAACTGAGGAAATGGAGTTATTGTTTCTATAATTATTATTGTTGTTGTTGTTATTATTATTATTATTATAATTATTATTATTATTATTATTAATTTATTAATTAGATAATTATATTGCTACTTTATGAATTCACCTCAAAAGTGTTTATAGCTAGAAAAGATAAATCCTTAATTATTTCTAGAATGAAATAAGAAAAAGAGAAAGGTTCCTCAAAGTTGGTGATAATAAACATCATGTAGAGAAAGACCATCATGTGAGAGGGCATGGCAACCACACGTTTTTCAGAAAGTTAGAAGAAACAGTTGGCAAGAGGAAGGTGAATTTAAGTTTGTCATGATGGGATGAAGTATGAGTGGAATGTGGAAGTTAAGCTTGAATTCAGCTTTTGTATTACCAACCGTTTATTCCAAATTACTAAAAAAGGTGTCTTATGCTAGACGATGAAGTGCCTTGTATAAAAGAACAGCAACTTTAAAGAAGACTGCAGCCGAACAAGATTACCGTGTAATTTCTAACTGGAGACCTTGCAGGAAGCTTACAAATAAGGCACACAGAACTGATTGTAAGGAATCCTGAAGGCAAAGAGGAAGAGAACTAAGTGTTGTAATAGTCCAGGCATGATCAGACATGATCAGACATGATCAGACATGATCAGACATGATCAGATCAGGCAGCACTGGAAGTTAGATCGACGAACCGGTTGAAGTTGCTTCTGGTAAAAGTTACACAATCGTGTTATGTTGGTGACATGAGATTCCAATGTTGAATCAAGAGTCAACCTAGGTCAGGAAATGTGAACACTGGTAGAATCTGTCATAAACAAACAGTTTGACAGCTTAGATGTGTGTTTAATTGTAATTAGTGACATCTACTGTCCAGTTCTAATGCATCAACCGATGGCACGTCACAACCAAGCTATAATCAGGTTAATATCCAGAATTAGTCTGTACGAAAGAGAGGCAGCCTGTGGTGGATAAGCAGTTTTAAAGAGCTAAGTTTTAAGTTGAGAATGAATTGGCATAAGCGACTGAGCAGAATGGACAGACACAGGGAGAGAGTTCCAAAAAGTAGATCCATCAACGAAAAACCTCGTTCACCTAGAACCGTGCTTGATTTAGGTAAGACCAGAGAAAGATATTCAGATGACCTCGTTGAATAATGATAAGTCTGGGGAATAAGAACTGATGTTGATGACATTGTATAATAATAAATCAATCAATCAAACAGAATTTATATATGATGATGCCTAGTTAATATGTTATTGCTTGCAGATGATGTGCTGGAGGATCAGCAGCGCAAGGCAAGGGAGCTGAAGCATCAGACAGACCGTGCTCAGGCGATGAAGGAATCCGAGATAGCAGATCTCCGGACTAAAATCAAGGTCTGCCTGCAGGAGTAAACTTGCTATAACTCTTGCTTCTGTTGAAGTTAAGACCTATGTTAGCTGTTGAACTGTAGTCAAGGTTTCCCTAATATCACCCACCATTATTATCTGCCTCAACCACCATCATCTGCCTCAGGCTCTTCTACTGCAGGCTTTCCACTCCAAACTGAAGTCTAACCTCTTCAAGAGTTCCTACCCTAATCCATCCGATGCTCATCTTCCAAGCTTTCTCGTCCTGAACGAAACCCGCCTTAGCATCTGCTCTGCCTCATCTCTCTGGCAACTGGACATGAACCTCCACTCGACTTCGATCTCTGGACAACCCCTCCGATATGATACAGCGCTCATGAATGAGCTGGTGCCCTGCATGTAGCTTTAGAGTTGCGCTTTAGAAAATTTGACATCTAGGATTAAATTACAATCGATGTTGTATGTGAATTGCGGGTTGCTTCATGTCACTTACAAATAATAAGAGAAGGACGAAAGTTATGAGGAGCAGTGCAATATGAGCGCTCAAGGCAGATTCGCTTGAGCACACACCGGTCCCACCTTGTAACATGGAGTTTACGATTGAAGTGAGTGGAAAAATAGTTATGAATAAATTGGCAATATCTGCATTATGCAGTGAAATAATTGAATGTTTTCTCAAGGAATTCTTGTTAAAATATCTTTCAGCTTTTTGTAAGTGAAAGAAAGCACTACGAGGACCTGTGCAACACGCAGAGATTTGTCTGTGATTTCAATCATATGCTTGAAGAGCTGAAGAAGTTTGGAGAAGGTGTGTCACTTGCTTCTACTTCCTAATTTATCAAAGGATATTTTGTATTGTGAAGCCACAATTGTTACGGTATGTCAAGTCTGTCATAGTTTAATATATTGAAGTTCTGTCTTGATGAGTCTTAGGAAACAAGGCATTATATACTTAATTGTTTATAATGATTCAGTTTTAAAAATCTGTTAAATTGTTTTATTGTTGTCACTTGCTTGAGTGCAGGTGAAAGTTGATGCAAGTGGTGATAGAGGCAAAATTCTTCCGGAAAACTAAAGGTCAAGTGAAAATATCTTTTGTTTGTTTTCTTAGTGGTTCCTGTAAAAGCAAGTCCTGATCATCGTCGAGCGTCTGTGGTATCTGTAGAGAGCAGCATTAGTCATGAAGATGTGACGTCACCTAGCAGATTGTCTAGTAGCGCTGTTCCGAACCTTACATCTCGGACGAGTTCATGTATGTTTAACCTTTTCTTCCATGTAGTCCAGTTATTTTTTAAGTGAAAAACAAGGGACAGAATGAATTAAGTTTGTTGCAATTATAGTATTTTAACTGTTTTTTAGTTTTTAATATGTTAATTGAAGATGTGGTATTCCAGTGGTCCATTTCTGTTTTTAAATGTTACTTTTCTTTTTGATCACTGTCAATTTTGAAGGATAATGAGTCAATAGTGTTGTGCAGCATTCAACTGCTTCTCTGGTTTTAGTTTCTTTTCTAAGATATAACTCTCTTGAAGACACTTGAATAATTCATTTATAGTAGCTAATAAATTGTTGTTAAACTGCTTAGTGATCGCTTTGTCTTTCTGAGTGCTACTATTGCACTTCATCTGCACAAAGACACCGCTGTGCCTTAGAAGAGTTTCTGGTGGTTCTCAGATCTTTCATAGACAATTTATGTTAAGTTTCTGGAAGACAACTATTTTTAAAGATTCTTGAGATGAGCCATGTATAAACATTGAGATATGACCTTACAGTCTCTCATGCACTGTTTTGAGTGTTGTGTTTTCATGTTTTTTGCAGCCAGTCAATCTGCTGCTACTAAAGCTGCGGCTCCTACTGCTGCTGCTCCTGTTGCTGCTGGTCCCGTTGCTGCTGCTCCCGCTGCTGCTGCTCGTGTTGCTGCTGCTCGTGTTGCTGCTGCTCCCGTTGCTGCTGCTCCTGTTGTTATTCCAAATTCTGCTCATGTTCTTATGCAATCCGACTCGCTGACACAGTACGAGGCGACTAAGGCGGCTCAACGTCTCGCCAACCTAACGCTCAATGTAAGTCATTGTGTAAATAAACGTTTCATGGTGAGACATTGCTCAGCTCTGCTTGGTTTCATTAACAATGATAGCTAAAAGTGATGACGTCCGATTATAGTGTTGAAGTTCTAACATAACTTTTTCACCTTGGTCATAGATATTGCTTGAGCTTAGCTGTCGTAGGTTTAGTAAATGATGCTAAGTTTGTTAGTATATATGATTATACTGTTAGGTAATGTTCTAAAACTACACCATCACCTGGGAAGTAAATGTCATGTCACCATCTTTTGCAATATTGCCTTATTTTCAGTTGCACATGAAGCATTCTGGAGTCTTCTGTTTGGTAGTAAACCATACAGTTTATTTTATGCAGGACTCGACACAATCATCTGCTTCAGCGACTGTGAGAAGTCCAAGGTCAGACAGAGGTCGTGGTTCACGGGGTCGTGGTGGAGGAACTTCTACAGGCAGTGAGTATTGCTGCTGTCTCTGTTGTCGTCATCGATGTTGGCAAGCTGCTTATCACAGGCTGTATCTGTGATATATGAAAAACAGTTTGTTTTTGGTGGTATTTGATGATAAGTAGAGTAAAAGAATCATGGTCCTGGGTTTGAATGATTGCCAGCTAAGGCACAAAAGAATATGAAACCTATCCAACAACTGTTCTAAGCGCCCAACTTTGGACTAGTGCTCATCGAAAGATACTAACACTTGAAGGATGGTGGGCCAAGTTGGCTCAGATGTTTGGCTTTTACATGGACGGTCACCCATCTAACTGCTAATCATTCACTCAGGGTTGGTTAACTTCACTGGGCTTGCCAATGTCATATGCACGGCAATGAGCTGCCACACAACAGAATATGTTATGTTTGTTATTTTCCTATTATGCTCATTAAAATTATGCTTAATTGACGAAATACAGAATGTGGAATGTGTCTTAGGTTTAGCCTAGAAAGGTCATCATGTGGGAAACTTTTTGTTCAAAACCTATTTTAGTTAAATGAAAACAGTTTGTGCAAATGCCTGTTTTTTCTAGGAGAAAATGAATTTTTTTTATATAAACTGAATTGGAACATTTATAAGCAGAAAAATTCAATGGCCTTATTTATTTTGATTTTTGCAGATTGCATTGTTAAGGTTAGACATTGTCACTGTTTTCCAATTCAGATACTGACAGAGCAGCGAAGCCTGACTCAGGTGAACAGCAGAGGGACCCGCAATCAGCACGAGGCCAGGGTCAGTCTAGGGGTCAGGGAAGGTCAAATCGAGGTCAGGGTCAAACACGCAATACAAACGAGTCTAATAGCCAGAGATCAGGGTCAACCAGTGCTCAGCCATCGGAGAACAAGGAGGCCAACAACGCATCATCACCCAGGAGGTCATCCAACCATCAGACCGCTCAGCCAAAATCGCCTAACAGCCCTCGGCGTGGTGCCAGGCAGGGTGGAAGACGAGATGGTGGGCGACAGACATCAGGTGACGTGTCTGCCAAATCTGAAGCAACTGCAAAGCAGGAGTTGATCGATGGCCACAATGACAGTTCTGGAGATGCTACGAAGAATGGAGGTGCTTTGCCGGTTTCCAAAACACCTGCAGAGGATGGCCTCACAAACGGCCAAGCTGAGGCTCTGCCGCAGCGAGGAAACCGTACAAATCGCCGAGAGCGTGGGGGTGGCAAGCAGAGCGCAGACAATCAGCAAACAGCAGCTAGTGAGCCAACACTGATAAACGGAGAGTAAGTTCGATCAAGTAGTGCCGAGGAGGAGCTCACGTGAAGCTGATCACCATCATCGATCATCGTTTACATCTAGAGATTAGAATTTAAGAAATTAGCAACGTGCTCCTCTTTCTGTCAATTCAGGTCAAGCATCGTTACCTAGTGAATTTCGTCTTTGCCAGTTTTCTTGACTTGGTTCTGGGTTTAATGTTAAGCAGATGGCTATCATATATTCTGAGCTTGTTCTCCGTTCGACATTTAGTGGATTATGTTTCTGTTGCGCTTCACTGAACTGTACAGTGGATATGAAATTCTTATCTCTTGTCTTGATGGTTGAAATTGACAGCCTGCATGTCATGTTGTCAAGTCATTTTGCCATACGAGTATTCCAGGCCATTGTCAAGGTCATAACTGCTATATATCAATGAAGATTCATTCGCAAAGGGGGTAATTAACTATCTTGTTTCTGATTGCCTGGTAATTAGTATGCTTATAATAAACCAAAATAACATTTGCTGTGATGAATGTTGTTACGAGCATTGCTTGGCTGTGTTGGATGAAAACCTTTGTGTCCGGCGTCAGACCTTTGCCGCTAAATGACTGATGCAAGTCTATTCCGTAAGTACTGCTTAGAAATTTTGAATGGATGAACCCTATTCTTAGAACTCTTGTTGTTAGTATGTCTTCTACACATGATGTCAATCAGTGGACATTTTGACATTTAGTTACGAGTGACCAGTCCAGTTCATGCCTGGACTAAGAGGTCATTTACATTTGAAAAGAACTATGCTCAATAATGACACCTGCATACATAGTATATACATACATGACATATTCATTCATGTTTATGTACATATGTATGTGCATACATAGACACATTCTTTCTAAATCTGTATATATGAATGAACCCTATATATGTACATAAGTATGTAACTGTGTTAACTAAAATTGTCTAGTTTTATATCTGTTTCAAACTTGTCAGAGCTCTGCAAAATATGCACTAAACCAGGCGTAGAAAACTGCAGTTTCTAGTATGGGTTGTATTTGGCTACGTATAAATGTATAATTGTTTATTGTATACTCTAATATGTATAGCCTTTAATAAATTATGTATATGAAATGTATATCATATATACAAATTATCATATATTATGCATGTACATATGCACTTATAATTTATAACAGTCGTTAGTGACTTGCAATATAATATTTTTTGACTAGCTTATAAAATGCAGTTAGGAATCAGTCTGCAGACAATTTGGGCTGAGGGTTTCCTGTAGATAACGAACAAAGTGTTGCTGGCTGTTGAAAAACTTTTTGTGTATGTGACATTCTGTATGTTTGTTAAAGTCTTTCTGGGACCAAATGTTCTTAATTTTTGTTAAATTACTGCTTAGTTATTCTGTCGTCTGCACATGACAAAGTGTGTCTGTGTTTTGAGTGTTTGAATAGAGAACTCCTTGTAATGGACTGATCCGTACTTTTGCTAAGAGGTTCCAACAGCTTCCTATCAAACCAACAAATTGTTAGGAGTAGCTGTTTTGGTTTGAATGCTTGCCTCTTAAAGTCTTAGTGGAGAGTATGAGTCTCCCTGAGACGGTTGTTGCAGGGACCTTGGGAAGTCCTTCATGCAGAATTGCTGACCACCATCGCTTGATGCTTTGTTACTAGTGAGCCTTAAAGCCTTTAATAAATGTACAAATAATAATAATAATTTAAGGTATGTGGATCTTGATGGCTGATCGGGGTGATGGAGTTGCAAAATTTCTGACAGTGACTCAGTGCTCATTGTTCTTGATTTACTCTCAGTTGCTTTGTGTTTCTGTTGCATTGTCAGTCTTTGTCACATGCCTATGAAATGAATCGTGCCGTCGAAATAAAAATGTAGCTATGCAAATATAAGTCCATGAAGCTCGGTTCATCTACCCCTGAAGACCCCAGTATTTTGCATTGGATGTGGGAATGTGGTTTAATCATATGGACTTTGCATGATGGTTGAGGAGATAACCGGTGTAGATCAGTTGGTTGATGGAAAATGTCTCCTAATGACATGAAGTCTCTAGACTGTGTTAGAAAGAATTCGTTCAACATGTGATGAACTTGTTGAGCATTGAAAAAGTACGGACTAGCATGCATGTGATGTATGTTACAAAGTGAACATTTGGCAAACTGAGTTTTACATTTATTTGGGAACGTCTTTATATATAATTATATACTTATATATATATATATTTACATGCATATATAACATATATATATATATATATACTTATATATTCACGTTAATGCCTGTAAGCAAGTTATGTATATGCATGTATCTGGGCAACTTTTAATTCATTGTTTGAAAGATGATTATTGACTTGTTTGCTGTCATTATCAGAGGTTTATGTTGCAGTGTAGTAGCAGCCAAGACAGAAGTTTGTCATATGTCATATAAACTATTCGTATGTTTAAACGTACCGGTACATGCATACATACACCCACACTTGCATGTATACACACTTATGCCATACATACACACACATAGGCATGCTTACATACATACATACCGGTACATACATGAATATTTTGCTGTATTTCACTGTTTAGTGTATTACTAAAGAGATTTATAAAGGTTTTGTTAAACATTGTGTGGTTTAATAAATTAGTTTGTATGTATAGATTTATTTGTGTGAGTCTTACTTATGCTTACTTGAATATGCTGATGTATTTGAATGTTTACAAGCTGGCCCAGACCATCATCGGCTTTGACATGAAGATGTAGTTAATTAAGTTTATGTAATCATAACACGTGCAACATATTCTTTTTTTGGTTACAGTTATTGTGAAAATGTTGACTTTGTGGCATCTGGGGTTCATGATAATCTGGTGGTTAGTGTGCTAGAGTGTCAGTTGAGAGGGTGGGGTTCAAATCCCTATCAGAGCAGAAATTTGCTTTGAGATTTCTGCTCCACTTGTGTACTCCACACACAGCCAACTCGATTATATTGAGTACATTGAATGTACACTGTAAGTGGGAAGATCAGGCTAAGAAAACTTAAGTCACTAACGCTTCATACCCATGGCTGCATTTTGGGTTTAGCTTTAGGGAATGGTCTTCTGTGGCTTCTCGGTCATCAGTGGATATCAACTGGACTTTTCGAAAATGGATCGACAGATTTTAGTGTGAATAGTAATTAGTTCAACTATACAGTGTCTGAAATGTATCTTTCATTTGCAGAGTATTAACTAGTTTGATTGATGCCTGTTTGTTTATTAAAGTATAATATGTTCGTATCACTATATCCGTTATTTAGTTATAATTTTGTTAATATAAATGGATACTATGTGGTTGGTTCGCGTATGAACTTGCTAGTGCAAACTTGTTTTTAGAAACTGCTATAGCCTATATATGTATGTATATCAACACGTACGTAATATATGTATATCTATGTATATACACAGAATTCATGTATTTAAGTTGCATTTGTTAGGTTTTGTCTGTATAGCGTAACTTGAGCATTTGAAAAGTCAGTTTGGGATTCCCAGTATATTTTTCTATGTTCAGATCCTAATGTTTTTAGGTGTTATCTTTGCATCTTCTACCTTTCTTCGGATTTTACGATGTTCTGTTATGATTTGATCTGACCTTGCTTGAACGCTGTTTAAGGTTTCTGCTCTACTGCTTGATAGATGACCTCTTGTGAACTTGAGTTTTGACCACTGATACTGTGGCAATCAATGCCTGTTGTGCAACCTATGAAGGGACCGGATTCAAGCATCATTTTCTTTCTTTCTTTCTTTTGTTTCTTTGTTTCTTTTGTTGTCCTCTTCTTTGTTGATTATCGCTGCTGTAGGCTGGGTTTATGTTTACCTAACTTTATCATTCTTCTGTCTTTTTTGCTATTAAATTTGCAGCTATGGTTTCTATCTTTTGTAGAACACATGCATATGTACTCTCTCCCACTCTCTCTTGCTTGCTCGTTTGCTCCATTTCTCACTTTGTCTCTATATCTCTATGTCTTTCTCTCTGTCATCTATCTATGTCTGTCTCTGTGTCTCACTGTATCTTTGTCTGTCTGTCTGTCTGTCTGTCTGTCTGTCTGTCTGTCTGTCTGTCTGTCTGTCTGTCTGTCTGTCTGTCTGTCTGTCTGTCTGTCTGTCTGTCTGTCTGTCTGTCTGTCTGTCTGTCTGTCTCTCATTCTCCAGTGGCTCTGTGTTTGCTAACCATTTAGAGTATTATGTTGATTGTATGTAAGTTGCTGCTGCAAAGATCAGATGTGATGGTAGCAAGACCTGTACATGGTAATCGTAAAATTCAGTCTCGTCTGTAACAGTTTCTTCGTATCTTAACATTTTAATTTAGTTCAGTACTCTGGAATACGGTTGTTTATTATAGTTATATTCTGTTAAACTTTAGTGATTATTAAAGAAGTACAATGGCATGGTTTATTAGAGAGTACAGTAATTTGAAGCTATCATGTGCCTGTTGAGTTAATGCCGAAAACAATAATTGATCTCAAACAGTAGATTACAATTTTTACCTTAGTTCCAGGTATTTGACACGAATGCTCTTATTGCTCGTCAATGTTTTGTACTTAATCCTCTGCAGTCTACACAGTTAGGACTAACTTTTGGAGTAGGCCTACGTGGCTTTGGGTGAAATTACCCCCAATGCTTGGCAAGGCCCAGCAGACTTGCTGCCCTTCATTCTGTCTGTCTCTGGTTCTCTGTCTGTCTGTGTGTATATATATATATATATATGTATATATATATGTATATATATATGTATATATATGTATATATATATGTATATATATATATATATAAATATCCCCTTGTCTGTCTGTCTGTCTGTCTCTCCCCCTCGGGAATGAAGAGGTTGGGCCTTTAGAAATCTAGGGCCTTGAATAGAAATCAGTACAGCATAGGCAGAGGAGGAGAAGGAGGAGGGTTGGTGAATGCATGGAACATGGCTAACACTGGCTATAGATGACATTTCCGATTAAACCAATGGCGTTTAGATGCGAAGACAGTATTTTAAACAAAGGGCCCAGACTGCAAGATAACATTGAGCATTATAAGGTCACTAACAAGACTCCTATAACATAATGAAGTAATGTGTCTGAAGAGGCGCCGAAAATTAAGAAACTGAAGATTATCGAAGACCACTGCACATCCTGAGGACTTCTGAAGTGACGGCGGAATTGCCGGGTTTAGACTTTGTGAGGCCATAAGGTTTCAGCTATATGTAAATTGTAAATGTAGACTTTTTATACAGCGACCGTAAGGGGTCGTCCATAAAGGACGTCCGCAAAATATGGCCCACTTTGGACCCCTCCCTCCCCCTTGTCCGCATTTAAGCTTACCCTCCCTCCCTCCCCTTTGCGGACGTCCGCACGCCTAAGCCAATTTTTAATGTCGTCATTATTTTTACAATTATTCCGCAGTTCCTGTGCACGTCTAAGTGACAGTTCAGGTTTCATATCGCAGGATGTGCAGTAATAAAAGCCTTTTTAAAGTCGCAGTAATGGTTATACCATGCATGAAGTTTTAGGCAATCACTTCACTGACCTTTTCGTCTTTCAGGTAAGGCTGAAACAAGGTGGTGTTTTAAAAACTATCAAATTTAAAAGTTTAGATGCGGACGTCCGCACTGGTCATGACACTCCCTCCCCTCTTGTCTGCATTTGTCCGCATTTCGATGACCCCTCCCTCCCTCTTTGCGGACGTCCTTTATGGATGACCCCTAAGGCCTCGACCCTGCTCATTTTAATGGTCGTACAAGATCCTTCACCACCGCTCCCCGTTTGAACGGGCGCCACGCCATTTTAGGTCCTCTGGTGCGGACCGTACTAATCCGAGATTTAAATCTCTGAAATAAGCCACCTTTGGGAGGCAGATGAGCAGTCTTGTTATCAAGACCTTAAACCTTAAGACCAAGACCTTGAACCTCAAGACCAAGACCAAGACCTTGAACCTCAAGACCAAGACCTTGAACTTCAAGACCAAGACCTTTTACCTCAAGACCAAGACCAAGACCAGGACCCAAAAATCACAATCATATCCACACTATTCCTTACTAAAAATTGTCAAGTCGGACTACTCGCTACTTTAATGAAGCAAACCAACTGTAAATGCAGACTGCAGAGAATTTCTGAATTCAAAGTAAGTCCTTCATGCAAAATGTTATTCCAAATGCCTGCTGCATTTTATAAAAACCAATTCGCTCAGAATTTTCTGACCAAGACGTGTCTTGTGGGGCCTCGTAAAAATTTCGCCATGTAAAAAATACTTTTCATAGGTGCTGAAGTCGCTGGCACACACAGTAGCTTTTCAAGCATTGGATTTAAATGTATAAATCGTGAGCCTTTTTTGAAACCGTTAAACCTCGCTGCGGAAAAATTAAAAATTTAGTCGGTCTTGGTCTTGGTCTTGAAAAACCAAGACCAAGACTTTGAACCTCAAGACCAAGACCAAGACCTTGGTCTCGAGGACAACAAGACTGCAGATGAGTATGGGACGCAGTCTACTTTCTTTCCAGTGTAGGCCTATTTAACTAAAGCTTGGAGGCCCCTTACTAAAAATTACACCAGAAGGTCTCACAAAACTTGAAAGGATACGCCTTTTAATTATTTAATAGCAAGACATTTTAAGTGAAATACAGTACACAAAATTTTAAAAGGCTTCAAAAAATCTGATTTTTAAAGGCCTCTGCAGATTGTGAGTCCATAAGCTGTAGCTTTTTGGCTTATGCCTAAATGCAGCACTGGACGGCGGTAATGTTTTAGAAATCGAGTTTACCATCACGAACCAAGACATATAATTATGGCCCATAATTATGGCCTATGTGAACAGCAAGTGCCCACATATTCGACCGATGCATGGTGATGAACTCTGCTGTAGACCTCAGAACTCGATCGTTTAAAACTGAAGAAGAGGCAGTCCCTTAAGCTAGCACTGATGCAATAATGAGTATGAAATGTTAACAACTTCATTTTCTTAGCCTCGGCATAGGAGGACGGGTGGCCATGCAGTCCTCTGCCTCGCCGTCTCATCTTCTCTCCGACAGAGTAGGCTACGGTCGGTGTATTCATTAGCCTATACCTGAGTGCTAGGCTAGGGAGCGCACGCGCATCAGAATCTCGAACCAACTTTCTGCCGTGGTGGGGATTTAAACACCCCCCCACCTCTCGCTTGACAGTGCAGCACGCTAACCACTACACCTATCGAGCACCCCCAAACCCACCTTACATAGCGGTGACTAAATGTTTCCAGATAGGCATAGTCCTTGCGACGTGGGAATTGGCAATTAGCCTAATTAACCTCAATGGTATAGTTCATTAGTCTGTCTCATCGTAGCAAGCTACTTGACATCACTCAATTGATTGGGATGGATACACGTTAATAGTTTCGTGAAAAGTGAATAAAAAAGATGAATAAACGAATGGCATGGCCGCCGTTTGAACGTGTCTCATCAGTTCAAGGTATGGTTAAGGAATTTATGTCCAGGAGGTTGAGCTAATGCCTGTTAGACCTACAGGCTGGTCTAAACATTCACTGCAAGTTGTACAGGATAATGCCTATGCCTATCATATATATATATATATATATATATATATATATATATATATATATATATATATATATATATATATATATATATATATATATATATATATATTCGTTTATTGGAACAGTCTGACAAACCGCAGAGAGTTACAGCAAATTAAATATCTGCCTATAAAAGTGAAAGGTTCAACTATGGACCAAGAGAAGCGGATAAATTAAAATTACGGGATATAGGCCTATAGGTAGAATATTGCAAAGTAACACAGACATGTGTTATATGCATGCCTAGGTTAGAGTCCAAGACAGAAGCCAATGAATGGTTCGAGTGCAGTGTAAGCCTACAGGTCAAGCTTCACTGTCTGTATTTACTGTTGTTATTAGAACATATGATTATAAACACATTCTCCCTCTTTCAAGGTGTAGTGGTTAGCGTGCCAATAAATACATTGGTCAATTTATACAACTGATAAACTGAGACAGCGAACAGACAAATAAACATTGGTGCACATAGACTAGGCCTACTTATATAAAATTATACGAACCTCTAAGACGACATAGGCTCAAAATTATGATAGCCTATAGGCTATTACGGCCGCAAATATTAATTTTCTCAATAATAATGGTTAAACCTGTGCTAAGACGAAGACCGTGTTGGCTCACGATGGAAATCTCTTAGCCTAAATAAATTTACCATCGGGGTGCTATCCGACAACCTTTCGCTCACAGGCTGACTGTATCGTTAATACAGTGGCTGTCTCGGCAAAATGCGCAGAATTCGTTGCTGTAACTGTAAGAGGAATGCATTGTCTTCAGACATCAACAAGTGTTCGGATCTTATGAATCAGACTTGTTGTCCTCGAGACCAAGGTCTTGGTCTCGAGTGCATTCGAGTTCATTTTTAAAAGTCTTGGTCTTGGTCTTGAGACCAAAAGTCTTGGTCTTGGTTTTGAGGTTCAAAGTCTTGGTCTTGGTCTTGAGGTTCAA
Source organism: Allolobophora icterica (assembly GCA_963556255.1). Taxonomy (NCBI): domain Eukaryota; kingdom Metazoa; phylum Annelida; class Clitellata; order Crassiclitellata; family Lumbricidae; genus Allolobophora; species Allolobophora icterica. The sequence continues at coordinate 75,206,464 of OY744602.1, read as the reverse complement.
AGTCTTGGTCTTGGTCTTGAGGTTCAAAGTCTTGGTCTTGGTCTTGAGGTTCAAAGTCTTGGTCTTGGTCTTGAGGTTCAAAGTCTTGGTCTTGGTCTTGAGGTTAAAGTCTTGGCCTTGGTCTTGGTCTTGAGGTTTAGGTTTTGACAACAAGACTGTTATGAATTCAGCCAGAGGAGTCGAGAGGAACCACAAGCAGCCTGACATTGGTCTATGACTCTATGCGCTATGCTTCGAACAATCTGAGTTTGCATTCAATTCAATTCAATTCAATTCAAAGTCATTTATTGCAATCAAGACAATTAAAACATATTAAAACATATTGCATCTATGCATGCATGCATGCATGTACGCATGTATGTATGTATGTATGTATGTATGTATGTGTATATATGTATGTATGTGTGTATGTATGCATGTATGTATGTATGTATGTATGTATGTAGGTAGGTTGGTAGGTAGTTAGGTAGGTATTTATGTATGTATGTACGCTGGAACCATCTATACTGGTACATCGAGTGACTACATGCGGGCGTCCCGGATTGGCAAATTTAATCAGATGTTAGCAGTTCTAATTTTGTTTTAGTAATGGAAGATTTTAAATTATTGTGCTATTATTACTGCTATATAAATATATCCGTGTAGAATTGGCCCAAATGAAGAGAAGTTTCGAAAACGGATATCAGAAAAGCAACAAGAAGCTTCTATTTCAGACACAGCTAAAGCAGTTACCGAAACCTGACAGTTATTATATATATATATATATATATACATATATATATATATAATAACTGTCAGGTTATATATATGTATATATATATATATATGTTCGTCAGAGTCAGACTAAAAAGGATGACAGTGACCTATAGAAGTTTAAGAGAGTCTTCCGGCGGCGGGGGCTTCAATGAGTCATTTTCCCAGTTGAAAAAGCAGGGACGTCATTTCGGGGGCGGGGCATTTGCCCCCTTGATTTTTGAAAAAAAGAAAAAGGATGAAAAGGAGGAAGAAGACAGAGGTAAAAAAGAAAAAATGATACTCAAATTCAGGCAAGGATATTGTGCTAACAATAATCCCATCCGGAGAAGAAATTGGGTGCAACGAAATGACGATATAAAAGTACTCTAAAATGCTGGCCAAAATGTTGACTTGTGGTCAGGTTTTGTGCCCAGTGTATTTTTTTAATAGTGAGGCAAAGTCCTCTCAAACGTTAATGAATTAGGGCCTCGCAGAGTATAAATCAGAGTCGGGGTGCACTAAATTTTAAGTGACCTTGAGGACTATATTGGATCTTAGGTCACGATCATCGGCGTAGACTCGGGGGGGGGGGCAAACGGGGCACGTGCCCCCAATAATTGAGATGGACTGTATATCTAATGCAACAAGTATAGAAAGAATAACCAAATCCCCCCATAATTTTTGGCAAGTTTACCCCAGTGGTCACGATTGCCTATTTTAAGCTTAGGCGTGAATTCACTCGTTAGAGTTTCTATGCCAATGAGCACATGTATGTGAATCAGTCATTATAGGATCTGTTCACAGATCTGAGTTTTGTGTTACAGCCTGGCTCTCCTAGTCCGCTTCTTCCTATCTTCTTTCTCCTCCTCTTCTTCCCCTTCTACTTCTTTTGTATTGCCATTAATTCTTCAGTTATTACAGGCATATACAGCTGGTACTTGGATCATTAGCCCGTCGTCATTCGGAGATTGTCAGCTAGATCCTGTTTGTTCGTGATCAACACGGTTAAAACCGGACTCACGCACCAGTTATGATCAATTATAATTATGGTATACATTGTTCCTTCTTGCGCTCTATATATGGTCAGGTCTCATAACACAGACATACGCAGACTGTGTATGAACGCACCACTACAATCATCGTGGTTTTTGATAACATTTTGAGCATGTGACAATACACATAACCTAAATTGACCACTTGGTTTCTTTTATTCATTCTTAGACTGTTGTGGAGGATTTGCAGGCTGCCGACTGACTAAGACTATTAGTCCGCATGCTCGACCAAAATTCATTCGGCCAGTTGAGACGCTCTCCAGCCTGAGTCACGCAGTAATCTGGCAGAACAAGTCACGCAGGAAGCCCATGTCTTGCATATAGACCAAGTCACACAGCTAGCCAAGTCACGCAGCTAGCCCAAGTCACGCAGCTAGCCCAAGTCACGCAGCTAGCCCAAGTCACGCAGCTAGCCTAAGTCACGCAGCTAGTCTAAGTCACGCAGCTAGCCCAAGTCACGCAGCTAGCCCAAGTCACGCAGCTAGCCCAAGTCACGCAGCTAGCCCAAGTCACGCAGCTAGCCCAAGTCACGCAGCTAGCCCAAGTCACGCAGCTAGCCCAAGTCACGCAGCTAATCTAAGTCACGCATGCAGCCCCCAGTCACGCAGCTGGTAGGTGGGTGCATGCCGTTTTAAGTAGGCCTATGCTAACGGCTTGTGATGGAAGCACAGAAGAGATAGACTTAGAGACTTAGAGAGCGATACCGAAGGAAAAGCAGAGGACCAGAAACGAGAAAACGATGGTGAAGTAGGAGTGGCAAAACAGAGAAGGTGTTCTTAAACTAATGCTACTTTGCGTGACATCGATTTTCTTCATAATTATAAAAACTTAAACTGATGCGTTGTATCGGTCTGCCATTTTATACTAAGTCTTCAAGCAGATCGCTGAAACCATATCCACGTGTAAGAAGAATTATCTAGACCGGCTTTCTCAACACTATAGTAATTGTTCATTTAAAGCGGCTCAGAAACGCTATCATGTCAAAAGTCCATGTGTATGATAAAGTAATAAAATAATTGTTTTACGCTCTGTGGTCACTTGGTCCGATGAATCCTAAATAATCTCCTTGTACATGTTGTCCTATCGACGGAGGCTATCGTGGCTCGGCTTAAACTGTAGCTTTGGGGTTTGAAATGTATACTTTGCAAAGTCAGTCGAAGGGCTTTTGCGGATCTTGTTCATTGCTGTGTGAAAGGTTTCGACTGGCGATGACAGAGTCTTATTGGATTGACTCAGCGCAGGACGAACGGCGAATCTCAGGCAAATAAGCGGAGAAAGATAAGGAGAGAACTGATGATGAGGCATAATTAATGTTCAGCCTTTGTTTCTCTAAGAGTTTACTTGACAATTCAGTTAGATTAGATAGCAGACATAGGGACCGAACCACACCGGTGTATGCAAACAGAAAGAGGTTGCTATCAAGACAAAGAAACAGAAAGAGCATTGAGATATATATATAGGCTTGAGATATAGAAACAGATGCAGACACACATAGAAGTGGAATAAGAAAAGGGAAAACGTGGAAGAGTATATCCTTGAACAGCTCTGGAGTGTGATCATTTAATGTTATTAGCGTCGGCATAATATGAGGACGGTTTGCCAGTCCTCAGCCTCGCGGCCTGGTCTTCCCACCGAATGTGTAGGCATACACTTATAATGCACAGACGAGCTCGTCAGAGGCGCTAGTTGCACGCACGGTAGGCCTACCCTTGAAATAGGTCTACCTTTCTGTCCGGGTGGAAATTTGAACCATCGGCTTCTGGGTTCATGGCAGTCTAACACACTAACGACTAGACTAACGGACCACTGTGTCTTAGATTCCGTATTATAAATGTATTTAGAAGGCACCAATCAAGCACATGCACTCTAACTAGTGTATATGGCCTACAATTAGAATCTGTCTTTATTATTCGTAGGCCTATAATTCATATGGTTTTATAAACGCTAATAGACCAACACAGGATGTGAAACTGCACGGACTAAATATTCAGCGTGAATGCTCGGCGTGAAATTTCGGATAATTTTACTCTTTCATTACAAACAGCTACGACAGATCATGTGGGCCAAGCACAACAAATACCATAGTCCTTAAATGGAGTGAACGAATATTCAATCGTGCAGTGCTTAATCACTAGGCCTATTGTAGGCCTATGTGTTTTCCTCACGCATCCTCTCTAAGCCCCATAGTTATACCTACCTTCATCATATGCATATTTATTGCCGTCTTGATTACACTATAAGTATGATCATCTGCTGGACCTGTCAATGAGGGGGTCCATTATTTACATCGCCAGCTGGTCTTCCATTTCCTTATCGTCGTTTGCCTTTCCACCCTTACTCTCTGGCTGAGCCCGGAATGGCACACTTGAAGATCGTAGACATCACATGCCCTCCGCTTATGGCATCAGGTCAACTTTAGTCCCGGCTAGATGGCCAGCACTGCTCTGCGTGAAGCCGCAAATGGGTCTCTTGCTGGACCTCTCAAGGTACAGCTGGGGTCACTGCTTTCCTCATTACATGCTCCAGGATAGGGGAGGGGGTGGGAAGAAGCGGGTAGATGTGAAGTATCATAGACTAATAATTGCGCCCGATATTTTAGAAGAAGCGGATCTCCATCCACGGATGGCAAATGACTCACTTTCACAACAAGGATCTTGTGTGTGTATGTGTGCACGCGTGATGTTTGCTTGTACGTGTGTGTAGTCTGCGTTTATTGCTATCTATGCGTGTGTGGTTGGTGAGTGGGTCGACGGTGCCATATATATGAGAGTAATGAGCACAATCAAGCACCAGAGACATTAACATAGTACATGGACCCATTAAGCGTGTTTGTTCTAATAGCCCTGGCTGTCATTATGAATAAAGACACAGGCGAATAGGATCTCTCTCAGTGTAACAGCATATACAGCCATCAGATCATAGGACGGATTATATGGACCTAGAGAATATTACTACTGACTGGCGTGAACTTGGATCTGCTTTTATTTCATTCTGTTGAATCCAATATCCCACTAGAAAGGACTACTCAGCCGAGTTTTCTGAAGAGCGGCGCCGTTCTTTTGAGCTGAATAGGAATTGATCGACGAGTCAAAGGAGAGAACAAAGTTTCATAAATGTTGTCACATTCGAATGCGTTGCTCTGCTGGGCTTTAGGTAAGTCTTTCGTCGGGTTCTTATTTTGGCTAAACAGTCTGCAATACAAATATACAAAATTAAGTATATTGAGCTTCTCAGTCTGCTTGCCTGCCTGCCTGCCTGCCTGTCTGCCTGTCCGTCCGTCCGTTTGTCTGTCTGTCTGTATCTCTTCCCAGGGAACTCTCCGTATGACTTACTCTCTGTTTCACGACATCGTCAGTTTGTGTATGTTTTTCTCAATTTTTTTGTCTCTTTCCGTTCACCTTCAACTGATGAATGTCTTTTTGTGTAGGTTTTCTGTCAGTCTTCCCATGTGTCTCTGTAACTACGATATATTTCTCTATCTTTCTCTTGGTTTTGACGCGACTGTATGTATGCATAGCTCCAGCCTCGACTTTATAGCGTGTCACGTGTGTCTGAATATTTTGAACTGCATTAGAGCCTATCAATAGCCTTACCTATAGATGTTTTCTGATCTATGATGATGAAGCCGTTTGTTTAAAGGGGTTGAATTATAACAGGACAGTTATCTAAACCGAATTAAATCCATGTCTCAGAAGGCGAATTCTTTCTATAATGAAACCTATTATAAAACACGCACCTTTTGTCCCACGAGGCTGATGCCAGGAACGATGAGACCGAGGTGAAATGAAATATTGATGACGATGATAAAATTAGTAGCAGGCCTGCTGATAGTGATAACGATGATGATCTTACTACTACTACTACTGCTACTGCTGCTACTACTACTACTACTGTTGATGCTGCTACTACTACTACTACTGTTGATGCTGCTACTACTACTACTGTTGATGCTGCTGCTGCTGCTGCTACTGCTGCTGCTACTGCTGCTGCTGCTGCTGCTACTGCTACTACTACTACTACTACTACTACTACTACTAACACTGCCATCACTACTACTACCACTACACTACAAATAATAATAGTACTAATTATTATCATTATTTTTATTACATAATTAGAGGCACGCCTCTGAATTGGCTCTCTAGCTACTTATCTAAAAGGCTGCAACATGTATCTATTAATCGCTCTTGCTCAACTATAGTTGGTTGGTGAGATGTAGAGTTCCATAAGGTTCAATCTTGAGACCTTTGCTGTTTATATTGTGTATAAAAGATTTACAGTCTGTGGCAGCCATAAAACTAATCATTTCACATAAATGATTTACAGTCTGTGGCAGCCTTAATTAAACTAATCACGTCTGTCTGCTAATGACACAAATATTTTGCCACCAGGCATAGTCCCTTAATGTTGAAACTTTAAATGATGATTCAACAAGCCATTGGTTTTCTGCAAACTTGTCATCATTGAAGTTAGATAAGACTAATTTTATGGTTTTTGATAATAGGGTGATTCCTGATACTGAATTCAGTATATTTATAAATGATGTGCGCCTCGTGTACACGAAACCAAATTTCTGGGTGTTTTAATTACTGAAAAGTTTAAATGGAATAAACATGTGGACATGATTACCAGTAGGCTAAGGTGTCGAGGAGCGTTGGCATTTTACGTAAGGTTAGAACTTTACTGCATACAGACAAATTGAAGTTATTATATCAAACCCTACTAGAACCGTATAATTATGAATTACTGCTGTGGTGTTTGGGCATCTCCTAATAAAACCTGCAATTTGGATCGGTTACTGAAGCTTCAGAAAGCTGCAATTCAAATTATTTCCCATTCACCTTATTTGGCTCACTCCAGCCCTTTATTCAATAAACTTAATATACGCCCTGTCCCTGTCTGTTTATTATCATACTTATGTTCAGGTTTGGAAATAATACCATAATTTCCCCCACGTTTGAAAACTATTTCATATCAGTAGCTAGAATTCATTCGTTGAATACTCGTGGGTCGAGTGACTATGTTACTCCTTACGCCTGCATCGGTTGTCGATTTAATAGCTTCCGAATTCAATTCAAATGTTCACATAATAATTAGCATTTGAAATCAAATGCGTCTTTATCATCATGCATCAATAACTCGGCCAGCATGTCCACATGGAGCTCATATAGGACCCATATTCCCAAATGGGACCCACATTGAGCCCATATGGGTTTCATTCGTTGCCCAGGGACATGCTTGAAGGATACGCACCTCCCCTTTACAGACCGTATTTTAATTTGGTTTTCAACTTCAACCACTCACAGGACTAAAAAATGACCTAACATAGTCCGCTAAAGACGCAGAAAATGAAAGTGTAAACAGTTATGATGTGATATAATGTTTAGTCCTAAATGCAGCGCTGTACGGCTGTAATCTTTATATACCATTGTCATTGCATAGGCTTATGTGATGATAATAGGCATGTTCATCATGGTACCCATACTGAGTAGATTACTCGCAAATTTCCATGTTTAATGAAGGTCGACAGCACTTAGCGCTGAACTACAGTTATTGTGTTTCATTAATCAAGCATCTTCTTTTCCTTTTCCTCTTCCTGTTTCTCCTTCCTGTTATCCTTCTCAGCCTCAACCCGTCTACCTAATTTGTATTGTAATCTATACAAGCCGTGGACAGTCAGTGACGAAGTATATATGCGAATGAAATTACACTAATTTGTTCTATGATCAGCATTAATTGCAAGCTTTTAGTTAAAGATGCGCTAAAACGTAACAAATTTCAAGTTCTTTAATAAACATTGTTTCACGAATTTCAACACAAACTCAACAAATGTCAGTTAGAGATCCACACGAAAGATACCAGAGTCCAGAGGAAAGGGAAGAAGAAGATGTGGAGGTTAGGAGTTCATTCAATCAATCAATTGGACATTTATATAGCGCGCTCTTCAAGGCAACTATTCAGAGGCGCTCCCAGCCCAACCTCGACGAAAGAGAACAGCCTTAAGCGCAGAGAAGAAAGAGGTGGACGAGTCTCGAGGGAGAGACCGCAGTCCAACAGGAAGGCCATTCCAGATAGTGGGACCGGCAACGGAGAATGCTCGCTGTTGCATGGTTGCAGTGCGAGCGAAAGGAACATGTAAGTCACCGCGGGCGGTGGAACGGAGTGAACGGCGACCAAGAAGTGCGGACGCTGGAAAACAGAGCTCACGTAGATAGAAAGGAGCGCGGCCAAGCTGACACTGCCAGACAATAGAAGCAACCCGGTATACAACGCGTTGCTAAAAAGGAAGCCAGTGGAGGACGTCACGCATGTAGTCAGACACGTGACCAAACTTAGGGATGCGCCCAACGAGGCGCGCAGCAGAGCGTATGTATCTATGTATGGAGATGAGAACGAAACGGGAAGTAACAGAGGGAATTACTTTTGCTGAACTAGCGCGAAGATGCCCTGAGCATGATGAGCTAATACAAATAAGAACCTAGAGAGAGAGAGAGAGAGACAGACAGACAGACAGACAGACAGACAGAGACAGACAGACAGACAGAGACAGAGACAGACATACAGAGACAGAGACAGACAGAGATAGAGAGAGACATAGAGAGACAGAGAGAGAGACAGAGACAGACAGACAGACAGACAGAGAGACACACACACAGGTAATCTGTATGATATAGTAACCTAGAGGGAAGTAACCTTTATGTATGTATGCATGTATGTATTGTATGTAGGTATGTATGCAAGAATGTATCTATGTATGTAAATGCCTATATGTATGTATAGTATGTAGGTCATGTCGTATAAAGACATTTAATGTGGTGTCCTTTATGTAGCCTATCCATCGAAAGTGTGTCTTTTAATTTAAAAAACCCTTCCGAATACAATCCGCCGTTGAACTGTGGCGCCAATGATTCACAAAAGAGAACCGTCAGTCCTGCTGGTGACCTTTGGACTTGGCGTGCTGTTGACTCTTCACTTGAGTGTTTATGCCGCAGTCTGCTTTGATGTGTGCATATGCTATAGAATATAATAAACTGAGCCTACTCCAGCATCGGGCTGCTGACTTGTCATCCTCATATTACCCACAGGACGGAGTGAGTAAAGGGACTTATGCCCTTATCTGTGCTACAGCACGTCAGATATTTCCTCTCGCGGGATGATACTGTTACGACCCCCTCTCCCATCCAGCAGCTTCTCCTTCCCACCCACGCACAGAATTATACATCCGCACTTATATATATATATATATATTGTATTGTATTGTTTCTGTTGCTAGCTGTTTTTTTACCTGGGTGGGTCGCAAGCCCACCGCAGAACCCTCCTCCTTTATCCTGGCTTGGGACAGGCACAGGCTTCCTCATAAGAGGTAGCCTGTGGCGGAGTTATATATATATATATATATATATATATATATATATATATATATATATATATATATATATATATATATATATATATATATATATGAGTCACGCCTTGTTTCAAAACTTAGATATCGCAGATTTTCTCTTACAATTCTCTCGTCTTTGTGGCGATCAAATACTGCATTCGTTGTATAACACTTAGCTTAGAGTCACTTTCTCTTTCTAACATTTCTTTAATCATTAATTAACACTATTTTCTGCCATTGTTTTACTTCTCTTTCTTTGAAAATGTTTCAGAGACACATGGCCTGCAGTAATTATCCTTTCTGCCTTTCTGGCTATATTCCAGCAGATAGGTCTCTTAGTTCTTCAAGAAAGACGACTAATTACTATTAGTTTACGTGTTCACTGTCCCCAGGGCCGTAGCCATGATTTTGTTTCGGGGGTGTTTTCTGTTTGGGGAGGGGTGTATTCTCGTCCTTAAGCAAGCCGACATGCAACCGAATCAACCGACCAAGGGGTTTGTAGTTAATAAATGCATTATTTCATTTTTACATTATTTAATTTCGGGGGGTGTTTAAACACCAACAACACCCCCCTAGCTACGGCCTTGACTGTCCCACACGCTGTTTGGAGATTCTGACGGTGTGGTCGTGTGGAAAAAATGCCAGTCATAGGTGTAGATTCTGGGGGCAGCCGGGGCACGTGCCCCCCAATAATTGAGACATTTGAACGATTGATAGACAGCATTAAACGAAGACCTATACAAGAATCGAAAGAAACACGTGGTTGGCATTTTGCGATGACAATTAAGCGATCGAAAAGAATGAAAGTCATTCATTCGCACCTATCGACGACCATGGGCTGGCATCAGGAACTAAAGAACACCATACGGACATACACACACATATGCACAAATAATGTCACTCATACACGTATGAGAAGTTAAACTTTCTCCAACAAATTCATAAACTAACCTCAATACGTAAACTTACTCTAGATACTTTTTCTCCCAGCTCATGGTATGAAAATGTATAAAGTGATAATGATGATGATGACGATGATGATGATGATGACGACGACGACGACGCTGATTCTGTTGATGACGGTGATACTGTCCTATAGAATCTCCCGATCAACTATTAAGTCTTAAACATCTCATCGTGCGATTCTTTACGACGACATTCATATCGTACGCTATGTTTCGTTTTTTTCTCTCCATGTCATCACTCTGATTCATATTCATCCTATTGTCATCGATTATGCCTTGAGCACAAGGTGCCATCTCTATCGAAGTAGAAACTATCACTGCCTATTCCCAACAGGCTGCACCGACAAAAGCCCCGTGGGAGACAACGAGGTAGGGAGCGGATAGCAACACGGGTAAACACGGATTTTGCTGTTATACATGGAAAAAGACTCATACAGAAGAGGACATTGTTGCATTGTGGATACGTCTATGCCTGAGAGAGACAGACAGACACAGACAAATATGCAGACACACAGATACACAGGCAGACACACAGGCAGACAGAAGGACAGACACACAAACAGACAGAGACAGCAGCAACAGACAGCGAGATTGAATGCATGCGGATGCATTATGTCTGTGTATGCGACAAATATGATATGCATTAGATAAATATCCAATGTTTGGGAGTCGAATTGGGTCAAAGCGCTCGTCACTGAGGCGACTCTTGTTTTCTGAACGGACTATTGTGGGTTGATGCGGTTGTGGCACTCATACTATCTCATAGCCACTCACAGCCAATCGTCTTGTTTATCGTCAGATTCCTATAGTCGTCCGATGCGCATACAATGATGACGAAACAGTATAACTAATTCATGCATTCACACGGGTAATAATAAGTAAATGAATAAATATAAAATAAATTAAAAATCAGACAAAAGAAGCACACCCAATAACGAGGCCTATGGTTACTTTTAGTAATGAATTAATCTAAGTCCCAATTGGAACGAATCCTTTGCTGAATTAGAAGCCAATGCAAAGATTTAAGTACAGATCTCGAGGTTATTTTAATGTACAGTTATGGCTCTATAGCCAAAGAGTTCTGAGCGCTCTGCAGCTTCAGCATGCTTGACTTATTGATACAAGTAATAAGCGAGTTACAGTAGTCTAGGCGACTGGAAACTAATGCGTTTGCAAGAGATATCCTTGTACACATGGGCACATAAGCCTAATTCTGCTTATGCCACGAATGAATATATGATGACGAATGAACATATGTGATGACTTACAGACGCTATTTACACGGTTAGTGAGAGACATGGTAGAAATGAAAACAACGCCACGCGCGGCCTCAGCTCAACAATTGAACCACCCAGTTTCAAAGACTTATGCAGATGAAATTTGTAAGTTGCCCAGTAGAAAACATTCAGTCTTCGATGGGCTAATGAGGAGTTTACTGGCCGCCATTCAAGACTGAACCTCCTCGAACGTCATAAAAGCAGGCCTACTCAAAAGGGCCTAAAACACCAAATGAGCACGTAACCTTATGCCAAACCCACCTAGACGCAGTTAGAGTTGTATTAAAGAATGTACTCGCAATGCTGTCAAGGATTCAAAGTGACCATTATTCGAATGCCGATATCAGCTGATATAGTAGCCTTTAACCGAAAGAAGGCACAAAGTATAGAGGCAGAGCAACTACACCTGCATCACTGACGGATCCGGGGCCGAGGGACAATTGGGCCATGGCAAATACGACTTAGCTCTACTCGTATTGACCCATTTTCCGTATAGTCTGAAACTTGAGTTAACACTGCAATTAACCACTCATTAATATAATAAACCATATTATACAGTGACACACATACAGTGTAGAGTCGAGTTAGCGAGCAAGTATATTTAGTAAGTCAGCTGTTATGGGTCTCATATGAGAGGTATGCTGCACAGGAAGATCATCTGTGGAAAGTCATCGTGGGCTCTATCAATCAAGCATTTATATAGCGCCCCTTCAAGGAAGCTATTCAGAGGCTCTCCCAGCCCAACCCAAGCGAAAGGGAACAGTCTTTAGAGCAGAGAAGAAAGCGGTGGATGAGTTTCGAGGATGAGACCGCAGCTCAGGAGGAAGCCATTATATATATATATATATAATATATATATATATAATATATATATATATATATATATATATATATATACACGTGCTTTGGTACATATACCCATTATATATAAACACATTTATTTAACTGTGCATTGGTATAAATACGACGACGGTGCATGTATCCTATCTGTGTGTTTTTAGTGTTCATAGTCGCCTCTGACGAGTGCTTGGGTCAGGTGGCTGTCTCCGTTGGGCAGACGGCAACCCTGCCTTGCCATGTCGAAATACAGGGAAACATACAAGTAAGTTCCGTTACAAGTGTATACTATCACTATAACAACTTCTGCACAGAATCAATACCTTGCAGTGTAATGACGACAATTCATATGGCACAATAAGTATAGCATGCTGCTACCACGGTTCTCTACGTTGTATTGCACCCTATTGCATGGTCAACTCATATATATATAGCGCCTCACAGAGCACAAATTATTCAGGCGCTCCCTTAATAAAATCCCCGAGAAAGGCTCGGAGAAACTAAGTGAGTCTCAAGGCAGTGAATTGCAACACAGCAACCAGAAACTGAATAGTAAGCAGATGATTGTTCCAAATGACCGCATAAACTCCGTCCTCCGTCATTCAAAGCATGCCTTGCAGAGCAGCAAAAAAGAAAGCTAATTTTCAATAAAAGAAATAATAAGCGATGTAATATAAAGAATACATGTAATATAACAGTCTTAAGGTTGTGTGTCAATGAACGATGCATCATGCATTAATAGGCATGTAAAAGAATTCTCGATTAACGCTTTAATTCTCTTCGACTAAGGCGGTATTTATTTGGAGCAGGTTTATCAATCAATATCAATATCAATATCAATAATAACTTTATTGTATCAACTGACAATCAGGAACAAACATATTTACAGGTAACAAGAAAAATTATTCAATTAATAGAGCATCCGTATACACTCCGGAGACTTTGTGCAAGACCAGAATAATCCTCAATTGCATACTCAGTAGGCCTACTAATAATCAGTTAAGCATGATGAGGATAACAAATAGGATGCAGTATACATTTAAATTTCTATGACCGAGATTTTTTTTATTTGCTAATTTTAGACAGAGCTACATTTGCCAGGAGAGACAAAGGGCGACCCCAAAGGGACCAAAGTCCCGCTAGACGGGGATACCCAAGCTATGACATGTACAAGATATGTAGATGGTTCTTAAACAGAAATCTAAGCAAAAACAAGAAAATAAACTGAACGTTTTGTACATCTTTTATGTATTGACTGAAGTTGATTAGGATAAAGATGTTTAGAGTAGGCATATAGATGTATGAGTAAACTTTTACACTCTGTGGGAAATTTGGTCTTTCGACGCAGCATCTGTATGCACGCAAAACCAGTCGGAGTATTGACCTATTGCATATAGGTCTATCTTTAAGGTTAACATGGCTGTTCTTGAGCACGTGTCCTCTGCATAACTAAGTCATGGCAGATAAATTAGAGCAATAAATAAACCATTCGGAAGATATGCCGAATAAAATAATTATAGCTAATAACTGTTCGCAAGAGCAGGATATTGCTCAGGGCTTCAGCGAACTTGGATAATGTCAATTATACCTCCACGTATGGTGAAGCCTGCCTTTGCGTTCGCTACGAACGAAGTACGTATAGTTTGCAGAATAGTCAGTCATTAATTTTCTTTAATTACAGATTAATTTCTTTAATTACCGATTCTCACTTAAGTGTCACCTAGACAGTGATCTGAGTTTTACTCGTTTGCGTATACTGGCTTGAGGATGACTTATGGACCTATCCCTTTCAGCCTACGTGCTGACAGGGATATAGGACCCATGTTACCATAATGGACCTCTATATCTCAACCATGCATGTGTGTCTCATCTAATGCCTTTGGAGATGTTGACAGGGATGCAGTGTAAGGCTAAGCTCTGACAGATTAACATAACATGACATAACAAGGGTTTTAAGTGGTTCAGATGACGATTAATCTGTGTTAGAGCCACTGAACATCAACCTGGGACGCTTAAAAATGAAGCGCTATTTTTTTTACGTTACTCCTAAAAGCTGTACTGTGATAGGTCTGCTCGGACAGTAGTCAGTAGACCTACTATCATGAAGTCTACGACTCCAGCACTGAAAAATTTCTGCCCTAATGTTGCTTTCGGCTTCTTAAATTATTCCAACATGTGTTCTCGAGTTGCCTTGTGCACATGATAAACAAACAGATTAGTTTGTCAAGGAGCCGAGTTTATTAACCGCGTTGTTATTTGGCTCTCGTCTTTTTGTTTCTTTTCCGAAAATTAGTCGTCATATAGATTTAGTTAAAGCTTAAGGTAGTGAAACTATTTGCAATCGATTGATAATGGGAGCAGGGTTGCTGTATGCTAATGCATTTGCCTTGCCATGCAGTAATTGACCTTATATATATCTCCAAGTGCTAGATTCGAATCTCAAAGCAGCTTGTATGAAAGCACTTGATATAGCGTCTCAAAACAGAAGCAGCTTAAGGTGGACTGAAATTATATGACGACCACAGTCAACTGAAACAGTACGTAAAAAGGAAGAGAGTTTCACTGCCAGCATTTCCATGCCACCCACATGGGCACTATTTATACTGGTCCCATATAGAAATTCCGCCACTTTTTCCATGCAGAGAGAACTCACAGGCTGGAAAACTATATGGGATTAGGGGGAGGCTACTATAAAAGCATCATTGAACTATTTGAAAAAAACACGATTTTCTCTTCGTTTGAATAAAAATATAGGGGAGAGTTTCTCCGATTGGACCGTTGCCTCAATTGGACCACGGCCTATTTACCCCCTAGATACATATATAGCCTCGTTTTCAATTGTTGTATTCTTGCGCACTTGAATATTGATCGTGTTGACATAGGCAGTTTGACGGAAAACTATATATTTTTAAAATTGCGGTTAAAAGTCTTTTTCATGTGGTGCTGATCTAATTTTAGACGTACCTGACAACGAGTGTACACATTTTAGATAAGCTTTTAAAAATGAAATCATGTTTGTTTTAGCTATAGCCGGGTTTCATGTTTGAGCGAGAATAAGTGATTTTACGCTAAGACTGATGAGCGTTGAACTATCGTAGTGTAAACAGAAGTAGTCCATGTTGCCTGAAATGGACCACATTCAGTGTCCTGAATTGGACCGATAATATCGCGTGGTCCATTTAAGGACACCGGCACTTGCAATGTTATATTTTGATTCTTTAAATAATAATAATTACCATTGGCTTGTATTATGTCAAATAACATTTTCTTTCTGTTGTATATGCATAACAGTATTTGTATATGTATTTGTGCCCTGCTTGCTCGTGGTTTTGTTTGGTTTTATTTAATTATTTTGATTTGTTCCTTGAACAGCTACTGTCTTACTTCATTGTTGACTGTTCGTCTTTTTTGTACATCATTGTGCTTGCTGACAATTATAGGCCTAAGTGTTTTTGTTAAGGTGATTTTTACCACGTTTACAGTATTTTGACAGTTAGCTAGAGACTTACTGCATGTCTTTTAGACAGTAGGCCTAAGTGTTTTTGTGAAGGTGATTTTTACCACGTTTACAGTATTTTGACACTTAGCTAGAGACTTTTATTGTATGTTTGTAGACAATAAGTGTTTTTAAACGTTTCAAGTGTGTTTTTTTGCAAATTATCTTTTAAAAACATCTTTAATATGATGTGTTCCATTCAGGACAACTGGTCCAGTCGAGGCAACCATGTGGTCCATTTAAGGCAACAGGTTGCCTTGATTGGACCTATTACAGCTCAAGCTGTTTTAGTTATTTTTTATATTTACATGAATACTATCGGTTCCTTGCTTATTAACAACATACTTGAAATATTAGCCCATCATGTGGCATAATTTCCTTTTAGAAATTCAGTAGCATTCATTCAGAAAACCTCAGTTTCCCTTAAGTGGTCCAATTATGGCAACTCTCCCCTAACAAAAGCACTTTTGACTTTTTTTCTTTGCGCCTATTTCGTGTAAAACAAATAGGTTTTGCTGTATGCAGGTGAGTTGGAGGGACAAAGATATGAATCCACTGACGTGGAACACCGAAGTCCTGACGGAAGATCGGAGATTCAGCGTCCAGAGACGATACCAGAATGACTGGGATCTTCAGATAAGCAACGTTAAAATAACCGATGCGGGAAACTACTCGTGTTGTATTGTTGTAGCATCAGGACAATGTAACACACACAAGGTCGTCGCTCTTGTTATACAGTGTAAGTCGACCGCCATTTCCCTGCTATATAGTATGCTAACGTCACACGTGAAGCCTATGTATAGGACACCATATTTTCATATGGGACCCGTACGTGGGCCCATGCTGGAAGGGTTAGTTTTTATGGGTATGTGCTTTCAGTACGATGTTCAAATATCTATATTTTATCAACCATAGTTATCAACTATGAGATTCAGTGATCTAATTGAAAGTGGCGCCTGAGATAGTCAACCTTCGACGGATATGAGGCAAGGAGAGATTCATTTATTTTGTCCAATAGGTAACCTGTTCATATAAGATGGGTGGACGTTTATGTAGCGCCTTTAAGAGTCGCTCTCGTGTCCATGTTGTCTTTTCGTAATCGTATTCGCAAACTCCAAAAATGTAAAGCGCTACTCTAAAGCTAAGCGCAGAGCACCATCTTATTCACGAGCGCCGAATGACCTGTGTTTTAAGGGGGAAACGAAAAAGAATCCCTGATATGTAAGAGAAAACAGCTGTAAGGAATAGAAAACTCGACCATGTAGCTATAGTGTAGAGCATGAAACTTCGTCAAAGTCACTAGTATTGTATAGTGAAACTTTTCTGCTGCAGTTCCTCCGATGATAACGAATATCTCATCTGATGTGACTCTGGGCACTGGAGACACAGCACGGCTATTCTGTCAAGCCAGAGGAGTTCCACAACCGACCGTCAAATGGCTTCTGCGTAACAAAGGTATCACATGTGGGACGACGTCAATCTATAATTTGTAATGTGTTGCGGTGAGGTTTGGTTTGTTGGCGTTTTTAACGGGGATGCGCATTATGTAGACGAGGGTATACGCGAGTATGCAGCCTGTACTCACCTGTAGAGACCGTATACTCATCCACAAAATATTTTTTAGTAAACTTACCTCTGGAGAACGTGTACTCACCTCCAGAACGTACTTTGACATATTTTTTATACTGTAGAATATAACTTAAGCAAAAAGTTCACTTTGATTCTAATTATTTCTGTTTGCTCGACCTAGCGATCGAGTTGCAAAACAACTTTAAAATTTACATAGCTCTAAACGGTTTGCGATTGCATTTTGTTGTTTGTTTTCATATATGAACGTCACTGCCACTGGATGCAAAAAAGCATTAATTTTTCAATAAACTTCAGAATAGTTGATGCATCAGAAATTGAGGAATTCCGTCATTGCAATAACTTAAAAGCTCACCAAGTCGTTTGCATATTTAAAACATTTTACCCCCTCCTAAACATAGGGCCTACCCCTTCAGTCTTTCTGAAAACTAGAATGTGTACTCTCCGCTAATTTTAGAACTACAGCACTGCGCATTAGTCTATTGGTAAGCGTTCTGGAATGTCAACTAAGTGATCGGGGTTCAAATTCCCGCCAGGGCAAATATTTGTTCGAGATTTGTGCTTCACCTCATGAGCCCTTGACCAACCTATACACTGATGGAACACTGTCGGTGTGACGATGAGACGGCGAGGGAGAGGACTAACCACCAGTCTTCATGAGCCGAGGCTGAGAAAATGAACTCGCTAACACTTCATACACATAACCCCTTTCGGGGTTAGCTTAAGGGAGTGCGCTTCTTCTCAGCCGTGCTTCAATCAGAGAAAAATTAAGTGACGTCATGGGATATAGCCATGACCCGGAGAGAAAAACAAATAACGACCAAACATCCTTTTAGTCGCTTTAATATTATGTTGGGTCAAATTTTTCAGCTGTTTTAGGCCATTACGCATGATTTCCTGTAAATCGCTCCAATACCCCTAACTGGAACTTCCGTTTTTTGTCCCTATCCAGCATTTAAGCTTTCTGTATTAGCTCCTCCCTTTGCACGTACATCAACGATGCAGCATCGCGCTTTTTCAGTGGTAGGACCACTTTCTACGAACACTTGAAAACTCTTATCTTCCGCCGAGGTTGGATCGGAAGTGCCTCTGAACTTTGAAGGGCGCTATATAAACACTCTGAATGAATGAATGAATGAATGAATGAAGAGCTGACCTGTGTACACATAAATTCTTTCACGAAATCTCAACTAATATATAAAAGCAATACCTTTGTTTGCCCGGCGAAAGATATCACATAGGCCTAAACATAAATCTGAAGATGCTCAAGGCTTAGCCTATCTATACCAGGAGAACCTTTACAAAACACAGTCACACACAGTCGTCGCGCCACAATCAGGAAGAATTACTTTATAGCTAAATTTTACCCATCAGACATTATGCTAAACAAGTTCAGGTAGAAAACCGATTCATTAGTTTTGAATATGGGATGTGACTTCGTAGAACTGGTCACCGGTGGAGAGTACGTGATAACGAACGCTAACAGGGCTGACTCTGGAAAGTATGAATGCGTCGCTAACAACGCTGTTCTACCTGCTGCTAGTCGCTCCGTCCAGGTAACCGTCAACTGTGAGTATATACGATCATCACGCAGCTGACTGAACTATATGTTAAATATATAATTATGTATATGATGCCTATCTAGATTATCATTTGTACACGTGGTCAATATCATCATGTGCAGGCCTATGATGCTAATTAAATCTGTATGTAAAATGGCCCTTATAGAGTGGCTGAATGGTGTTGTTGTACATAGGCCTAAATATCTTATATATAATCATGTATAAATTTATATATATATATTCCAAAGTAGTTATAACTAGTAAAACTACAATTTATCAGTTTGTAGCTAATTAGATTCTTGTAGTGCATTTTCAGAAGTTGAGTTTCACTTGCTGACTGTTAAATAGGTTGCATTTCTAGTTATAGAAAACTCAGATGATAATGAATTAACAGAGTGATAACGTAGGGCTTAATAGTTGACCCTAAAGTTATTTCAGTTGATTTTCCTTGTTTACCGTTTCAGCAGCTTAGTTTTCATCTTACAGGATCAGAAAAAGTATACCTAAACTCTACAATTCGTTTTTTAAATATAGTCAACTACTTTAATTAGAATAAGTCACTAGCTACTAGATAAACTAGGCTATATTTCAAAACTAGTTACAAAGTAATTGTGGTTAAATTACTTTTTAAAGGGTTAGTTAAATAATGTAGAAAGTAGTTAGCACCGTGCATATAAATACAAATCCGTGGGTTTTAGGAAATAGCTCTCTGAAATAGCATAATTATATAGGCTACGAAGCGGTGCGATTTGTTTTCCCTTGGAGATAATTGCATTACTAATTCTTATACGTTGCGTTAATTAATCCACCTTGCTTAATTATATATAGTCAAGTCGTTGTGCCAAGTAGATGAATTAGTTTAATAATCCAAATTACATTTATGTAACAGGAAATTTATACATAATTATATAAGCATCTATAGGGCCTACTATAGATAGGCCTACTTAATAGATAGCTTTCAGAAGCGCTTCTTGGCCTAAGCGATGTTTAAGTTAATTAAGGATGACTTCACCTGTCAGCAAATAAGACTCAGATAACCGGATAAGCGACCATGTTGCTATAGTACATATTACATACTAATGATGAATGCTGGACGGCGCCATAACCAGTGTGATTCTCGTTAACGTTAACGATAACGAAAATGTTCGTTAACGAACAAAAAATGATTTCGTTAACGATAACTATAACTATAACTAAAAAATATCATTAACTAGGGCCTATAACTATAACGAAAATAACACAAACTAAAATTCATCGCTATTTTCGTTAATGAAATAAAAAGTAGGGCCTACAATATCGATTAACATAAGAACGTGAAAAAGAGCACGTCTTTAAATTACCCATGGGGTCATCCAATATTTATATCAACAAAATGGGGAGAGGGATTTGAAAAAGTTTGACAATTCTTGACGAGGGGAGGGTGTTCAAGACAAACTGACGCCAGCAATAATTTAATCAAAAAGCAACCATGCATATATTCGGAAAGTCTTTATGAGTGATCTATTTAATTTTTGTTTGTAACTGAGGCCTAATCAAAAGTGGTATTTTCTTCGTTTTAAATTATCCTGCTTATTGTTCCCAGCTAAATTGAGAAAATATGCTGCATATTCTCTTTGAAAATATCCTGGGTTCTTTTCAAAAATCTAATATTTCAAGTTTCTTTTTGATGGAAAGATAATTTTTTTCTTTCTATTGTTAATATTAAAGAGTGAGAAACTTGTTTTGATTTTAATTTTCTATGTTAAAGGAATATTATAAAAAAGTTTTCACGTTCGTGTTCAAATTAGAAATGTTCATAATAAAAATCAAATTGAATACACATTTAAAAGAAAACGAGATTGTAGTTTTTGAATGGAAAAAATCCATTAAATACCTGTGACAGACAGTGATTCCCCAGGCACTGTATATAGCCATTGAGTATAAAATTCAAATCTGAATAACAACATTTTGTTTTTTTGGCAATTTCAGTTTCTTGCATTTGTTAGAGTCATAGACATTTTCTTGGGTGGGGTAATTTTCTGACATAGCTTTTTGGGGGTCCTTGAATGTTTGACAGTTGTTGACAAGGGGAGGGGAGCAAAAACTGCCTAAAATTTTCTGAGATAATTAATTGATGATCCACAGGGACCAGGCGGAGCCCCATTGGGGACAATTGTAACTACGTACTAACTAAAATTAACTAAAATAAAAGTCCAGTAACTATAACTATAACCAGTGCTTTTTTTCTAGAAAAAAAGGTTCCGGAACGGAACAATAGGTTCCGGAACGCAACATTTATGGGCGGGCTAAAATCACGAGAAAAACGGGATTGGGTGTTGGTAGGGGTCTGAATAAACACTGAAAACAGTTCAAAAACACTGAAATTAAATTAAAATAACAAAATTACTGTTTTTATTATTAAAATAAAAAAAATATTTTTAGTACCTGAAAAAAGGTGCCGGAACGCCGTTCCGGCTCGTTCCGGCTGAAAAAGAGCCCTGACTATAACTATAACTAAAAAATAATGCTAACTATAACTGTAACTATAACTAAAGTGAAAAACCATTAACTTTAACTGTAACTATAACTAAAAAATAATACTAACTATAACTGTAACTATAACTAAAATGAAAAACCATTAACTATGACTGTAACTATAACTAAAATAAAATCTGTAAGGAGAATCACACTGGCCATAACAAATAAAAGGCTAAACAATCGAAGAAGCAATGAGAATTTTAACTGTTAAGATCAATATGGTTCGATGTTGTTCTTTGAAGTTAAACCTCAGGTGATGATTCCCTATCGCGAGATACGGCAGACCCTAGACTCGGACACTCTGCTTGAATGCCGTGTCCGGTCGAACCCGACGGGCGACATCTACTGGGAGAGGGACGGGCAGAGACTGGAGACGGTGCCTGACAGGTACCGTGTCTTCACGTCGAAGGGCAGCGATGAATTCGACACGCTCATCAGTCTCGTCATCTACAAACTGCGATCGGAGGACTTCACGTGGTATACGTGCGTTGCCAAGAATCCGTTTGGCAGCGCCATCGACACAACTGTCGTCAGTGGTAAGCAGTCATCATCCACTCCACCATTGATATCCAGGGTATGCAGGAGTCCATGCGGATCATTTTAAATATTCTGTCACACTTATCTACATTACGTTGCCACGGTCAAGCCTTGCATACGATTAAACTTATAGCACATGACATTGTGTAGACTGATGTGAAGGATCTCACCCGCGGTCAGTTCATTAAAACTGAGCTGGGTTGAAGCCGTACAGTCATTGTTGAAAAGAACGTTTACATTTGCATTTTCATTTATGCCTTAAACTTTCTTACGATATCAGCATTTATTATGTGCGTGTAGGCCTATGATCAGTGTACGTTTTTCTTTTTCTGCGGTTGGTCCCACAACATGGAACGAGCTTCTTCAGGCAATCGTAATCGTAATCTCGAGATTTCTACAGCGCCCAAAGAAGCGCAGTCGCGGGCTTATTCACAGGCGCTTAGTCAAAAAAAAATCGATAGGCACGGGGGGTCAAATCGGTTCCAGATGAAGATCCAAAGGAGTCAGTCAGGTAGACAATAAGACGGCTAAGGTGGGTGGTGTTTAGGGTTTAAACGGCGAGGGAGGTAGAGAGAGGAGGAGGAATGTCCCACCCTCCTTATACTAACTCTTCTCAGTTCCAATCGCTGCTTAAGACTACTTTCATCCGCTTGGCCTGGGTCGGGAGCGCCTCTGAGTAGGGGATCTCGAAGGGTCGCTATGCAAATTTCGACTGATTGATTGACAACTGTTTGCTACTGCTGTAGTTTGGCACAATGGAACGCTGCGGATGTTATCGACTCCGAAGGACGTTGTTGCTCAGACGGGACAGAACGTCGTCATCGACTGCACGGTGGAAGGAATGACGAAGGACGATCAGCTCACCTGGTGGCGCCACGAATCGTCCAGCAGGAGCTACATAAAGATATTTGATTCCTTAACAAACGGTGGACGATGGGCGAGAAACGGTTCGCGTGTGATGGACAAGTACAGCATCGTTGGTCAGTTCAATCTGATGCTGAAGTCGGTCGTTGTGGAGGATGGAGGGTCCTACTCTTGCCACATCCTCGGTCTCGGAAATTACACGGCAGTTCTCACTGTCTTTGGTGAGTAAGATCATTGCTGATTGCAACATGATACAAGCATAATAGGCGACCATATCATATTATATTTATATAATATATAAGCTGTTCAAAGACATAAGCCTATATGTAGCTGCAATTTGCAAGTTTAATTTTATCATTATTCTATTTACGAATCTCAGCTAGGCTATGCCAATATACATATCTGTATACATGCATACATATAGTATACACATAGGTCTATATACATACAAACATACATATATAATGCATAGCCATAACCATAACCATAATGCATACATACATACATACATACATACATACATACATACATACATACATACATACATACATACATACATACATGCATACATCCATACATACATACATACATACATACATACATACATACATACATACATACATACATACATACATACATACATACATACATACATACATACATACATACATCCATACATACATACATACATACATACATACATACATACATACATACATACATACATACATACATACATACATACATACATACATACATACATACGTATAACGGCATACATTCACACATAAATTGTTGCACTGCATAGCATTGCATTTCTTTTCGATCGTCCAGATCCAGATAATTCGGTTGGTTCCGAGTGTCAGCCGTATTCCGCTAGCACTCCGACGAGCATCACAATCGTCATCGTTGTGTCTCTGATCGCCGTCTTCATCATCGTCTTAGTCGTCGTCATCCTCTTAATCGCCAGATACTACCGCAGAAGACTCGCTAAGAGGTAGTATAGTCTCCTGTGTTAACGACGTGTTAGGACCGTTGACGTTGCCCTCATCTTTTTCCAGGTTTGGGACTGGCACCAGCCAAAGGAGGCAGTGGCGGAGTTAGGCTAAGAGGTCTGATTGTTGCTCTATATAAGGCGAACGGGCGACAACAGACTCTCTTCTGTTCGCCTTGAATAATATAGGGCTATAGCCTATAAGATTGACGAGGATGGCTTATAAGTTACACAGATACATCAACTCGTACACTGTCTGACGCTGGTCTTCTTAAGAATAGTCCTTCCAACCTCATTGGATTCTGTTTAGGTCTGTGACATTGTGATGTCTATAGTGCTTTGGAGACCGTGCTATACACAATGGTTCAGGTACCTGTCGGGTAGGGTATAAAATTCATTCATTTATTTAAACCGACAATTTATTTAGCACCCCTTCAAGGTTGTCTACTCGGAAGCAAGAGGCATATAAACCATTTTATGGGATACGTAGCCGATTGGTTGAGAGCTCGTCTTGGAACGAGGAGATTACGGGTTCGAGCCTCCTCTGAAACGGTTACTGTGTAGGGACTTGAGCAAGTCCTTCACTCACAGTTGCTTGATCATTAGATAGTAGCGCTTAATAAATGCGTAATAATAATAATAATAACAATAATAACAATAACAATAATAATAATAATAATAATAATAATAATAATAATAATAATAATAATAATAATAATAATAATAATAATAATAATAGGGCCTAATAATAATAATAATAATAATAATAATAATAATAATAATAATAATAATAATAATAATAATAATATGCCTCTTGCTTCCGGAAAAAACAACTAATTTAATCTCTAAGACCCTGAGGGAACGAAGTACCTCAGGGCAAAAAAAATAAAAAATAAATAATAATAATAATAATAATAATAATAATAATAATAATAATAATAATAATACAGATACGAAAGACAAGCTTAGGACTAAGTTTGACTTGTTCTGGATCAGGGATCTTTCTTGGGGGATAAAAGGAGTGGTGTTGTTTCATTTGTATAGAAATGTAAGGCATTAGAGTTCTTTTCAAGTTAAATAAAGTTGCTTACTGCTTTTTTTCCGGTTTCAGCAAGAAATACGAAAAGCCTGTAACAGTGAAGACCGAACGATACAGTAGCATCTATCCCGACTCATAGAAAACTCTTCGACCATTGAAGCTTTGAAAACCATTCGACAACCTACTTAGCGAATCATATTAGCATCAGAACACTGATACGCATAAATTAAAATACTGATACATGTATAGCTTCTCAGGTTGGATTGACCTCCTCACTCTCCCTCCTGCTCAGTTCCGCAAGCACCTGAAAACCTTTCTTTTCGTCAGTGAAGACACTGAATCCGGGTCGGGAGCGCCTCTGAATTTGAGTGGCGCTATATAAGTTCTTGATTACAATTGCAATTACAATTCCGCAGTGATAAGACTTCTGTTGTCAATGGCGTGTATGACATTGCATCATGATACCGTCCTACGGGAATGGCCTCATGACTGCAATGTTAGGCACTTTTGTTTTCTGTCACAAAGTCAGACTTTCTTGTCATCGTATACCTCTTCATTTGGAATTCGTCAAACGTATAATTTCAATCTTCGAGTCACCAAACGTCAAAATGTGCATCTCATTTTTAAAAGCTTGACGAGCGACTACAGTTTAGACTTTCTTCAATTTGGTTTGCATTGCTGAACACCTAAACTGCTAATCAGTTGTAAATTATTGTTAAATAACGATTAGATTCAGATATCCAGCACATGCTGATATCACTTTAGGGCTCTATTGAAATTTTTTGAACCAATCATGTGTCAAATTTTGTCTCAGATTATTTGGCCTAATACAAAATGAATTTATAAATTGATTCAGATACTTAATGCCAGAGTACCTTATCTGGAACGCACAGGAAAGTGGTTTGAACCAAATAATCATGAGATTGCTTTTTATAAAATAGCCACGTTTTCAGTTGTAAAATATGTGAAGACCTTGTGTAAATAAGCTAATTGTGACCGTGTGTATGTGCATAACTGATTTTGATTATAATTGATATTGAAGGAATTACCTGGTATGTGTATTTTAGTATTTATAGATGAAGGCCTAGACATACATGGATAGCTAGGCTTGTAAGCGGAGAGTAGGCCTATGGGTCGAAGCCTCCTCTGAGACAGCTACTGTGCAGGGACCTTGAGCAAGTCCTTTGCTCACCACTGAGTCGCACCCCAGTTTGGAATTTTAATGTCAACCTTGAATCAATAGTCACGCCAAGATCATGAAATTGGAGTAATGGTAGAATCTGTGCATCTTGTAGGAGAGTAGAAATGCTAGACATATTAGATCACACATCACAGAACTTCAGTTTGTTCATGTTCCTGCCTACAACAGCTAGCGGCATTTATTCTTTCTTCAATAATCAGCAATGTTGTTGTCTTTGCTCTTAAAATTTCACTTACTATTCACTTATGCCCTACTTTCTTTCTGTTAGATCTTTCGTATAGGCCTACAGTTGGCCACTGGCATTCACCCGTGCCTGCTACTCTCACCTCTACTGTCACAAAAACTCATGCGCTGAGTCTAGGCTTAATCGTTTGAATCTGCACACCGGGTTTATTCAACATGCAGGAACGGACAAAGCTGATAATGCTTCATTTTAATTATAAGAAAATTTTATTGTTTGAGCATGATGTCATATTGTGCCTCACATTTCCTACAAACAGTCAATATATCGAATACTCACAATTTATATCTCCGACTTTAATTAACTATCTTACGACGAAGCTGACTCACATGGCGCTCAGATTAAATGTCTTTTCATCTGCAGTAAACCTATTACTGCACGTGCTGTCAATCTTAGCGTAATCAAAAGGCCTAACCTCGTAGACATTACAGCCAGAAACAGGTTTACCGCCATCACAGGCCTCGAGGTCAATAGACCTCAGCCTGGTCCTACGAGAATCAGAGCCGCAGATAGGTGGTAGCAAGTTATCGCAGTTAGTTGGGCCACCACTGGAGGTCTCTGCACAACATCCTACTTTAGGTCTAGGTCTACAACTATCCATTAATCTTTTGCTGTTGTTTGTGGCGCAACCGGAAGTCATCCGAGGGCAGATGTCAGTGCAACAGCAGCCACGTGAGGGTTGGTTAATCTTGGACCTATGACATGA
This sequence comes from Allolobophora icterica, assembly GCA_963556255.1. Taxonomy (NCBI): domain Eukaryota; kingdom Metazoa; phylum Annelida; class Clitellata; order Crassiclitellata; family Lumbricidae; genus Allolobophora; species Allolobophora icterica. The sequence continues at coordinate 75,179,467 of OY744602.1, read as the reverse complement.
ATTCCCGACAGGTGGCAGTCGATCGTTGCATGGCTTCGGTTTAGACCGAGGGATTTTATTGTAAGTCTGAGAAGAGCATTTCATAGGTCTACCGCAAGACCCTCTTGGACAATTAGAACAGTTTTTCTTGTTCTTCATTCTAACGAGCGCTGCCTTCGTCGCACCTGCGGCGTTCGCTCGTCCACGTTTCCCGCTTCTGCCGCTGCACGGATCCGGTTTGCATACCGGTGACGTCGGCCGATTCCTGGTACGTCGACACCGACACTCGACCGGTGATGACGGA